>CM071937.1:53521664-54038129 GCA_016081115.2 Rehmannia glutinosa | reverse complement strand
GTTGACTAACGAAATGTCAGGGTAGAGCATCGATGTCATAAAAAGAGCTCCTCGTAAAATGAAATAATATGATCCCCCGAGGGACCGTAGCATCATCGGTGGCCATTGCCACCATAAGCCCTGGATCCCCGCGACCAGTATGAATCTGATTCGGAAGTAGAAAAAATGTTGTATTCGATGCCCATCCCTAAGCCGAGGCGATGCGTGCCTTTTGCTTAAGGAAGTGGATTGCAACTACAACGTCTGCCCGAAAGCCTGTTGGGCATCAACTCCTATCCCGAGTCGCGATATAACTTGATACTCGATCCTCACGGCATTTGAATGCGAAGTAGCTCCATCGACTATCCACCCTACGATTTACATCCCCGAAAACATCCCTGTTCGATCTTTAATAACTTTGCAGCAGGTTTGAGGCTTCCTGCGCCACATGATATAGGGTTAGGCGTGTCAAATGGAGAGACCCAAGTTGTAGCAAATCAGGAATGAATCGTGATGAACCCACATGGAAAGCGAAAGCGGAGTTGGTCTTTTGCTAATGGCCAGGGGAGAAACCAAAATGCGGTAGTGATCGGATCAATCTGAGGAAGAACTAAGCCCTTGGCGGCTGCCAAAAAGCCAAAAATGGGCAAGTTGCAAGGAGCTCTGTCGGCTTAGCCTAGAAGTAAAGATAGAGGCCTTCGGGGGGAGCACCAAGTGAATGAATTACGATGGTGCTTCGCCAAATAAAGCTTGAGCATCTCCATGAAGTCCGAAATCACGACAAGATGCTTGGGAAAAGAGTATCATTGCCTGGCGCTCATGATGTCCCAAGACAACATTAAAATCCCCAACAATGTGGTCGTAGGACCCCGAATCCCTCAAATCCAAAGCTCACGTAAATACAGTGTAATCACACAAACCATGAGTGAAGCCGACATGAAAAATCAAAGCACCAAATTGAACTTGGAAAATAATACATTGGGTAGAAAGACCAAACACGATTAAGTATTGAGATTGTGGGTAAGTGAAGTACCCCAAATGTCGGTAAATCCATTGCCTGAAAACTTTGACGTAAAAGTCAAGCCCAGGCCATGCCAATATGAATCGGAAATAGTCGAAATGTCACCTTAGGTTCACAAATAGCCAAATCAAAGGCTTATGCTTTTGACATAAGGCCTTAAGAACATTGCGAATGCGATATTTGATCCGGATGTTCGAGAAGATGCAATTCATTGAGATGTAGGGGTGGCGCCCATGTGACGCCACGGTAAAAGCGGGCGTGTGATGGGCTCGAGTCCCGGCGGTGAGGCCCGGCCCACCTCATCTGCGTGATGCGCCATCTCTTTAAACTGCAAAATTCATCTCGTGTGTGGTCTTGGGTGTTAAAACAAATAATGATGTCATGAGCTGGAGGGGGCGGCCACGGCGTAACCTGCCAAGAATTCTATCTTCGCGAGTCAGGCTATCCGGAAGGCGCGGGTGAGAACGCAATTGGCTTTCCCAAAGGATATTCAACCGTGATAGGCGTAATGGTGGAAACCGTGCTGGTGTTGATATTGGCCTTGGGAGAAGAACTCCTAGTTTGGATAATCGGTTTGGAAATATGTGGGATCTGATCAGGGAGTCGTCTGAGCCTGACACCTCAAATGTGTTAGAGATGGTGACAATTGTGTGGGGAGGAGATCCGAGCGTGCGTGGTCAGGCGCGCATTTCCCATTGAGTCATCAGCGGCCTTACCATTGTCTGCTGAGCGAGCGATAAATTTGCCGAACGTGACGTCCCCGCTAAGCGAGTTAAGCGTCCCAATGGCGTCCGCGTCACGATGCGGAGAAACCGCCTTTCCTTAGAAGATTTCTCCGGCCGGAATAAGCGACAAGATGTTGTTGAGTGTCGTAATACCACACTTTGAGCCAAATTCGGCAACTTTTAAATGCGTAGCCGACACAAATGAGCACCCACCCGTTCAACCATAATGTGATCCTCCAAGGCTTGAACGGTCGATATCACAAGACCGGATGAAGTGACCCATGGAACCCTCTAAAGATCGATGGTCTATTTGAATCGGGTTCCCAATCACATGGCTATCCCCAAGATGGTATTAGGATCCCGATATTCCAAACCAAGTTCGTAGATGCGCACCCAAACACTTCTATCGACGTGTGCACTTTGTAGGGATTGAAATCGGGGACCCATGGAGATAGATGGATAGTGCCGGATTGGAGCGCCCAATTAACACGAGCATGAGCTCGAGCACGATCACATGCATTAGAAAACTTAACACAAAAAATCCCTTATCCAAGGGGATTAGTTTCGATCGATGTTAATACCCCATAATTGAAAGGCGTTTATGCAAAAGTATTGTAAGCCCATGGTTTATTATCTTTTCCCCAAAATAACCCTACCAATTAACGAATATGAGAATTCAGCGAGCGTTGTTGATATACATTTTCATCAATAGTGGTGAGTAAAAATCACCCTTTCTAAGGCTTAGGGATAGGATTGGATTTACCGAAACGCATGGGAAAATGTTTTGAAATTACCTTGTGCCCTGCGTATTTGAATCCATGTCTTGATGGGTACACAGAAATAATTTTAGCAAAAGAGTGGCCAAAATTGGATTGATCGACATTATCATGGTTTAGAATGTCGAGGTTTCAATACTTAGTGAGGGCCCACGATGTGAGCATCCAACATGTTGAGAAGAATCTGGGAGGAGCGATCATTGCTTGGAGTTGAGGATGGCGAGAGATTGAGGCAGCCTCCCGAGGTATTCCACGTGTGTGGGGAAGCCGCCCATCATGCGCTGGCAAGAAGCAATAAAGGCGTCGGAGTGAAGCGACTGCGTGCGTAACGGGTGTGCGGCAGCCGTCCTTGGCCAAATCTCTGTTGGCCAATCCGTCACTTGACGTGAGGCGTTAGGGTTTGTCGGCGATAAGAGACGGGGCGGGTGTAGGCGTGCGAGGATGGACTCGTGGGAGTAAGCGGGGTTGTGCGGCGTCGAAACACAAGTAGATGTCAGGAGACAAGCCCTAGGTGCGTGGGGTTGGGCCAGGACGGATGAACTCGAAGGACGAAAAGAAAATGGAATCCCATAGGGTGACCAAGTCCGACGCCGGGAAAGGCAACACAATAGCGTGCGCCGTCGGGGTGTGGCAGCGTAAAGCGTTTGCAGCGTGGATGTATTCGGAGGCGTCCGGTGGCGTAAATAATTCGATGTAAACGTGGAACTCATTGGATGCGTCATGACTATCCCTGTTTGGCGAGGACGCGCGGCGAGGAAGAAAGCCCAGCGGAGAAGATGATCACCAAGCGATGATGAATTCTTAGAGAGAAAATACTTCAAAATCTAACTGGTAGCCACCAAATTAAGAAGGTTTATGTCTTTGACATAATGCCTTAGAACATTACGAGAGGCAATGTTCCCAATCCCCAGATGTTCTAGAAGATGCAATCCATTGAGACGGTGGGGGGTGGCGCGTGATGATCGCATGGTAAAAATAGGAGTGTGGTGTGATGCGGAATTTGACGGACTGAGAGTTGGCCACTTCATCGCATAATCGCCCATCTCTTTGAAGGCTGCAAAAATCTAACTCATTCGGCCCTGGGCGTCTGGTTCAATAGTAATGTCATGAATTGCTGGTGATTACCCCTAGTCACACTCTGGATTTGATCTAGATTTAGCCGAATTAAGGGAGTTGTCCCGGAAGGCACGACTTAGAGCCCGAATAGGCTTCTCCAACAAATGCTGAGGCAGAATAGTGGAAACAGGGTCGGTGTTAAGTAGAGGCCTTGGGGACCGGTTCCCTCATTTGGATAGTCTGCCTGAGAGTGCGGATGGTTGGTCAGGGTGTCATCTGAAGCAAGAGCCGCAAAGTGTGACTCATATGTATATCAGAAGGCAAGGGACTATTGCACAGGTAGGGGAACCTGCTCGCATAGTCGAACCCGTATTTCCCATTGAGTCATTAACGGTCTTGCCCTTGTCCTGCTGCACAGGATGATAAACTTTACGAACCCTGGAACGTCCCCATTGAGCTTAATTGTGACGTGCCGCTGAAGCCCTGGGATGTCCATGGTGAGGAGAGGTGCGCCTTTCCGTAGCTGAGTTACCTGCTGGAGTAATACGGCAAGAAACCATCGAATGTCCCGTAACACTACACTTCGAACAAAATTCAGGTAGTTTCTCATAACTCACTAACACAAAGGAACACTGGCCAACTCGTTCCACCATGATGTGATCCTCCAACGGTTTTTCCAGATCAATATCCACTAACACTCGAATGAAATGCCCCAGAGAATCATCAAGCGATCTATGGTCAATTTGTATCGGATTCCCAATCGCACTGGCGATCCCCAAGATGGTATTAGGATCGATACTCCAAAGCGAGCTCAAAGATGCGGACCCAAACACTAGCCACCGCGTGTGTACTTAAGATTGAAATCCGGGACCCATGAGAAGTCGAATAGTTCCCAGATTAAGCGCCCAATTAATCGTAGTTGAGCTCGAGCCCGATCTTGTGCATTAAAAACTTGACACAAAAATCTCTTACCCAAGGGATTAGTTTCCAATCATTTTTAATTCCCCATATTTCGATGGGCGTTTATGCAAAAGCATAGTAAGCCCATGGCTTGTTGCCTTTTCCTAAAAATCACCCTTCCAATCAATGAATAAGAAAATTGGCGTTGTTGATAAATGTTTTCATTGATAAACATTTTCATCGATAAGTAATGAGAATAATAATCTCCCCTTTCTAATGAGTTTAGGGATCGAATGGGATTTGCGGAAACTACATGCGAAAATGGGGTGAAATTATCATAAAGTGGTTAATACGAAATAATTTTAGCAAAAGTATGGCCAAAGTTGGATTAAGCATTAGTATTATGGGCGAATGTCGAGGTTCGATTCATAATGGATGTCATTCAGGGAAGAGCTTCCGGCAATCCCGAGGTGTATCCTTGGAACAAGCAGGCGAGGCTGTGGACGGGATCCCATCACAGGCCAGGCATGCCCGGTGGTCATCACCCCAGGGGGTCTTGGACGGAGAGATGGCTACCGGCCCCCATAAGGCACCACAATGGGGCCGACCCCCCTATGGCATGCGACAGCCATGGGGAAAAAGTGGCGCCCCCAAAAGTGCCCGTGAGGCTTGGCCGGGAGGCCGCCCCCTTTGCGGCTCCCCATGCGAAATAGCAGCAACGAAAGGCGTGCGGCGAGGAAGGAGCAAGGAGGTGCCTCTTTGCAAATTAAACCGAAGGGCATATAAACCTCGGGCGGGACCAGGCCCACGACGGGGAGCTTGGTGGCTGAGAATGGAGTCGTCGTTTGCGAAGGCGCGAAGGATGGGGGATTCCGTAACAAGAGAACAATGTTGAAGACGCTGCTGGAGATTCCGTCGGAACAACAGCGTGATCGGAGATGAAAAGCGATCATGGATGACAAGCTGCGGCGTAGGGATCGAGGAATTTAACCGGGAGAAGCATGTAATTCAAGTCAAACCATAAAAAACATCAACGAGTTCATAGCATTGCCAGAAGTAAAAACGCCGGTGAGCGAAGTGGCGGGGCATTGACGAAAAACGCGTTCCTAGAAATTTATTTTGACTTAATTATACTATAACGGCATAATTAATCCATATCGAAAATACCATAGATACTCTACTATTCCAAGTAACGATGTTATAGAACCAACTGTTCCCCCAGTTGTTAGTCAATATAATATATACAGAAATAGTGATTATTGGCCCAAACACATCAAATCTATTATCTTCAACAAGAGTACTTCGGCAAAGGAGTATATCCAATCATCAGAATGGATCTTTGTGGTCTTCCTTCAACTCAACAAGAGTAGTACATCACACTGTCCATTCCACCCGAGTTCATCACACGATGGAGAATGGAAGGTTATACCCATCCCCACCATGGAGCTGTAGGACTTGTTCTCTCCTACCATGGAAGGAAAGGTCTTCGATTTGCAAGAACTTCTTTTCTAGATACTGATTTTTCTCCAATATGAGCATGCGATTATTGATACGATTTCTCTACACTCAACTGCGGTATCATTGAGTGATCCAACTCTTGCATCTGCCTTCAAGGTGCAAGTTCAATTTCCGGGCGGAATCGAGATCTCAAATTCCATCATAGCAACCCTTCATCACCAAGTTGTATACGGGTTGCAAGATCACAACCTAGATCTGAGAATCAAGGCATAAAGATGCATTGATGGTCTGTTAAGGAGTCGGATCGCGTCCTACAATCGTCCGATACCCACACAAATTAGAAGAAAAGACTTGGAGCAACTTGTTCCAAAGGAATGGATCACCAACTATGAGTCCCTTCCCTTCTTGATCGCTTTAAGCGGTGCAAGCAACCGGCTTTAAATTTCAAAGGTTGAAGGATGGACATGTAAAAATGATCTATCAAACACCATCGACTCTAGAACTTCAAATCGAATTCGGTGATGGTTTATCGATTGGTCAATGCATCTACAAAGCGTCCCCAATTGCACGTTTTGCGGATGGATCCCATATTTATAGTGACAGAGTTAATGGTCACTTTGTATGGGATGTTGATCCATCCATGTGTGATCCAAAATGTTCTTGTGGGAGAGGACTCGATAAAGAAGAATATCGAGAGAAGAAGCGAAAGAAGAAAACCACAAGCGACCACATTGCAGGCGGATGATAAACAGGACCCTCGGGATCAAGTCCACAACCCTTACCATGCTACTACGAAAAGGGTTAGATGTCCTTCAAAAGGAAAAGTACGGGTGTCAGAAAGAAGTTAAGACACCTTTTCCTCCCACTCCTACGGTTGTCCAACCTTGTTTCATGTTCAGATATGAAGCAGAGATTCCACCTTTAGAACGAAAGATTGACACTCAATAGAGGATTACATCCAAACTTTTTGAGGCAAAGCACCACTATAGAACATGACGAGCAAATAAAGGGTCATATTCAAGGAGATGAAGTCTTAAATTGCGTGACCCAACAGCGCTTGTGCCCAAAACAAGTCTTTGCGAGTGATAGACTCTAAGGTCTCATGATTCTCACAATAGTTCAATCTAACCAGACCAAGGCTAATCATGTAGAGAATCAACTCCAACAAATATATTTTTGAATAAATGCGAAAAAGTAAGCTGAAAACATTGTCGAAATGATACTAAATGGTCCAGGTGACTAGATGGTGAATGGTTAGGGTCTCGTTAAAACCTCCCAAGGTAAAACCACACTTGTGGGAAAACCCTTAGTAGGAAAATGAGTACCCCCCAGAAAGAAAAAGCGTCAAAATGGAAAAAGAAACCAGGAAGCCAAGAGCTAGCCAACAAACATATAGTTGGACGAGGCCAACATAATCCGTGTAAGAGACGAAACAATATCTCTTTGGAGGCGCTCCCCACCAAGTCGCGACTTGCGATATCTTGCTAAGTATGTCACCACCCGATTGCCTTCCTGAAAAATGTGAGAGACCACCAAATTCATCTAAGAAAGAAGGTGCATAGTGTAACGCCACTTGCTAAGATGGTGCCAAGTACCCCCTCGGATCTCTTCTCCTGCAAAGCAACACCACCACATAAACCAAATCGACTTAGCCAAAGAGTCTAGTCCTTCACAAAAGCATAATGAATTGCCCACATAGCCGCGATCAATTCTACCTCAAAAGCAAATCCCGAACCGCAATGTTCCACAAAGCAACCTCAAAAGAAGCCTCTGCTGTTTCGGAAAACCCCAGAGGTTGTGGCGTCGAGCGCCCCAGCTATTTCTTGTAGTTCGTATTGACTTTGATCGGCCGTAAGGGTTTTTGCCAATTAACTGCCTGCACAACCTTCGGGGACATGCTACTTTGTGCAAAAGCGAATTCAATAAATTCATTAAGGATAATAATTTCAATCAAGTTCCCATGTGGTAATAACTTCACCTAGGAATCTTTCGTCCTTCAGGGGGGTTTAATCCAGGCGAAGTTGGACAGAATTTTGGCTACCTCACAGTTCATGAATATGTGGGATTCTATTGGCGGATTTGTGGGTCTTAGACATTGCTCTTACCACAATCCTATTGTTTTGCGATGTAATTTCTCTCGCCTCCCCACGGCGTCTCCGTTCCGCTTTCGATCAATGTGGCTCCAAAGATGAAGGGTTCAAAAGGTGGTGGCTGACTCTTGGGGTATTGATTGCCACGAACAGTGATCCAATGGCTCGTGTGATGCAAAAATTAAAAAGACTACGGCATACTCTCCGAGCATTGGAATTACGGTATTTGGGGACATTCATAGACATGTGGATGCCGTCCAAAACAAGCTTCAGGATATTCAGTCTAACATCTCCTCTGTTGGGTATTCGGATGATATTATTCAGCAGGAATTAAAGTTACATACGGAGCTTAACAAGCTGCTTAACAGACAATATGAATTTCTAAGACAGAAAAGCCGTATGAATTGGTTGAAGGATGGGGATCGAAACACTGAATTTTTCCATCGCAAACATAAAGCAAAGAGGTCTAAAAGCTATATTACTCACATGGTGGTTAATGGCCAGTTGACGGATGATCAACCGCAAATTAGAACACATGTTCTTCAGTTCTATGAGCACTTATTTTCGGAAACGGTAAGTGGTAATACTGATTACTCTATGGTGGATAGCGTCATTCAGCCAACGATTACTCAAGAGGAAAATTTAAGGCTGGTGCTATTCCCATTTGTGAGAGATTAGAGGGGCTGTTTTTTATTTGAGCCGGACAGCGCCGGTCCAGATGGTTTTGGGGACATTTTTATCACAATTCTTTGCGGGAGATCATTGCGGCGGATATTTCTCCTGATTCGATCCTTTTTGTTAGCAATCGTTTGCCTATGGGTGTAACTCAAGCTATATGGTCCTTATTAGAAGAACAATAATCTTTGAACGGGTGGAGGAATACGGACGATTGTCTTAAGTAACTTCTTGTTCAAGATTGTTACTAAGATTTTAGCCGTCATCGATTTGGAGATATTCTTAAAACCATGTTTATGGTATGCAATTTGGTTTTATCCTGGGAAGCAAATTCATGAGCGCATTGCTCACGGCATCGGAGGGGGTCAATTGTCTTCGAATAGTTCGACTAGACACAATATGATTCTTAAAGTGGATATTAGGAAAGCCCCGATACTTTGAGGTGGGACTTCATTCTACACACGTTCTTAGACGGATAGGATTCGATCATGGTTTTATTAATTGGGTGAGCAATATTCTATTTAATGGAGGGGAGGAGGGTTATTTGTTGCACTCGTGGAGTTCGTCGGGAGACCCATTATCTCCTCTTCTTTTTTGTGCCGAAGACGTTCTTGCTAGGTCGCTGGATGTGGTCGTTCATCAAGGGCACATCTCACCGATTCAAGACAGACACAACATCAGTTTTCCGCTTACTTTACGCCGATGATATTCTTATCATGGCCGCTGCTTCATGAGAATCGGACTATTAAGAATATTTTGTTGGGGCGGTCGCATCTCAGGACAGAATTTCAATCCGGACAAGTCAAGGTCTATTTTCGGGATAATTCATCTACTAGGCTCATGAGACGGATTCGAGGCCTTGACGCACCGCGATTTCTTGTGGATCTTTTCCTATCACTTATTTAGGCGCATCGTTGTTCAAGGGGCCCCCAAAATTAGATATTTTCATTTTTGCTCACGATAAAATTCTGTCCAAATTTAAAAGATGGAAATGTCGTCTTTATCTATGGCGGGTCGCATTACTTTAGTAAATTCGGTGATATCTAGCTCATTTGTTCATTCTATGCTTATTTATTGATGGCGAGGCGTTGCTCAAGTCAATGGATTAGGCTATGAAGAACTTTATTTGGTCGGGGACATTACCAAGAAAGGGGCTATGGCGATCAATTGGGCTCGTTGTTGTGCTCTAAGGAAGAAAGGGGGTCCGGGTGCGATCCCTTATTGCGGCCAATAAGTCTTTTCTTATGAAAGTTGCATGGAAGTTGATTGATCGCGATCTATGGTATTCAGATTCTGCGTCAACGCTTTTTAATGGTACCCTAGAAGGAATTATATTGGATCGTCTATTTGGCACGGTACGTCTGTCACTTTGAGTTGATTTCTCAATCCCGATGGATTAGGGTGATCTTGTGTTCGTTTTTGGCTGGATAATTGGTTAGGATACTCAATTGCCGATCGCATTGGTACCCAACCAATATGTATCGATATTTTGATTACCCCATTTGGACTAATTTCTTCAATGGGGTTTGGCATTTTACGGAGGATTTCATGGTGGCTTATACGGGCATTGTTATTGACATCCTCAAGTTTCCGATCGCGCCGCATTCGGAGGATAAACGTATTTGGATCAATTCAAAGAACGAGGATGTATCTTCAAAGGAGTCATATAATCGGTTAGAAACCGATTCCCCCGAGGTTCGAGTGGGGCAAGTGGATATGGTCACTAATATTCGACGAGAAGATCTATTACTTGTCTGGCGTTCTATATATAACCGTCTCCTGTTATGGACAACATTCGGGATCTTGGGGTCCTACAAACATGTTCATTATGTTACGAAGACTGAAGTCCGTCGATCACATCTTCACAAGTTGTAAATTTGCGGCAGCGATTGGAATTGGATTCAAGATACTTTCGAAGTTAGTATTCCATTGAATGGAGGTGTGAACCACCTGTACGTTTGGGCAACGCGTCAGAGGTTCAGTCCGTAGGTTATTTCACTTTGGAAGTCTGCTATTATATCCACAATATGGGTTATCTGGCGTGCTCGCAACGAGTGGATATTTGGGGATGTCAAACCTCTTTCATACGGCTGCAATTATTTTGATCAAGGTACTTATTATGGAATCATCGGTTACGGATCATAATTACATGTCTAATTTGATTTTTGATCTTACTTGTTTACGGCGCTCGGCGTTAGGGAGGCCCAAACCATCGCCAGGATCAAGAACATTCCCTGGTATCTGCATTACCAGGTGAAAGTTAATCTTGCGATTTGTGCGCATGGAGCTCCGGGGAGATGTACGGCAGCAGGGGTATTTCGAAATTGTAGGGGCTTTTTCACGGGTTGCTTTACTCACAAAATTGGCATTGGATTTGTTTTTGAAGCGGAGTTGATCGCAACAATGACAGCAATTGAGCGCGCTGATAGGAGAGGTTGGCACAAATTGTGGCTTGAATCCGACTCCACATACGTTTGCAGTTTGCTGGACACACGGTCTATAAGGGTCCCATGGAAGTTCTTAGCCCGATGGCGGATGACTCTTCACTACCTATCCCTAATGGATTTCAGGGTCTCTCACATTTACAGGGAATGCAACAAAGTAGCGGATAAGCTCTCGAAGATGGATGTTCATTTTTGCTTTCGTTTTGCTTGATATATGGGGTACTCTTTTTCCTATCAAAGGTTTTTCCCTCTGGGTTTTTCTTTGATAGGTTTTAACGAGGCCCGATCTTTTACTGGCTAGTTGCTTGGCTTGTAAGCAGTTTTTCTGTGACTTTCGTTTATAGCTTTGGACATGATTGGTTGTATTGGCTAGCTGCTTGGCTTGTAGGCAGCATCTTTTTCTTTTTTATATTATTTTCCCATTTGATCAAAAAAAAAAACCTTCGGGGCCTGTCTGGCATGTCCAGGAACACGAAGTCTGCGGAGAATGAATAGGTCATGTTGATCATTATGCATGCAACCTCGGTCTAAGGAAGAAGATTCCAAAATCAGTACACGAAGGCATAGGATGGCCGCATCTACTGCCCAATTTTTGTCATTGATAGTCAAGTTGTTTCGGATCTACCAGATGAGCCAAATACAGGATAGCACTGCCACTCGCCATAAAAAAGCCACGCTCCTTTGAAATGAAAACTCATTAAACGCACATGGAATTCATTAAAGCTATAAGCCATAAAGCTGTGGACATCAAAAGAGTCAAAGATCTACGCCAAAAGGCCCCTGCAAAAACACAAGAGACGAGCAGGATGATCAGAGTTCGATGAGGCTGCACAACAAAGACCGCAAACTGAGGGGCCAATGAAGGAACCCCTAGGACGCAGTAAATCCAATACCGCCAATCGATTGTGGATGGCTCTCCATGCCACAATCAAACATCGTTCAGGAATATTTGGTGACCAAATCCGGGAACCCCATTGGACAACCGGGAATGGGGCGCGGTGAGAGTAAGCCGATTTTGAAGTGATGATCCCATCCTCGTAGTCGCGCGTATCCTTGGCTGGAGCGATGGGGACTCTAACAATATCCCGAACAGATCCAAATATGCCTCAATGAACGAGAAAGTGAAGTGCCAAGACCCATCATGAAAGTAATCCGAGATGCGATGCCAAAATAAATGCTTGTATTCATGCAGAATACCAATCCTATCGGCAATGGTGTAAACCAACCAGTTGTCAAGCCAAAATAAGACTACTGAATTACACCGGGGATCAACGAGTCCTCCAAGAAACGTAATGCAAGGCGGATCCGGTCGGATGGAAGAGGGGATGAGCGAATGAGCGTAGAGATCCATCCGAGGTCAAAAACGTTTTACGAGGTATTGTAAATCAAAGAGTTTGAAGTCATAACCTTCCAACCCAGCTTCATCAGGAACGCATTGTTGGCCACCACAATAGAGCGGACGCCCAGTCCACCTTCAGCCCGGGGCATGCAACAACGGTTCCAATTAACCACCACCGACCCCTTAGAGTTGACATCACCAGTCCAGATAAAATTACGCATGTCCTTTTACATTTGCAGTAATAATGTCCGAGGCCACTTGTAAACCATCATCGTGTGCACAAAAGAGCTAGTAATCATCGAATTGACCAAGCGACGCGACCAACAATAGACAAAGATGACCCTTTCCATCTTCCTCGAACTTGATAATAATCTTATCAAAAATGGGTTGTAAATCCGCCACCTTAGGCGCACTTGAAAATGGGGGTGCCTAAGTAGACCGTTGGGAAGCCCCAATATGAATACGTAATCATCGAATACGCCACGCACATAATTAGAGACTCGGTTGCCGAAATAAACTTTGGATTTGCGAGAATTGAAGGCCTGACATAAGATATCTGCATAAAGCGTGAGTATCTGAATAAGAGAGCGTGCGTTCGTCGAAGAGGCCCCGCACATAATCACAATGACATTCGCATACATAATAGATGAAGGAAAAACAATCTGCTTAGGCGCTTTGAATGGCTGAAGCTGATTCCGTGTAACTGCATCATCAATAAATCTGCTCAGAACATCTTCCGCGATGCAAAACAGTAATGGCGATAACGGATCACCCTGTCTAACCCCTCAAAAACATGAGAAGTAACCCACAGGCGACCCATTCAAAAGGACTGAAATTCTGGAATATTGGAGGATAATTTCAATCCAGTGAATGAACACTTCAGAAAAACCAAAGCGACGTAAAACGTGTATCAAAAAACCCCAATTAACAATATCAAATGCATTGCGGATATCAATTTTTAGAATCATATTAGCATTGTTCTGACCCTGCAAAACATTGAAACCTTCCGAAACCAAAGCAATAAAGTCGTGAATCGCTGCCAGGATAAATCAAGCGTGTAGGAGACAAGTAGGTAAAAATGATAGAGCCCGGTTAGTCGCCAAAACCTTGGTGATGATCTTAAAAAGAAAATTACTCATTACAATCGCCGAAAGTCCTCGATAGCATTCGCCTCCTTAGTCTTTGGGATGAGTGCCATAAAACTAGCGTTCAATCCCACCGGGAAGAATGCAGTGACGAAAAAAGAACGGACTGCCGCCACCACATCCTCAGAAATTACATCCCAAAAGTGCGGGTAAAACCTCCCATTGAAACTGTTTGGTCGAAGAACTGTCCAAACCCATATCAAAAGCCGCGTCATTTATCTTTAACTCAGAAGGAATAAGATCAAAAGAGCGTTATCTGTCGTACCAACCATAGGAGAAATAACACGATCAAGCAAAGTATAGTCCGAACTAGTGTGTCTGGTATGCGAAGAGGTCCGTATAGAAGGAAATAATATGATTTCAAGAGCAACAGGATCATCCGAGTAACCATTAACCATCAGACCCTGGATCCCCAGCGTCACTATGAATCTAACAACGGCGATGGAAAAATGTCGGTTGCGGTCCCCATCCTTCAACCAAGCCAAGCAAGCTTTAGCGTGAGGAATTGATTGTAATAGCGTGCGAGATAAAGCATTTTGAGCATCAAGTTCCATGTCACGACGCACTCGGTGAAACCCTCGGACTCGATATCTGCTTTGAATCTAACGAACTTTCTCCATCCGATTATCCACCGACGATTAATATCCCCATAGGCGTCTTTATTTCAAACCTTAATAGTCGATGCAGTCTCTTGAGCTTCCACATGACACGCAACAAATGGTTGGGCGCGCGCACGGAGCGCCCAAGATGCGATAGCAATGTCTGGAAAGAATCATGATGAATCCACATGCCGAAAATAGAATGGGGACTGACCCCCGAGGACGGAGGAAGAGCAAGAAACCAAAATGGGATGGTGGTCCGAACCAATATGAGGAAGAACCAAACCCTAACAACTTGCCAAAGAGAAAAATAGACATATTGCTAAGGCTCGATCAATTTCGCTGGAGAAGGGAAAGAGGCGTACGGCGAAAGCACCAAGTCAACTCAAGCAAATATATGAAAAGTTGAAAGATAATATTAATTGGTTGGACGAGAGATGTGAGGAGCCTTATTGAACAAAACCGAGTTTGGAGCGAGTTCATGCAGAAGAAAGCGAGATCGGGGAGATTAAAGAAAGAACTTTCTCAAATCGAAAGGGATAGGAGCAATCAAAGTAAGTCCTTATCCTTTTTCCCCGATTATAGTTGTTTTAATAAGAATCGAAATATAATAAAAAGAAAGGAAAAATCACAGTCTGGTCACAAGCCGACCAGGTAGCGTAATGTTTGGGGGCTCGTTAAAAACCTACCAAGGTAAAACCCACCCTTGTGGGGAAAATCCTTACTAGGAAAAGAGTACCCCAACAAGAAAAGTGAAAGCCATACAACCAAACCAAAACAACATAACACAAATTAACTAACAAATCTATACTGCGTGCATCCGACATAGTCATCTGTAAGCAGAGAGATAATATCCATAGGGGGCGACCAAGAGGAGTCACATGTGAACTTGCTGAGATGGTCCGCAACACGGTTACCTTCCCGATAGATGTGAGAAACCACAACGTGCATCTAGGAAAGCAAAAAAAGAGAATAACGCCATTGATTAAGCAGACGCCATGGGATGGAGCCAGTCTGAGATCTAAGAAGGCCAACAACGTATGTAGAGTCAGATTCCAGCCAAATATTAGTCCAACCCTTGCGAAAAGCATAGGAGATTGTGGTCATGGCGCAACCGATTCGGCCTCAGCGAAGCCTGTTCACTGTTTGCTCCATGAAACACCCACGAAAAAATCCTCGATAAACTGAGAAAATACCCGCTGCCGTGATACGGCTGGAGCTCGATTGCGCTACCATCTGTGTTGACTTTAATCCGGCCAAGAAGGAGAAGAGACCAAGGCACTTTAGGATAATGCGAGGGCCTTAGGAGGCGTCCACTAACCTTCAGCCGGTGTAGACAAAGAAGATCCTCCTGGGTATTCTGCATGCACCCTTTGTCAAACAAAGCAGACTCAATAATCATGGCTCTCAACTGAAAAAGCGCCGCATCCATAGTCCAATGCTTGTCATTAAAGATCACGTCGTTTCTGATGTGCCAAATAAGCCATATGCAAGAAACAATTGCCACCCTCCAGAGAAAAGCAATCTGCGCACGGAAATGAAATTCCATTTTTTTTAATAAGAATCGAAATATAATAGAAAGAAATGAAAATCCTGGTCACAAGCCGACCAGGTAGCCCAATGTTTGGGGCCTCGTTAAAAACCTACCAAGGTAAAACCCACCCTTGTGGGGAAAACCCTTAGTAGGAAAAGAGTACCCGATGAGAAAAGTGAAAGCCATACAACCAAACCAAAACAACATAGCACAAATTAACTAACAAATCTATCGTACGTCAGGCATAGTCATCAGAAGCGGAGAGATAATATCCATGGGGGCATCCCACGAGAGGAGTCACACGTGAACTTCTTGAGATGGTCCATAACACGGTTGCCTTCTCGATAGATGTGAGAAACCACAACATGCATCCGGGAAAGCGAA
The DNA here is from genome assembly GCA_016081115.2 of Rehmannia glutinosa. NCBI lineage: Eukaryota > Viridiplantae > Streptophyta > Magnoliopsida > Lamiales > Orobanchaceae > Rehmannia > Rehmannia glutinosa. Next base: position 54,022,004 of record CM071937.1, on the reverse strand, counting down.
AGAGAGAATAACGCCATTGATTAATCTGACGCCACGGGATGGAGCGATCTTAGATCTAAGAAGGCCAACAACATATGTAGAGTCCGATTCAGCCAAATATTAGTCCAACCCTTGCGAAAAGCATAGGAGATTGCGGTCATGGCAAAGCAACAGATTCGGCCTCAAAAGCAAAGCCCGTTCCTGTTTGCTCCCACGAAACACCCACGAAAAAATCCCGATCGAGGTACGGAAAATGCTGCCCCGTGATACGACTGGAGCTCCGATAGCACTACCATCTACGTTGACTTTAATCCGGCCCAGGAAGGGGAAGAAACCAAGGCATTTGGGATAATGCGAGGGGGCCTAGGAGGGCGTCCACTAACCTTCGGTAGGTGTGTAGACAAAGAAGATCCTCCACAGGTATTCTCCGCATGCACCCTTTATCAAGCGAAGGCGGACTCGATAATCATGGCTCTCAGCCCGAACAAGCGCCGCATCTCGTAGTCCAATGTTTGTGATTAAAGATCACATCATTTCGATGTGCCAAATAAGCCATATGCAAGAAACAATCGCCACCCTCCGAGAAAAGCGTCTGCGCACTCGAAATGAAATTCCATTAAATGAACCATAAAATCGTTGAAGCTATAGGCGTTACGAAAAGCCCGCATAAATGAACCCGCAATCCGGTCCCCAAAGAGCTCTGCAAAATTGCAAGAAACAAAAATGTGATCGATCGATTAGAATGAGAGTTCTGAGAGACAACAAGCAATGAGGGACAGATAAATCCTTTGGGGCGGTGAACATCCATGGTGATCAGGACGTCCGAATATCGCCCGCTAGACCACAACCGTGCGCCTCTGCGGAATGTAGGGGGACCATATCCAAGATCCCCATTTAACGAAGGAATGGATGGTCGAATAAATGCATATCTTTGACTTAGAAGTCTTTGTCCCATCCACAGCGAGTCCACACTCGTTTATCCAAAGAATGGAGCAATCGGACAACGAACAATATCGAACAATATCCAAGTAAGCCTCCACAAGCGACATAGTGAGATGCCATTTGTTATCAAAAAAGAAGTCCGATATGGGATTACGAAAGTTAGCCCGAAATTCATGCGGGATGCCAATCCGATCCGCAATGCGTAGCCAAGCCGATTATCTGTCCAAAAATTAATCGAAGAGTGAGAGGGAATCCATCTTGAATCGGTTTGACAATCCTCCACGATTGGACGCCCCCTTGAGATAGAAGAAGGCAAGAATGAGCCTAATAGAACCATTGTCCATCAAAAAACGGCGGACGAAGAGTATCAAAGACAATGGAATCCGATGTGAGAAGTTTCAGCCCATCTTCATAATAAAGGCTCGGTTTGCGAAATGAGAAATCGGACGCCAAGACCGCCCTCGTTCTTAGGAGAGCAACAACGCGCGTCCAATTAACCACGCAGAACCCTTCCGATTAATATCACGATCCAAATGAAGTTCGCATAGCTTTCTCTAAGCTGCTTAAGCGGTAGCGATAGGCCATTTGTAAATGAGCATCACGTGAACCAAGGAGTGGCAATAATAGAGTTAACCAAGCGGACCACGACTGCCAAAAGAGAGAAGAACCTTTCCAACGCTTAAACTTAACCATAATCTTATCAAACAAAGGCGCAACACACCGTGTTTGGGGGCACCCTTGAATATAGGAACCCCAAGATAATTAGTAGGAAAGGATCCAACCGATAAGCCCATGATCGTCAATGCGAATCACGTCTAATATAATGCGAGACCCCGATCATCAAAAACACCCGATTTTGCAGATTGAACACCGACGAGAAAGAGAGGCATAATGACCAAGAGTATCAAAAATATAACGTGCATTGCGGAGGTTGCCGCACAAAGGATGACAATATCATCGCATAAAGCATGGAGGACGGAAACACAATATTACGTGGAGCCATGAAAGGCTTGAGAAGATGGGATGACACGGATGAGAGATAAGTTTCCCAGGACTTCTTCGGCAATGCAAAAAGAAGGGGTGAAAGAGGATCACCCCGACGCACCCCTCTTGTGCAAGCAAAGTATCCGATGGAGAGCCATTAAGAAGAACCGAGATACGGGCGAGTTCAAAATAATGAGATATCCACGCAACAAATTTCTCGGAAGAAGCCAAATCAGAACACATATAAAAGAAAGTCCATTTGAGAGTGTCAAAGGCCTTACGGATATCGATTTTCGAGGATCATGTTTTGTCACTCCGATTATGGAGAATGTTAAAGCCTTCCGAGACTAGAGCAATACAATCATGAATGTGACGACCCGAGAATAAAACCAAATTGTGTAGGAGACAAAATACGTCTAACGATACGGGCAAACCGAGTAGCCAATATCTTAGTGATAATTTTGAAGATGAAATTGCTCATGACAATGGGCACTGAAATTATCAACGAAGATTAGCATCTTTGCTTTTAGGAATGAGAACCATAAAGTGGAATTGAGTCCATCGCGAGAGAACCGATGGAAGAAGTGGCGCGTGCCGAGTAATGGCGTCATTAGATATAATATCCCAACAACTCGATAGAAAGAGCCATTAAATCCATCGGGCCTGGGGGAGCTGTCAATACCAAGATCAAAAAACCGCATCTCGAATCTCTAAATCCATAGGTAAAGAGGTTAAGCAATTGTTCTCCACATCCATCACCACTTTGGATTAATAACTTGATCAATAGAAGAAAAATGGGAATAGGACCAATAGGCGCCGTGAATAAGTCTGGAAGAATCGGATAATGTGACTATGGATGAGGGACGGGTCCGTGGAAAGCGTACCATTGATCATCGGACCGTGAATACCAGCCCGGCGCCCGTCGACAACAACGGTGGAAAAAAGAAGTGTTGCGGTCTCCATCAACCAACCAAGCGGCGAGATTTACGGCGAAGAAATTGATTGTAGAAGCAACGCTGATTAAGCAAATTTTGGGCTTCAAGCTCCAGGTCCCGACGGGCTATACTATACCCCAAAGTCTCGATGTCCGACTGAATCTGTCTCAACTTTTCTAATTTATCATCCACCCCACGATTGACATCCCCAAAAACCTCTGAATTCCAAGAACGAAGCACGGGCGCAATCTTTTCAATTTTATCATCAATCGAATCAAAGGGTTAGTGACTGCGCAATTTGATTCCCAAGAAGAAGTAACAACCGACTGAAAACCAGGATGTTTAGTCCACATACGTTGAAAACGAAAAGGAGATGGGCCCTTATGAGCCGAAGTCTCACACAAAAGCAAAAGAGGATGATGGTCGAGCAAGTGCGAGGGAGAACAAAAGCCTTAGTCCTCTGCCAAAGATTAACAAACCTAGGGCTAGCTATAACACGGTCAAGCCGAGCTTGAATGAGAGTCACGATGAGGACGCGTCTTGCACGCAAGTAAAGAAGTTGCCTATCATGGGGGTAGCCATCAACCCCGCATTGTCATAAAAATCCGAAAATCCCTGGCAAGACGCCATCAAGGTGACCCCCGACCTGTACGCTCATGGTTCGAGAATAGCATTAAAGTCCCCCATCAAAACCAGATCATCACAACCCGGAAGAAATTATATCGACCAAAGTTTCATCTACGAATCACGTGATTGCATATAGCATGAACAAACCCCACATGAAAGATGTAATTGGAGAATTGGACCTTAAGAATAATACATTGGTCAGAAATAAAAACCTATTGAAGAATCGTTATATCCGACCGTCTGAAGATCCAGATATCCGACTTCCCGATACCCGAAAGTTCTGAGCCACAAACTGTAAACCAAGACTGGCCCAATAAGAATCAGAGATAGAATGCAAGTCAACTTTAGGTTCTGCAATAGCAACCAAAGAAGGTTTGTGATTATTACATAGCTTCTTAAGAATATTGCGCGAAGCAATGTTACCAATCCCCCGAATGTTCCAATAGAAGCAATTCATTGGGAAGGATCAGGTGAGGTGATCCGGGTAGGAGATCCGGAGTGTGTGGGCGCAGATGTATCAACCCCATAAATATTATCATCATCCACATAATCAGCCCAACATTTCTGGGCAGCCTTGTTTAAATTTTTAGATCCATGTTCATCATCCTCAATCTCCAATTGATGAACAAGCGGCTTGTTACCTGCGTTACCGATTGAAGTAGCCTATGTTTGGCATCAACAGATTTAGCACGGATAGCCCTATACAACGGACGAATGGGTTTTTCCAATGGGTCTTTGCCGTGATAGGCCTATGATGAATATCGAGGCGGAGAATGATTGGTCACCGCGAAGAACCTAGGAGGTTTGGGGACAGATGTACGTTTAACCACTGGAGGTGGCATATCATCGAAGTATGAATAGAAGGATCCTCGAGTCCAAAGCGAGAAAAAGTATTATCGAGTAATATCCAGGAAAGCGAATAACGATGGCACAAGAAGAGAGCCGGGCGCATAGACAAAGTCCTATTATCCACTAAGTTATCCACGATCTTGCCCTTATCCAGGTGGGTTATGGCGGACGATAAACTGGACGAGTCCGGGAGCGACCACGTTGAGGAGTGGGTCGTCACGTGGCTCCGCAAATTGACATTATTTCTAATCGTCGGCAAGACGCGGCCAAATGTCGTAATACCACAGTTCCACAAAATAAAGGAAGTTTTTCATACCCGATAGAAACAAACGAGCGGTGACCCTTTCTTTCAACCATAATATGATCCTGAAGAGGTTTAGTAAGGTCCACATCACCAAAACGCGGACAAAATGTCCAAGAGAACCATCCCAGACCGTTCATCAACCTGGAATGGGGTGCCAATGGCCTTGGCCAATCCCATAATGTAGCTGGGGTCCCGATTCGATACTCAACTCAAATATTCTCACCCAAACAAGCGTCGAAGTATTAACCTTGTAGGGGTTGAAATCGGAACCCGGGAGATAAGCGGATGGAACCAGGATTGAGAGACCAAGTAGCCCGCGTTTGAGCACGGGAACGATCAGAAGTGTTGTTAAATTTAACACAGAAGTAACCTTTACCCAATGGTATCAACTTCCAATCATTTTTAACGCCCCATAATTCAGAAAGCCGTTTATGAAGAGGCATAATTGGCCACGGTTTATTACCTTTGCTGAGCATAACACGACCAATTAAAGCATATCGAAATTAAAGCAAGTCGTTGTTGATAAACATTTTCATCCATAACCAGAATAATATTCACCTTTTTAATGGGCTCGGGGATAGGATTAGAGGGACCGAAACAATTTTAGCAAAAGATGGAGGTTACCAGGCCGTGCGAGGAGATGCGGTGTCGGAGGATTTACGAGAAACCATTTGCGCAAAAGTTGTTTCCACACGTGGGTATGAGTTTGGCAGAAGAGCCGAATGTTGCAAGTATGTGTGGACTTGTTGGGATGATCGAGGATAGAACGTCATGAACGCCATGTGTGGAAGAGTTGCCGAGACCATATTGGCATGCGAGATGATAATCTGTGACCTTGGACCCGTGATCGACTCGTTGTGTAGGACATTTAGGAGTGGAGGCCGGAGTTTGCTGCACATTGAGATAAACCGGTGCGGAACGAGTCCCAACACATTAGTGATGTCGGACGAATAGGAATTTGTGGGCGATTCGGATGTAAGCAAGTACCGGGGTTGAATGAGAGGAGTGGAAAATGAAAATGGAGAAAAAGAAGAAGTTGTGGCAGCATACGGATGCGTGTGGGCCCGCCCGGCGATGAATAGTGATCTGCCGGAACGGTGGCGTCACTATAATTGGATGGGCTAGATCCACTCGTTTCGACCTCCTGAGCAATATTTCCTTCTTCGACAAAGTCCAAATCGGCCGTTTTGGTGGTCAATCGGGCGTCCAAAGTCCGAAAATTGATTTTCGGATCCCCAATTTGGGTTTTTGATTCGGGGCACAATTTGGTCGATTTGGGGTGGGATATGTGCGCCTTGGAGTGAATTAGAAGATGGTAGAGTCAATTTTGGTATTGGATACTTATTGGGGTCGGAATTAGAGATTGATTGAAAGTTTGGGTTTTTTGGAAGAGCGTCGATTGTAGCCGGAGACGAATCGGAAAGTCCAAATTGATGACTGGGCATGAAAGCCCATGAGGAGGCGAGCAAAACCTGGGGTGGCATGTCCATTTTGGTGGTCGGAGTTGGCGCCGGTGAAGGTTCGAAATTTTCGCCTGAAAATGTGCGCGAATCTCGGTTTTGCCGACCAAAATGGACGACGTTTTCGGCACTGTTCCGGTCTTGGTGAGCGTGGTTGAAGTCGGCTGAGGGGGAATTACATTTTCAGGTATGAATCCGGCGTTGGAGTGGCTTAGGAAAATGGTTGGTCAACGGGCATTGTTCAAAGTCAACTATAGAGTTTGGAGGGACATTTTGGAATTTTTCATACAATTGGGATTCTTTTTTTTTGAAAGAAGTCATTTCAAAGTCAACTATAGAGAGTTTGGAGGGACATTTTGGAATTTAAAAAAAAAATAAATTCCATTAAATGAACAGAAAATCATTGAAGCTATAGACCTTACGAAAAGCCACCGCAAATGAACCCGCAATCTAGTCCCAAAGAGCTCCCAAAATCACAAGAAAACAAAAATGTGATCAATCGATTCGAATGAGAGTAAAGAGACGCAAGTAGTAGGGCCGATAAATCCTCCGGGGGGCGAACGTCCATGCGCGCGAGGCGTACGTATATCGCCCGCCAGACCACAACCGTGCACCTCTCTAGGATGTAGGGGGACCAGATCCAGGATCCCCATTTAACAGAAGGAAAGGACGGTCGAAGAAATGCATATGCTGACTTAGATGTTACCGTCCCATCCATAGAGCGAGTCCACACTCGTTTATCCAAAGAATCTGGAGAAATTGGATAACGGACAATGTCCCGAACAATGTCCAAGTAAGCCTCCACAAACGACATAGTGAGATGCCATTTGTTATAAAAAAAAAGAACTCCGAGATGGGATTCCAAAAGTTAGCCCAAAATTCATGCGGGATGCCAATCTGATCTGCAATGACGTAACCAAGCCAATTATCTGTCCAAAAAATTAACCGAAGAGTGAGCCCTGGGAATCCATGTCGAATCAGTCTGGCAATCCTCCACAGTTGACGCAGCCCTGCCCAGATCGAAGAAAGCGAGAAGAAGCGCTGTCGAACCATTGTCCATCAAAAAAAGCGACGGAGAGTATCAAAGACAATGGAATCCAAGTGAGAAGTTTCATCCATCTTCATAATAAACACCCGGTTTGCGAGAAATGAGGATCGAACACCAAGACCGCCCCGTTCTTGGGAGTGCAACAACAAGCGTCCAATTAACAAAGACATAACCCTTCGATTAATATCGATCTAAATGAAATTACGCATAGCTTTCTCCAACTGCATCCCGTGGCATCCTCCACTTGCTCTGTCTAAGGCGGTCACATAAACATTGACGATGTGAATCAATTGGACCACCCGATCATTTTCTTACATTGGTAACACACTCATAATCTCCATTTGTATGTTTTGTATCAACCCATTGAGTGCTTCCTTGAACCTTCTTGCTCGAGCCATTGTCACTTTGGACCAGTTGGCACTGTTACCGGGTCTTTCGTCCATGGATTCTCATTAACTTTGGTGGAAGCTTGTTTACAACCAGAAGATGCATGCATAATTCATTAACCTCCTGCTGTTGGTTGGTGATTTTTCCTGATAAAACCTTCCATTTGAAATATAAAAATGTCGGTAGAAATTGGTACCCTTTTCCCATTGTGAAATATCGGTGGAAAACCATGATAATATATAAATTTGGGACATCTTTGTTTTGATCCACTTCTGCTCATAATATTTCCTTCTAATTCTGAATCTTGTCATACCATTCAAGGAAAGTCCAGAGATTGGACGACTGGTTGACTGAATTTTGGATGAATGATAACATACTTCTAACGGGCATTTCCACTGCATGGCCATAAAGGATGAAAAGACAGAACAAATACCATAGGCCATCTTTTGGAATAGGAGTAGTAGTTTTTTTTTTTTGAATAAATGGAAAGATATATAAAAAAATGAAAAGAGACAGCCTCTGTAGGGTTTTTAAAATCACCGAGTCTGAATTCATAACTTCCAACCCAGTTTCATCAAAAAGTCAGTATTAGCCACTACAATAGACCGGACGCCCAACCCCCTTTAGCCTGAGGCGTGCAACACCGATTCCAATTAACCACCACCGAGCCCTTGGAATTAACATCCCCAGTCCAAATAAAATTACGCATGGCCCTTTCCATTTGCTTGAGCAAGGATCGAGGCCATTTGTAAACCATCATCGATGCACAAACGAACTGGTAATCACCAAATTAACAAGGCAAACTCGACCATCAAGAGAGAGAGAAGTACCTTTCCATCTTCTGAATTTGAGGATCACCTTATCAAAGACTGCCTGTAAAACTACAGCTTTAGGGGCGCCCTTAAATATCGGGACGCCCAAATATACCATAGGGAATGCCCCGGGCTGAATACCCATGATATTTTGAACCCTCCCATGCACATGAGATGAGACCCAGGATCCAAAGTAAACTTTAGATTTCTAAGGGTTGAAAGCTTGACCCGAGATATCAGCATATAAGGTGAGGATCTGAAGCAGGATACGGGTGTTAGCTGAAGAAGCCCAACACATAATAACAATATCGTTAACGTAAAGAATGGACGAAGGGAAAATGATAAGTCTAGACGCAATGAACGGTCCTAGCTGATTCTGAGTAACCGCGGCCTCAATAAATTTGCTAAGTACCTCCTCCGCGATGCAAAATAGTAACGGGGATAGAGGATCACCCTGTCTAACACCTCTAAAATAGGAGAAGTACCCCATCGACATCCCATTCAGTAAAACTAAGATTCTGGAAGACCGAAGAATAACATCCACCCAGAGAATGAAAATCTTCGAGAAACCAAACCCAGCTAAGAACGTGCAGTAAAAAACCCCACTTTAACATATCAAACGCCTTACGAATATCGATCTTCAAGATCATATTGGCATCAGTCCGACTATGCAAGACATTGAAGCCTTCAGAAACCATGGCGATACAATCGTGAATCTGCCTCCCCGGAATAAACCCAAACTGCGTAGGAGACAAATAAGCAGAAATAATCGAGCCCAAATGAGTAGCCAAGATCTTGGTAATAATCTTGAAAAGAAAATTACTCATAACAATTGGCCAAGAGTTCTCAATAGTATTGGCACCTATGCCGAAATAAACATCCCAGAAATGACGATAAAACATCCCATTGAACCCGTCTAGTCCTGGAGAACTGTCTGAACCCATATCAAAAACTGCTTCTCTAATCTCTGAATCAGATGGAATAATCGCCAGTCTGGCGTTATTTGAAACCCCCACCATAGGAGAAATAACCTGATCAACCATAGTATAGTCCGAAGTGTTACCCCCTGAATCAGCGAATAACTCCTAATAGAAGGAGATAATATGATTCCTAAGAATAGCCGGATCATCCGAGTAATTCCATCGATCATCAGGCCCTGAATCCCCAAACGCCCACTGCGAATCTGGCAACGACGATGAAAAAATGCTGTATTACGGTCTTCATCCTTAAAGCCAGGCCGAGCGAGCTTTCTGCTTAAGGAAGTCTGATTGCGATAAAAGCGTGTGAGACAACTCATTTTAGGCTTCAAGTTCCATGTCCCGACGTGCAGCTGTAAAGCTCGAGTTCTCAATATCTCCCTACATCTGCGAACTTTTTCCATCTGAATCTCAACCCGACGATTAACATCCCCAAAAACATCTCTATTCTAGATCTTAATAATCTGACACAACCTTTTAAGCTTCCACATGACGCACAATAGATGATTGGGTGTGGTACATGGAAGGGTCCAAGAAGAAGTAACCAGATCACGAATGGAATCATGATAAACCCACATACGCTGGAAACAGAACGGAATCGAACCCCTGCAAAAAGAAGATGAGCAAGAAACCAAAATGGGATGATGATCCGAACCAATGCGAGGTAGAACCAAACCTTGACAACTTGCCAAAGAGAGAAAAATTGACACGTTGCTAGGGCTCGGTCCAATTTTGCCTGGAGAAGAGATAGTGGCGTGCGGGGGGAGCACCAAGTAAATGAATTTCCCGTAGTCTGCACAGAGAACAAACCAGCCTCCTCCAAAAATTCCCTAAAATCCTGACAAGAGGCCTGGGATAAAATCCCACTGCCCGAGCGCTCATGATGACCCAAAACAGCGTTAAAATCTCCAATAAGCAATGGATCATCAAGACCCAAATTTCTCAAATCCAACCAAAGCGTGCGCCGAGCAATATGATCACATAAACCATGAGCAAAACCAATATGAAAAGCCATAGAACTCAATTGAACCTGCAGAACAATACACTGAGAAGAAGACCAAACCTGTTGCAAAACAGAGATGCCTGGATCGCAGAATACCCACATATCAGCCCGTCCGTTAGCACGAAAATTTTGAGTCACGAAGCTCAAACCCAAACTACTCCAATAGGAATCCAAAATCGAGAAAATGTCCACCTTAGGCTAACAGATAGCTAAAATAGAAGGTTTATGCTTTTGACATAAATCCTTGAGAACTTTACGAGAAGCAATGTTCCCAATCCCCCGAATGTTCCAGAAGATGCAATTCATTGAGATAGAGGAGGAGGAGCCGCCCGTGTCAAGCGCACGGTAAAGCCAGGGGTGTGGTGTGTTGCAGAGTCCGACGATTGAGCGTTAGCCACTTCATCTGCATAATTTGCCCATCTTTTTGAAGCTGCAAAATCAAGCTCATTTGGCCCAGGGTGATCCGGCTCAATCGTAATGTCACGAATAGCCGGAGATGGTCCCTGAGTAACACTCTGAAGCAATCTGGATTTAGCCGGATCAAGGGAGATGTCCCGAAAGGCACGACTGAGGGCAAGGATAGGTTTTTCCAACGGATGCTGAATTGTAAGAGGCAGATTATTAGAGAAGGAGCTGGTGTTGGAAGGAGGAGCCTTGGGGACCGGTTCTTGAGTTGGTAAATCTATCTGAGTATCTATGGAGAGTTGCTCGGGGGAGTCATCTGAAGCAAGCGCCTCAAAAGCATTCCCAAGGTGTATATCAGTAGGGCAAGTGACTATTGCACAGGAAGGGGAGCCTGGCCGCATAGTCGAACCCATATTTCCCATTGAGTCATCAACGACCTTGCCCTTGTCCTGCTGCACAGGACGATAAACTTTACGAACTCTTGAACGGCCTCTTTGAACTGAAGTCGGGCGTCCATCTGCCCCCCTAGAATGTCCTTGAGTAGAGCTTGCACGCCTTTTCGTAGCCGATGTTCCCATAGAAGTAAGACAAAGAAGAAGTCGTCGAATGTCCCGTAACATTAAACTTAGAACAAAACTCGGGGAGTTTCTCGTAGCTAATCGACACAAAGGAACACTGGCCAACCCGTTCCACCATAATGTGATCCTCCAACGGTTTTGCGAGATCAATATCGACCAACAAACGAATGAAATGCCCCAGAGATCCATCAAGCGACCACTGATCAATTTGAATCGGATTACCGATAAGATCGAGATCCCCAAGATAGTATTAGGATCCCAGTATTCCAAACTAAGTTCAAAGATGCGGACCCAAACACTGGCGACAAAAGTGTGCACTTTGTAGGGATTAAAGTTCGGGACCTAAGGAGAAAGCCGAATGGTGCCCGGATTGAGCGCCCAATTGATACGTAGTTGAACACGAGCTCGATCCTGCACATGAAAAAATTTAACACAGAAATATCCCTTACCCAAGGGAATTAGTTTCCAGTCATTTTTAATGCCCCAAAGCTCGGATAGCCTTTTGTGCAGGAGCATCGTAGGCCACAACTTGTTTCCTTTTCCCAAAATAACCCGCCCAATCAAAGAATATGAAAATTCGGTAATACGTTGCTGGTAAACGTTCTCATCAATAGTAGCAGAATAATAATCCCCTTTCCTAACAGTTTTAGGGATGGATTGAATCTTACCAGAAACAATATTAGAAAATGAAGTAAAAGTACCTGGGGCCTGGGGTAAAGTAAAGTCCGATGGATGGATGTTACCTGAAACAACTTTCGCAAAAGAGTTACCCAAATAAGTGTGATCATTAGCGTTATGAGCCGAAAGTCGAGGGTTCGATGCATGCGGGAGAGAGACCATGATGGAGGAGCTTCCAGCCAGTTGAGTCGCATTCGTGGGAGGGCATGCTGGGGGATGGCGCTGGGGATGGGAGACAGAGGCCCAGGGGTCATCACCGCCCTGGGTGGGGGCGACCCTAGTAGCAAGAGCAGCTGCCGGCCCCTCATAAGCCCCCATAGAGGGGCCGGCCCCCCCATGGTTATTGGCAGCCATGGGGGTAAGAGATGGCCCCCTTGTGGCCGCTGCCAACATAGGTGAGGGGGGCGCTGCCCCCTCAAGACCCTCCACATGTGGAGGCGCAGCGGAAGACACTTACAGGTACATCTCCGGCGGTACTAGACCAACCCGAGCGGACGTTGAAGATGAAGGGCATGGGGTGGATTTGGATGGCACAAAGTTCGACGGCAAGCCATAACAAGAGAATGATGCGGGTGAAGGGCCAATACAGGGCTGTTACCCGTCACCTAGATGATCACTGCTACGTACGGATGGAGCAACAGATGTGGGAGTCATGTGCGGCGTAGGAGGCAGCTGAGATCTAGCATGATAAGGCATGAAGTTGGAGGTTAAACCAGAAAAAGATTCCGACGACGCCATCTGGGAGAAGACCGGCGATGGCACCGGTGGCATTAGACGGAGCAGACGGACGGAGTTAAGGAGAGAGAAGAGAGCATTCGTGGCTCTGGTTCAGTTGAATAGGAGTAGTAATGGAAATGGTAAGGATCACATAGAAATGTTTATCTGGATAAAAACATGCCCTATTGAAAGGGAGATTAATGCGCCAAATGCGCCACTGCTTCAGGTTTCTTTTTTAGGCGCCTTACGTTTCCTGGGGGGTACTCTTTTTCCTTCCAAGGGTTTTTCCCACAAGGGTGGGTTTTACCTTGGAAGGTTTTAACGAGGCCCCAACCATTCAGCCATTTGGTCGGCTTGTGACCACTGCGTACTTTGGTTGTTGACATATTTCCAGGCTTTCATTTGGTTACCTGATCTGCCTGTGATCAGGATTACTCTTTTTTCATTTTTATATATATTCGCAATTATTCCAAAAAGAAGGAGATTAACTTGAACATTAAATTTGGCTAAGTGATAAAACATGAAATGTTTTGCATAATTTGTAAAATCACTTAGGTCCTTGAAAGGTGTTTTTGTTGGGGCGATTGACCTTCAGGGTGTGCCATTAATATAACTGGGAAAATACCTTTTGAAGATACTAGATATAATGGCTATGATCTGGACAGATAATCTGGAACAAGATTGTGATTTCCTTTGATATGTTAAACTTGATGAAGGCCATCCCACAGTTACAACTCAAGGAAATAAAGAACCGATAATGATTCATGGAGGGCCAATCACGAGAGCAAGAGCTAAACAAATTAAGCAATCTTTGATGACTCTGGTTGCTGAAATTAAACAAAACGTGCAAGGGAGCTCAATAGAAGGCCAAGTAATGAATGTTATTCAAGTTGTTGGGCCAGAATGCATTTAATAAGTTGGGCTCAAGCATGGAACTGAATTGAAGACTTAATTTGGAGCTTATGAGCCATGGTTTTCGTCCAACACCTCAAGCCCAAGAGGAGTGATTTTTCATTTTACTTAGAATGGTCAATGTTCATCATTTTTTTAGTCAAAGTGTCTTTAGTTAAGTTAATTTGGTCAAGAATGACTCTTAAATAAAGAATCTAGTCTAAGAGTCATTTTATAAGTCTAGTAAAGGTGGTTTAGAGTGTCTCTTCACATCTCACAAGAGTGTCTCTTCAAGTCCATGAAAGCCAAACTTGGGAGTCATTTTCTATCTTTTAAGGCTTGTAAAAGTGGTCAAGAGTGTCTCTTCAAATCCCATGAAAAGCCAATTCGAGATTAGCATTGAAGCATTATATTGTATCTATAAAAACATGATAGCCCATGTAAAATATGCACAAGTTATTGATATATTGAAATTGGCATTTGCCTTTGTGAGTTGAAATTCTCTTTTTAGAGTTTCAATTGTTTAAGAACTTATCAAGATACTTGAGCAATATCTTGTGGTGTTCACTATACCAAGGTTCTTGGCTGATCATATAGCCAACGGGTCAAGGTTATAAAGCTCAAGGTAAGATCAAACTAGATCATCGATCTGAAATATCCACTGCCTACTTGTATAGTAGGGTTCTTTTTTAGCTAATTGAGAAATATATAATAAAAAGGAAAAGTTAATGATGTTATTTACAATGCCAAACAACTAGCATTAAGGAACGGCAAAAAAAGAAAAGAAAGAAGTTAAGCCTAGCATAAGGAAAAGAAAGAAACCCGGTCACAAGTCAACCCGGTAGCTAAAGGGTCCTCATTAAAACCTACTAAGGTAAAATCCAACCTTGTGGGAAAAACCCTTGGTAGGAAAAAGAGTACTCCCAGAAAAAGAAAAAAAGGAAGCATAGCCCCAAAAGAAGCCTCCGCCTGAGTGAAGACGACGTGCAGCAAGAATAACGAGTCACGACGGTGCGTGTGCAAGGATGCACGCCCTGCCCACGCGTGATGCCGAAATCAAAAATCCATAGACAAAAGTGCACGGGTCATGCGATCCTGCATGGACAGACCGTGTGTGCATGCGAATGTACCAAACAATGCATGACTCGTGCCTAAATGCACAACCAGACCTTGCGTGGTGCCAAAGAGAGTGGTTCAAATGTCAGATAACGCACTGACCATGCGATCACGCACGGACTGACCGTGCGCCCAGTAGAAACTTGAGAAACCTCCCCTACTGTCACTTAATATGAAAAAATACTTTGCCCTCAGCATCCTCCTGAATATTGGAGCGAACCTCCTCCGGCATCATGTGCCACCAATTAAAGTGATCATTCATCTTGGAAAGTTTATCCGCCACATGATTCCCTTCCCTAAAAATGTGAGACACCACGAACTCCATCTTGGAAACGTAATATAGAGCACGACGCCAACGTCTGTAATATTTCCAAGAAACCATCAGCGACCTCGAAGATAAGAGATCACAAACATAAGTGGAATCAACTTCGAGCCACAACTTGCACCATCCTCTTCAATATGCCCATTCAATTGCAAAGATAGCCGCGATTAGCTCCGCTTGGAAAGCAAACCCAATGCCAATTTGTTGTATAAAGCATCCTGTGAAAAAACCCCTACAATTGCGATAAACTCCCGCAGCCATGCTTCCTCCGGGGCTCGGTTCGCGCAAACATCTGTATTAACTTTCATCCAACCGGGAAGTAGGGGATACCACATCACGACGTGCATTATCGGAGCCGACCGAATATTCCCCTTAACCAGCAATTTACGGAGACATAACAAATCAAAAATAGAATTGGACATTGGACCCAATACCAAACCTGACATCTCGAAGATGAAAGCCCGAAGAAGAACAATAGCTGATGCAGTTTGCGGTTTAACTCCCTCAAATATCCGACAGTTATGAAAGTGCCAAATAATCTAAATGATCGATAGATAAGTCCCTTTCCATATAGCCGATATTTTGGAACTAAACTGAAGTTGCATGGCAAACATGCAGAGATGATTAAAGCCCACTTCTAATGGTAAAACCAATTGAAAAGCATCCTGAGCCCAACCCCAAACGCCCGATGCAAAACGACACGAGGTAAACATATGGTCCACTGAATCCAAAGCCTCATAACATAGAGCGCATGCCGAGGGACCACAAAACCCCCTAATTCGAAGGTTGTTGTCAATAACCGCCAAATGATTGAAAATAGCTCTGTAAGCTACCATAAACCTACGAGTCGGAACATTCGAAGCCCAAATCCATTTCCCCCATCTAACTTCCGGGAAGGAATCCCGAACATATTGATATGCTATCTTAGAAGAAATGTTCCCATCATCAGAATACCCCCAAACTCTATGATCCTCTGAATTCAGTGAGATTACATAGGGTTCTTGAATCGATTTATTCAATGGGTCCTTTGTTCAATCTATATCAGTCTGGTATCAGAGCAATATGGTATTGATCTGATTTCCTATCTTTTTATCCATATTCTATCTTCTAGTTTTCAAAAAAAAGAAAAAGAAAAAAAAAGGAAAAAAAAGAAGAAAGAAAACGATAAGAAAATAAATAAATCTGAATTCCTTCTCCATATTCAATCTTGAGAAGTACATACAAAAGCAAATTGTATCTTGGCTCTTAGAAAGAGTACTTATTGTTCTTTTTGTACACGGGCATATCATTTGTTGAACATGACTTGAAATTGCTTTTCTTGATTGATTCTTATTCTTATTGATCCTACATATGAGAATTTGAGTGGTGAGATCATTCAAGGGGAGGTAAAAGCCAATTGAGTGAATTGTGTGAATCATCTTGAGTGATACACGAGTGATTGTGAGGAATATATCATGGAGGAGACATCGGGTAGTAAGGTTGGAGAAAAAGATTTCGCAATTAAGGCCATGCAACAACAATTTGCAAGATTTACATTGATTCTTGAAAGCATAACGGATCGTTTGGAGAGGCTTGAACAACCAGCAGCTAGGAGGCGTGGGATTCCTCAACCAAATCAATGGAGACGTAATGAGGAATGGGAATCTGAGGAGGAGGAAGAAATGGAGCCTCAACACCATGGAAATAGGCGAGGTGGGAGAAGGCAAAATAATGAAGTTGATCGAGACTTAGGGAACATCAAAATGAATATTCCTATATTCCATGGAAGAAGTGATCCAGAAGCATATATAGAGTGGGATAGAAAGGTGGATCTTATTTTCGAATGCCACAATTACTCCGAGGAAAAGAAGGTAATGTTTGCTGCAATTGAGTTCACCAACTATGAATTAGTTTGGTGTGATCAATCAACCACGAATCGAAGGCATTACGGAGAAATATCGATTACTACTTGGGCGGAAACGAAGACTGCCATGAGTAGGACATTTGTACCTTCTCATTATTTTCGTGACTTGTATCAAAAACTTCAAACAATGACTCAAGGTAGTAGATCAGTGGATAAGTATTATAAGGAGATGGAGATTTCAATGATTAGGGCTAATGTTGATGAAGACAGGGAGGCTACCATGGCAAGATTCCTAAGCGGGCTGAATAGGGAGATTGCTAATATAGTGGAATTGCAACACTATGTGGAGCTTGAAGACATGGTGCATACAACCATGAAGGTGGAAAGGCAACTCAAGAATAAGGGTTCATTTCAAAAGAGTTACGTATCGAATTTTCAATCTACCAACAAGATGAAAGAAGGAATGTTAAAAGCAAGTGTTGGTACAACCTCTAAAAGTCAAACCGAGGCATTTAAAACCAAGTAAATGAGGTTGATAAGGGAAAGGGTCTCATCTCCAATTCTTGAAATCGAGATATCAAATGTTTCCGTTGTCAAGGGTTTGGACATATTGCATTTGAATGCCCAAACAAGAGACTGATGATCATGAAGGATAGTGGAGAGATAGAATCTGAAAGTGAACATGAAGAGGAACAACTTGAAGAGACCATACCCGAACATGGAGAGCTTTTGGTGGTTAGAAGAGCTCTAAACATGCAAACAAAACTGGAAGAAGCTGAACAACAAAGGGAGAACATCTTCCACCCAAGATGTTTAGTTCAAGGTAAGGTGTGCATGTTAATTTTTGATGGACGGAGTTGTGCTAATGTTGCTAGTTGTGAAATGGTGGAAAAACTGAATTTAGCTACCACGAAGCACCCGAATCCATACAAACTGCAATGGCTTAATGATTGTGGAGAAATTCGTGTGACTAAACAATTATTGGTATCATTTTCTATTGGCAATTACAAGGATGATGCTCTAAGTGATGTGGTACCAATGCATGCTAGCCATATTCTGTTGCGGAGACCATGGCAATTCGATAGAAGGGTGACGTATGATGGCTTTGTTAATCGATTCACACTCAAGCATCATAATAAAAACATCCAGCTTGTTTCTTTGACTCCACAACAAGTGCAAGAAGATTTTTTAAGTAAGATCAAAATTATAATAAAAGAAAAGAAAGATCCTGATCACAAGTCGATCAGGTAGTGCAATGTTTGGGGCCTCGTTAAAAACCTACCAAGGTAAAACCCACCCTTGTGGGGAAAACCTTTAGTAGGAAAAGAGTACCCCGGCGAGAAAGATGAAAACCATACAACCAAAACAAAAGCACAGAACGAAAAATTATCTAACAAATCTATATTGTGCTTGTCCAACATAGTCATCCATAAGCAGAGATATAATATTCACCGGAGGGGCGTCCCACCAAGTAGAATCATGCGTGAGTTTGCTGAGCTGATCCGCCGCACGATTACCTTCCCGATAGATGTGAGAAACCACAAAATTCATCTGGGAAATCAGAAAGAGAGAGTAGCGCTAATGACCAAGCAGACGCCACGGGATGGAACCAACCCGAGATTAATAAGGATCCACAACATATGTAGAATCTGACTCCAGCCAAAGGTTAGTCCAACCTTTATGAAAAGGATATGTAATGGCACTCATAGCCGCAACTAATTCGGCCTCGGATGCATAGCCCGTTCCACACTGCTCCACAAAACAACCACGAAAAAAGCCTCGATATGTACGATAAACCGCCGCAGCCGTAATACGCCCTGGAGCTCTTGTTGCGCATCCATCCGTATTGACTTTAATCCAGCCAGGAAGGGGTAAGGTCCAAGGCATAAGGATAATGCGAGGAGCCTTACAGGGACGACCCTGAACCTTCAGCCGACGGAGACAAAGCAAATCCTCCAGGGTATTATGCATACAACCTTTGTCTAAATAAGAAGACTCAATTGAATAAGAGCCGCATCAGTAGTCCATTTCTTATCATTAAAGACAACACCATTAACTGAAATGAAAATCCATTAAATGAACCAGAAATTCATTGAAGCTATAGACGTTGCGAAAAGCAACAACAAATGAAGCAGCAATCCAATCCCAAAGAGCTCCTGCAAAATCACAAGAAACAAAAAGATGGTCAATCGATTCTGAGTGAGAATAACAGAGTCCACAAGCAGTAGGACCAATAAATCCTCGGTGTCGGCGGACGTCCAATACAGCCAGACTGTGACGCCCACCCCTATTATTACTACTGAAAAAATATATAAATAGTAAAACTCGGCCACAAACTCTATTTAAAATGTGTAATTTTTTTCCCTACGTTATTTTAACAACAAACAAGTAGAATCATTTTAATTTTTAAGATAAGGACAAGCTATGTCCACAAACAAAAGAGGTAACCAGCCCTATTATTAAACACAACAGACATCCGCGTGATCAAACGCATAACCCACATCACCTGGTTATACATGTGCATATTTACATTAGCGTTTTCAAAAGAGGGTACAACCCTAAAGCAAAATATAATACATGACCAAAAAGAAAGGTGACTTATCAACATAGCCCAACAGGTCGTCATCCATGTACACTGTCCTCAATAACCTTTAGGAGCTCCAACAGTCTGCCCAGTAATCCCATGAAACCAGCATCACCAGACTCAGCTACAATGCATGAACCACGTGAGCTAATGCCCAGTAAGCGAAAATCATGCATGTTAATTTTTTTAATAATTGCGAATATATATATTAAAAATGAAAAAAGAGTAATCCTGATCACAGGCAGATCAGGTAACCAAATGAAAGCCTGGAAATAATATTAACAACCAAAAAACGAAGTGGTCACAAGCCGACCATATGGCTGAATGGTTGGGGCCTCGTTAAAACCTTCCAAGGTAAAACCCACCCTTGTGGGAAAACCCCTTGGAAGGAAAAAGAGTACCCCAGGAAAATAGGCGCAAAAAGAAACTCGAATCGGTGGCGCATTAAGTAACAAACCTATAGGTGGATTGGCCAACATAATCATCGGTGAGGTAGTGAAGAATGTTTCAGGCGGGACGCCCACCAGCGCCACTCTCTCCGTCTTCTTACTCAGCATGTCCGCCACCCGATTGCCTTCACGAAAGATATGAGAGACTACAAGATCAATGTCATTGAGCAGATGCAAGGTATGGCGCCAGTAGCTAAGATGTCTCCATGGGACCTCCATCGTTCTCTTCTCCAGCAGGTTCACCACATACATTGAGTCCGATTCCAGCCAAAGTTGTGTCCATCCTTTTGCAAATGCGTAATGAATCGCCCACATTGCTGCGACCAATTCAGCCTCAAATGCGTACCCTAAACCACAGTGATGGACAAAGCATCCGCGAAAGAATCCTCTACAATTCCGGAAGACACCGGAGGCGGTTAGATTGCCCGGCGCCCCTGTAGCGCTGCCATCCGTGTTAACCTTGATCCAACCCGGGAGGGGTTTTTGCCACTGGACCTCTAAAATCTTCGGAGAATGCCTGACCTTTCCAGGAACTCTTAAACCACGCAGGATAAAGAGGTCCTGCTGGTCATTATTCATGCATCCCCGATCTAAAGATGCTGATTCAACAATGAGTACCTGTAGGTGAATGAGTGCCGCCTCCGGAGTCCAGATTTTGTTGTGGAAAATCAGCTCATTACGGATGTGCCAAAGAAGCCAGATGCAGGATAATATTGCCACACGCCAAAGGAAAGCGACCTGGTCACTAAAATTAAGAGCCATAAGCCGTACCAGCAGTTCATTGAAACTGTAAGCCTGGAAGGGGTGCACGTGAAAGGTGTGGAAGATCCAACGCCATAGATGCCTTGCAAAAGCACAAGAAACAAATAAGTGATTGACCAATGCCCCCGATTCCCTGCAAAAAACACAAACCGAAAGGGCCAGGAAAACTTCCCCTAGCTCGTAAAGAATCCTGGGATCGCCAATCGGTTGTGTATAGCTCTCCACGCCACCACCGATCTCTCCGTTCAGGGATATGCCGAGACCAAATCCAAGAACCCCATCTAACACCGGCGGCTGGGGCGTAAGGATTTATAAGCCGTCTTCGAGGTGACTGAACCATCTTCAGAGTTCATCCAAACACGAGTATCCCGGGATGTAGGTGCAATTGGGACACGCACAATAGCTCGAACCAGCTCCAAATAAGCCTCCACAAAGGGGAGGGTGAAGTGTCAGGATCCATCATAAAAGTAATAAGAGATACGCTGCTGGAATAAATACCTGCAATCCTCTGGAATGCCAATTACATCACAAGAATGGAATATCCCAACCAATTATCAATCCAAAATAATACCTCGGAATTGGTGCCTGGGATCCAACGAGAATCATCCAAGCAATCAAAAATACATGGTTTAATCCCAGGCCAAATAGAAGAAGGAATGAATGACCGCCGGATGTCCCCATTTCTAGTAAAGTACCGTGGTCTGAGTGTCCTGAAAACCAATGAGTCCGAGTTCAGAACCTTCCAACCCAACTTCATTAAGAAAGCCTTATTAGCAGCCTTGAGCGATCGCACACCCAATCCTCCCTCCGCCCTGGGCGTGCAACATGTATCCCAGTTGACCATTACCTTGCCTTTAGAATTCACGTCTCCCGTCCAAATGAAATTACGCATGGCTTTTTCCATATGTTTAAGCAGCGTGGCAGGCCATTTATAAATCATCATGGAATGCACGAAAGAATTAGTTATCCCCGAGTTAACAAGGCAAACCCTACCAGCGAGGGAGAGTGACAAACCTTTCCATCGTCGGAACTTAAGGATTATCTTGTCAAAGATAGGCTGCAAATCCGCGACCTTTGGAGCTCCCTTGAAGATAGGGGCGCCCAAGTAGATTGTGGGGAACGTCCCTGGATGAATTCCTAAAATATGTTGCACCCTCCCACGGACATAATGCGAAACCTATGCCCCAAAATAAACATTGGATTTCTGCGGACTGAACACTTGACCCGAGATATCTGCATAATGAGTAAGAATCTGAAGCAAGGCCCGGGCATTGGAAGAAGACGCCCCACACATGATGATGATATCGTCCGCATATAGAATGGATGCCGGGAAGATAATGCTCCTTGGCGCCGTGAAGGCAGATAACCGGGACTGAGCCATCGCTGCAGCTACAAATCGACCCAAGACCTCCTCCGCAATACAAAACAATAGGGGTGATAAGGGATCCCCTTGTCTGACTCCTCTAGAACAGGAAAAATAACCAACCGGCGTCCCATTCAACAACACTGATATTATGGACGACCGAAGAACCACCTCCACCCAACGCACGAACGTCTCGGAAAAACCAAAACATCGCAAGACATGTAGTAAAAAATCCCACCTCAATGTGTCGAATGCTTTACGAATATCGATTTTGATATCATATTCGAACCGTGCGTCCCCTCGTAAGACATTAAACTCTTCGATACCATCGCAATACACTCATGAATTTGTCTACCAGGATAAAACCAAACCGAGTCGGGATAAATAGTCAAGAATAATCGAACCAAGCGCGTAGCCAAGATTTTCGTGATAATCTTGAAAAGGAAATTGCTCATGACAATAGGGCGGAAGTTTTCAATGACATTGGCATCCTTAGTCTTAGGGATGAGCGCCATGAAGTCGACATTCAATCCCGTGAGGTAGAGACGAATTATTAAAGAAATAGCGAACAACGTCTGTTACCTCAAAGAGATATGACATCCGAGAAATGGCGGTAAAAATTCCCATTGAACCCATCGAGGCCCCGGGAGGTATCGAATCCATATCAAACACCACCGCACCTTAATCGAGGGAATGGTCGTTAGGGTGGCATTGTCCCGCGCCCCAACCATTGGAGTGAGCACTTGGTCGACCAAAGAAGAAATCCGTGATGGAGCTCCCATTTTCCGCAAAGAGCTCCTCGTAAAATGAAATAATATGATTCCCAAGGACCGTAGCATCATCGGTGAAATTCCCCGCCACCATAAGCCCTGAATCCCCGTGCGGCGTCGCACGAATGGGCAATGCCGATGAAAAAATGTTGTATTACGATCCCCATCCTTAAGCCAGGCAGTACGGGCCTTTTGTTTAAGGAATTCAGCCTGTGACCGCAACATCTGCGAAAGCTTTAGCTGGGCATCCAGCTCTCTATCCCGGAGAGAGGAGGTATAGCCCAAAGCCTCAATATCCGCCGAGAACCGACGAAGGTGTTCCATCTGGCTATCCACGTTGCGGTTAACATCCCCAAACACATCCCTGTTCCATCTTTAATAACATGACGCAACCGCTTGAGCTTCCCCATGACTCGCAATAAAGGGTGGTGCGTGTCACAGGGAGAGCCCCAAGAGGTTGTAACCAAATCCCGGAAAGAATCGTGTTGCATCCACATACGCTGAAAACGAAAAGGAACCGGACCCCTAGTAATGGTCGAGGAGCAAGCAACCAAAATGGGGTGATGATCAGAACCAATGCGAGGAAGAACCAAGCCCTTGACATCCTTCCAAAGTGCGAAGAAAGGGCAAGTAGCCAGGGCTCTGTCCAACTTAGCCTGAAGTAAAGATAGAGGCCTCCGTGGAGAGCACCAAGTAAATGAATTCCCCGTCGTCGGAACTGCATACAAACTGGTGTCCTCTATGAAATCCCTAAAATCCTGGCACGAGGCTTGGGAAAGAGTATCATTGCGCGAGCATTCGTGATGTCCCAAAACCGCATTGAAATCCCCAACAAGCAATAGATCCGCCAGGGCCAAATTCCGCAAATCCAACCAAAGCTCACGTCGTGCAATGTAATCACACAAACCATGAGTAAATCCAACATGAAATATCAAAGAACCAAATTGAACATGGAAAACAATGCACTGGGTAGAAGACCAGACCTGATTAAGAATAGTGATAGTGGAGTCGTGAAGAACCCAAATGTCTGGCCGCCCATTTACTCGAAAACTTTGACCCGCAAGTGTCAAACCCAGGCTATGCCAATAAGAGTCGGAAATAGTCGAAAATTCCACCTTAGGTTCACAAATAGCTACAATAGAAGGCTTATGCTTGTGACATAAAGCCTTAAGAACATTGCGAGAAGCAACATTCCCGATCCCCCGGATGTTCCAGAAGATGCAATTCATTGAGACGGTTGAGGGGGAGTCGCCCGTGACGATCGCAGGGTGAAAACAGGCGTGTGACGCATAGCAGAGTCTGATGATTGTGGAAGATCCACTTCATCTGCATAATCTGCCCATTTTTTGGATGCTGCGAAGTTCATCTCGTGAGGTTCTGCACTTTCCGTTTCAATAGTAATGTCATGAGCAAGGGGCGTCGGCCCCGACGTAACTTTCTGGAGAATTCGATCTGAAGCTGAATCCAAAGAGCTGTCTCGGAAGGCACGACTCAGAGCACGAATAGGGTTCCCCAAACGATATTGTTCCGTGATAGGCATAATTGCGGAGGTTGAAACGGTTCTCGCACTGGAAGTACTGACCTTGGGCGATGACCCCCTGGTTGGATACTCGGTGTAGTCATCTGCGGGTTGCTGATCCTGTGATTCAACTGAACTAAGCACCTCGAAGGTGTTACCAAGATGGATTTCTGGAGGACAAGCGACTATGGCACGAGGGGGAGATCCTGCGCGCGTATTCGAACCCGTGTTTCCCATTGAGTCATCCACGGTCTTGCCCTTATCCTGCTTAACAGGACGATAAACTCTACGAACCCTGGATCGCCCCCGCTGAACAGAGTTGTTGCGATTAGCAGGCTCCCGTGGCCGTTCCTGGGCCGGCGAATTATGCCCATCCTTGTCCGTATTACCCACGGTGTTAAAACGACAAGAAGCTGTAGAGTGCCCCATAACACTGCACGTCGAGCAAAATGCAGGTAGTTTTTCATAAGTGACGGAAACAAAAAAACATTTGTCGGTGCGTTCAGTCATAATGTGTTCCTCCAAAGGTTTTGAGAGGTCCACATCCACTAGAACCCGAACAAAGTGGCCCAAAGAACCATCCAAAGAGCGCTGATCAATCTGTAATGGGTTCCCAAGAGCACTGGCAATCCCCATAATGTTATTGGGGTCCCAGTATTCCAGGTTGAGTTCAAAGATCCGCACCCAAACACTGGCTACTGAAGACTGAGCCTTGTAAGGGTTAAAGTCAGGCACCCACGGAGATAGACGGATAGTACCAGGGTTAAGCATCCAATTGGTGCGTTGCTGAGCCCGAGAGCGATCCTGCGCATTAAACAATTTGACACAAAAGAATCCCTTGCCCAGGGGAATTAGTTTCCATTCATTCTTGATGCCCCATAATTCAGATAAGCGCTTATGTAAAAGCATGGTGGCCCATGGCTTGGTACCTTTTCCTAAAATAACCCGTCCAATTAATGAATAGGAAAATTCAACGAGACGTTGCTGGTAAATGTTGTCATCAATAGTAACGGAATAGTAATCACCTTTGCGAACTGGTTTGGGGATCGGATTTTTACCGAGAGACTCTTTGAGAAAAAGCATTGGGATTACTGGGGCCTGAGTCGTTGAATCCATTTGTTTGATACCTGAAGCCTGTGGGGAAGTTGAATTCATCGGATGGGGGTTTCCTGAAACAACCTGCGCAAAAGAATAAACTTGATGACCAATGTTACTAGCCGAAGGTTGTTGGGTTGACGAGTTGGTGCGGCCCATGGTGGCAGAGCATCCAGCAAGGTGAGAAGCATTCATTGGTGGGCATGCAGGAGGAGTGCTCTGAGGATGGGAGACTGTGGCCTAGGGGGCATCACTCCCCTGGGAGACTGTTGCCCAGGGGGCATCACTCCCCTGGGAGACTGTTGCCCAGGGGGCATCACTCCCCTGGGAGGGGACCACTCTAGAGGACAGAGTGGCAGCCGGCCCCTCATGGAGATTAGAAGGGCCGGCCCCCATGGACAAAGGCAGCCATGGGGGTAAATGGAGCATCCATAGACGCGGCAGCGGGTGTGTGGGGCAATTTCAGGTGCACGTCGGTAGGAGACAAGCCCGTCTGCCCAGTAATGAGGTGCCCATCTCTTTGCCCGGCCACGTGAGGACTTGCTGCGTTGATGCTTGTTGTTGTGGTGCGGGACCGCGGGGAGCGGGGACCACGATGGCGATTGTTGCAATCGAGGTTGTTGCGCGCTTTGGAGGGCTGGTACGAGGTTGTTGATTGTGGGCTGCGGTATATGTGCGGGCGCGAGTGACCACGCCCTTTCTGGGGGGGATGTCGAAGACCGCTGCTGCGTGCTTGATCCACTCGACATGAAGTGCCATGGAACGCCATAGAAGGAGAAGCTGCCCGTTGACAAATACTTACCGTCGATGGATTTTGCGGAACATGGAAGAGTAGGACATGGCGACGATGCCGGAGGAAGGGGACGGGACATCCAAACCGTGATCAAGAGAGAGAAGAGAGATAAACCCTCTATATAATCACAACTATAACTAAGGAATCATCTTAATCCCAAAGAAAAACGTGCAGGATTGTCGCAAAAAGGGGTGCAACACGAGTCATGCATGTTAATGAGATGATATGAAGTACAACAACAATGCACCCAAGATACCTTTCCGAGGGCACTGGCAATCCCCAAGATGGTATTTGGGTCCCAATATTCTAAACTGAGCTCGAAGATTCGTACCCAAACGCTGGCCACAGAGGTTTGGACCTTGTAAGGGTTGAAATCCAGCACCCATGGAGATAGACGAATAGTCCCTGGGTTGAGCGTCCAGTTGGTACGTTGCTGAGCTCGAAATCGATCCTGCGCATTAACAACTTGACACAAAAAAATCCCTTACCCAAGGGAATTAATTTCCAATTGTTTTTAATACCCCATAAATTGGATAGGCGTTTATGCAATAGCATAGTCGCCCATGGCTTGTTACCTTTTCCCAATATTACCCTTCCAATTAAAGAATAAGAAAATTCTGTCAGGTGTTGTTGGTAAACACTTTCATCAATTGTAACGGAATAGTAGTCTCCCTTTCTGACAGGTTTAGGGATAGAATGGGATTTACCAGAACTCATTTGGGAAGATGGGGTGAAATTACATGGGGCCTGCGTAGTTGAATCCATAAGATGGGTACCTGAAACAATTTTAGCAAAAGTATGTCCCAAATTGGGATTGGGAATATGAGCCGAATGTCGCAGGTTAGTTTCATAGTTGGGTGTCGTGGACGGAGATATTCTAGCAATCTGAGGAGCGTTCCTGGGATCAGAAATAGGATGTGGGCCCGTGGATGGGCATGCAGGAGGAATGCCCTGAGGATGGGAGACTGTGGCCCAGGGGTCATCACCCCCCGGGAGGGGACCACTCTAGGAGACCTAGTGGCCGCTGGCCCTCCATTGGAGCAGTTGGAGGGGCCGGCCCCCCCAATGGTGAAGGGCAGCCATAGGGGTAAAGGAGGCCCCGACGTCATGTGAAGGGGGTGCCCACCCCCGTGAGCTAATCCCCATAACCACCGACGGACAGGTAGATGAAGTGAAGACCCGCTGATTGCAATACGCCGTCGTCGAAGAAGTTACCGGAAGAAAATTCCACGTCATGCCATAGAAGGACGACGGACCCGGAGCGTGAGGTACGCCGGAGTGGACTTGTCGCGCGGAAGGAGCTATGCGTGCCGGAGGATTTTGCTACACGGAGAAGGACGCCGGAAAGCGGTGATTATGTGCATGGTGCTGTTGGGGTTGCAGTAGGAGACAATCAGTTGTACCATGCAATAGTCCGTCGCCGGTGAGAACGGTTTCCTATGGAGGGGGGACTTCACCATGGTTCGAATCGCTGCGGATGGTGGGTGAAGGCTGAATTAGGGTTTCAAGATCAGAAACCCTGGAGGCGGCGACTTGCGTCTGAGATGGAGTTCCAGAAACCATAGAATGCACCCTCGCCGGAGTTGCAGAGTCCGCCGCTGCAGTTGGAGGGATGCCAGAGTGGGAGGCCACGACGTGCATGTGCGACGCGACTGACGAAGGAGACCTGACTTATTGTCGAGGATGTGAGGGTGGTGCAAAATTGGAGGTATGTCCGTACCAGGGAGGCTCCGCCATGGGAGCTGCCGGAGAAGACAACCGGAGAGGGGAAAGAATTGCAGCCGGCGGTCGTTTGTAGAGAGAGATTTTTTTTAAGAATTTATTCACTAACTTGGTACTTACTTTTCTTTTATGTCTCTTCAAAAGCCTCTTAGCTAATCTGCAATTATCTTTCAAATTCTTGGATCTTCTTCATGAAGTATGCTCTGTACTTGCCTCTCTGAGGATCCTGCACATCAGCTTTTTTTTTGAAATTTTTTTTTAATAAGAATCGAAATATAATAGAAAGAAATGAAAAATCCTGGTCACAAGCCGACCAGGTAGACGTAATTACTCATACTATAAGTCATAATTTTTAAAATTATATATTTACATCTATTAAAGATGGGGAGACGTAATTTTGAAAAAAATATGTATTTAGTAACAGATAATATGTAATAAACTAAATATATAATAGTAGAATTACATATATTTTCTAAAAACACAATTGCCGCTAGCCCGGTTAACCTACGGGCTAGCCCTAAGGGGCCTCGGGCTAAACGGTCCAAAATAATTAGACCCTAACCCTCTTTTTTCCCGGTTTAAATGAGCCGCGACCCGTTTAACATCTCTAGTATTGTGCATTATCCCTTTTTCATGTCTGGCCACCAGTAATGCATCTTTAAATCTTTGTACATTTTGTTAGCTCCTGGATGTACAGAATATGGTGTCAAATGCGCTTCTGCTAGAACATTCTCTCAGAGATTTTCTCTGTTAGGCACGTATAACCGTTCTTTAAATCGTAGTACTCCATCCTCAGATATTTTGAAATTAGAAAACACTCCAGAGGCAATGTCTTTCTTCACTTTGGCATAGTAACCTTCACCTTGTTGGTCCTGTTGAATTCGATCAAATAGCATCAGTCGGAGTGTTAACGTTGCCAACTTAGCTTCAATGGACCCCAGTGATACAACCTCTACGTTCATTTTCTGGAGGTCTATTAACTCTGCTTTTGGAATTTGAATCGCAATTGCATTGTTTTGTGTTGATTTCCGGCTCAACGCATCTGCTATGACATTGGCTTTACCAGGGTGATAATTGATTACACAATCGTAGTCCTTCACTAGCTCCAACCATCGTCATTGTCGCATATTTAATTCTTTCTGTGTGAAGAAGTACTTTAAACTCTTGTGACTATGTAGATCTAACATCTTTCCCCGTATAAGTAATGTCTTTATACTTTAAGAGCAAACACCACTGCAACAAGCTCTAAATCATGCGTAGGGTAGTTCTTTTCATAGTCCTTCAATTGTCTAGACGCATACGCTATCACTTTACTATTTTGCATCAATACACATGCTAGGCCATTCTTCGAAGCGTCATTATAAACTATGATACCTCCAGTAACTGATGGGATTGATAGAATAGGTGCTAAAGTCAATCTCTTCTTTAGTTCTTGAAAGCTTTGTTCGCGTGCTTCCGTCCATTTGAATGAGACAGTCTTTCTGGTTAATTGCGTTAAGGCATAGCAATCTTGGAGAATCCTTCTACAAATCGGCGATAGTAGCCAACTAAACCCAGAAAACTACGTACTTCTAAAGGATTTGTGGGTTGTGGCCAATTATTGATAGCTTTGACTTTACTTGGATCAACCGAGATCCCTGCTCCGGATACAACATGTCCTAAGAACACTACTCGATCTAACCAGAATTCACATTTCTTAAATTTGGCATATAATTATTTTGCTTTCAGGACCTCTAACACTATTCTCAAGTGTTTAGCGTGCTCCTCTTTTGTTTTAGAGTAGATCAAGATATCATCGATAAACACTAACGAATTTATCTAGAAAATCTTTAAATGTCTGCATCAAGTCCATGAAAGCGACTGGGGAATTCGTTAACCCAAACAGCATCACCAAAAATTCATAATGTCCATACCTCGTGGTGAATGTTGTCTTGGGTATATCAACTTCTTTAATTTTCAGCTGATGGTACCCGAGCCGCAAATCGATCTTCGAAAATACTAATGCACCATGAAGTTGATCGAACAAATCATCGATTTGAGGTGATGGGTATTTATTCTTAATTGTAACTTTGTTCAATTCGTGGTAGTCGATACACAAGCTCATCGTACCATCCTTCTTTCGCACAAATAGGACCGGCGCACCCCATGGCGAGTAACTATGTCTAATGAAGCATTTATCTAGCAACTTCTGCAATTGTATCTTCAGTTCTTTCAATTCAGATGGTGCCATGCGGTATGGTGCTTTAGAGATTGGAGTCGTTCCTGGAAGTAAGTCAATAATGAACTCGATCTCGCGATCAGGGGGTAATCCAGGAAGGTCATCTGGAAATACATCGGGATATTCTCTCACGATTAGAACTTCATCAAGGTTTGGTTGGTGTTGTTCGTAGATACTAATGACACTTGTTTGGTATCCTTCACAACCAGCTTCCAATAACCATTGTGCCTTTATTGTTGATATCATTGGAAATCTAAAGTAAGTCGTGATTCCAACGAAAGTAAATGAATCTTCTCCCGGAGGTCGAAAAGTCACTATCTTTTTCTGACAATCGATCGTAGCACCACATTTTGACAACAAATCCATACCCAATATGACATCATAGTCGTTCATGACTAACACAATCAAATCAACATAAAGTTCCCTATTTTCGATTGGGATAGAACAAGCTCTTAAAAATAGATTAGTCTATTTGGAATCACCTGAGGGAATTGTTACATTGTAACCTACTTAACTACATTAGGTGTCCTACCCAGTCTCCTCAAAGACTTAGTGGATACAAATGAATGCGTAGCTTCCGAATCAAAAATCACAAATTTTGTGGGGTCAAGGATAAGAAGTTTACCTATAACCACTGATGGGTTCACCTTTGTGTCTGCTCTAGTGATAGTAAACGCGTTGGTTGGTACATGTTTTTGTCCTATATGATTTGGACTATTTAGGCACACGCTAACAAAATGTCCCACTATCCCACACGTAAAACATCTCCTGATATCTATCGTGCAACTCCTAGTATGTTAAATCTTGCACCTACGACAAAAAGTAGAGTTATAGATGCCTTACTTTGATAAGCTCTTTGACGCTTAACTTGTTCCCATTGTTGTTGTCCTTGATGTGGTTGAAAGTTGGATTTCTGCTACTGAACTTGAAAAAATCTCTTATTCTAGGACCATATTGTACTGGAACATATTATGAGTTCGCAACCAATCTTCTGCTGCTATGGGAACTTTTGTATCTTCAAAGGTTGGTGGATTTAGCTTTCAGAATCTTTCTCTCACTATCTCTACTTGATCTATCCTTTGTTGTGGTTGATTCATTTCTACTCTTTGTTCTCCTGCGATATCCTTCTGATGGATGAGTTGTTGAATTTGTTCAGATTGTCGCTGGATGAGCTCCGTAAGTCGATTTATGACATTATCTCGATCACCAGTTAGTATAGGGGTCTCCCCTCCTTGATTTCCATCCCCACCACTATTCTCACCTCTAGTTCTCACCATAACTGAAACACTATCTAAGGGGAAATCTAATAACATATGGCCAATATAATTTCATGAAACATTAAATACATCAGACAATAAAATAAACCTTACTAGCATTGCTGCGCTCCACGAGTTTTGAGTTCGCGTACATGGACTGTCTGCAGAACCTGTAGCCGGGCTCTGATACCACTCTGTGACGCCCACCCCTATTATTACTACTGAAAAAATATATAAATAGTAAAACGCGGCCACAAACTCTATTTAAAATGTGTAAATTTTTTTCCCTGCAATATTTTAACAACAAACAAGTAGAATCATTTTAATTTTTAAGATAAGGAAAAGCCATGTCCACAAACAAAAGAGGTGACCAACCCTGTTATTAAACACAATAGACATCCGCGTGATCAAATGCATAACCCACATCACTCGACTATTTACATGTACATATTTACATTAGCGTTTTCAAAAGAGAGTACAACCCTAAAGCAAAATATAATACATGGACCAAAAAGAAAGGTGACCTATCAACATAGCCCAACAGGTCGTCATCCATGTACACTATCCTCAATAACCTTTAGGAGCTCCGATCGCCCAAAGTAAGCCCATGAAATCCAAAGATCAGAGACTCACCTACAATGCATGAACTACGTGAGCTAATGCCTAGTAAGTGAAAATCATGCATATTACCTAACCATTCTCTAACAAATTCTCCGGGGGCACGACAGAACAGACCTGGCTCGATACCACGAGGTGCTGGGAGCCCCACAAACCCATACCCTTAGGCAGTCTTAGCCTTTCCAAGAGGTTAAGAAAGTATGACACCATCACGAGGTCTACTGCACCTTAGCCTAAGCGGCACACCTTGCCTAGACGGCTTTCCCGTGAGAACCTCATAGGAAGGTCATTCATTCAAAATTTCAAAGAATTCTCAACCGCTGTATGGATTGAGGGGACCGTGCTAGTAATATTATGCCAGGTACTTCAATCATGGTTCTGATGTACAGGATCCTCAAAGAGGCAAGTACAGAGCATACTTCATGAAGAAGATCGAAGAATTTGAAAGATAATTGCAGATTAGCTAAGAGGCTTTTGAAGATACATAAAAGAAAGTTATAAACTCATATTTTGTAAAAAGGGAGATTTTATTCTGATTTCCTTCTGAGTTTTCTATACAACTGAAGAGGTCCTTATATAGGCCTCAAGTACAAAACAAGGAAGTGACGCGTGTCCCTATTACACGACACCTCTGCTAGACACGTGTTATCTTCTTAGACCTTCTTCACGAGAACCTGACATGTGTCCACTAACAAGACACCTATCACGTACACATGTCACCTGCATGGACACCTTAAACAGAAAGCTGAGACGAGTCCACTAAAAGGACACTTACAACAACAAGCTGACATGTGTCCCATAAAAGGACAATTACAACACCAAGCTGACACGTGTCCCTTAAAAGGACACTTACAACATTAAGCTAACCCATGTTACATTACAAGGATAAGAAACTGACATGTGTCTAACAAAAAGACACTTACAACCATAAACTGACATGTGTCTACTAGAAGGACACTTATTATTACAAACTGACACGTCTCCATTATAAGGACACCTATACAGTGCTGATCTCATCCTTTCATCGTGGATTGTAGTGGTAGTCGTAGTATTCCTTTGACCAGGGTTCTGTCCAAAACAATCCAAAGCCATCCCAATCTATGTCTTCATCTTCAACAAGCCATGGGTCTTGGGAATCTGGCTCGAACATTTGAGTGTTTGTGTCGCCTTCTTGGTTATCTTCTCATTGGTGACTTGACTTGGGTTCATCAACACATGGACTTATCACGAGTGATGTATATACTGGCTCCGGTCTAGGTGGGTTTGGTGGAATCTTGTTAAGAACCAGGAGATGCATGCATAGTTCATTAACCTCAGGTTGTTGGCTGGTGATTGATCCAGAGAAAACCTTCCATTTAAAATGTAAAGATGTCGGTATAAATCGATACCCTTTTCCCATTGTGAAATACCGGTGTAGTACCATGACAATGTATAAATCCGGGACATCTTTGTTCTGATCCACTTCTGCTTGTAACATTTCCTTCCAATTTTGAATCTTGTCATACCATTCAAGAAAAGTCCAGAGGTTGGATGATTGGTTGACTGGATTTTGGAGGAATGATAAAGTACTTATAATAGGCATTTCCACTGAATGATAGTAAAGGGTGGAAAGACACAACAAACACCATAGACCATCTTTTGGAATAGGAGTAGTAGTGGAAATGGTAAAGATCCCATAAAAAGGTTTATCTGGATAAAAACTTGCCCTCTCGAAAGGGATATTAACTTGAACAACAAATTTGGCTAAGTGATAAAACATAAAGTGTTTCGCATAGTTTTGTAAATAACTTAGGCTTTTGAACGGTGTTTTTGTGGGGGGGAATTAGCCTTCAGGATATGCCATTAATATAACTGGGAAAATACCTTTCGAAGATATTAACTGTAATGGTTGTGATATGGATAGATAATCTGGAACAAGATTGTGATTTCTTTTGATATGTTGAACTGTGAACTGATACTTGGAAAACCAATCTTTAAGTCACAACAATTGTTTCTCTGGAACACCCTTGTTCTTGAGTTCCATAATTGCTGGAAATGATGTATTATCCATCTGAATTATGAAATGGTGACCAATAAGATGAAATTCAAACTTCTTGATCCCATTCTTCACAGCAAGCAAAATGGCTCCCCAATATTCATCACTAGCATCAGTCTGAAGAATCCTTTGTCCTGTACTTGAAATTTTCAATGGCGGAGGATTCTAGCATACTTGCTTGAGTTGTTGAACTGCTCTGGTCTGGGATGATTGTCGCGCCAATCCCTATTACTACTATTAGAAGATATATAAATAGCACAACTCGACTACAAACTGTATTTAAAATGTGTAATTTTTTTTCTTTGTCTTTTTTCCTGTATAAATTTAATAACAGACGATATGTACACTGCAAAAAGAATTTTATCATTTAGAGGCCAAAAGGCCAGTCAACCCTGTTTGTACGTAACCACGATGGCTAGATATACAAACCCAAAACTCAAACCAGCACACTATTTACATATTTTTACAATACAGTTTCAAAAGATGTAAAAAAGTACGAGTTCCTCCATAAAACACAACAGAAGCAAAATCAAAATGAACCCAAAACAAGCCCAACAGATCGTCATCCATATCCATGATCCTCAAAACCTGACGAAGCTCCAGCATTGCCCAATAAGCTAACAGGCTCAGGTATTGTCATGCTCACCTGCAATGCAAGAACTACATGAGCTAAAGCTCAGCAAGTAAAAATCATGCATGTCCAAAGAATAATGATGCTTTTCCAACATGTAAAATCCATGAATCAAAATGCTTTTCTCAAATCATTTTCTTTTATTTGGGCCCCTGGCCCAACTACTATGCACCGTAAAAGAGTTCTGCACACAGCAATAATCAAATGGCCAATAATATCAGTATGGATCCACGTGTGGACCATCCTCCCGCGGCCCAGCCAAGGGTCCCCTACTTGCGTCCCTTGTGTTCGCCAAGAAGTATCTCACCCCGCAGGGCCATACCTAGGTACTCACAGATGGACCATCCTCCTGTGACCCACCAAGAGCCCATCTCCTATCTAGCTCTGTGTTCACCAGGAAGTATCCCACCTGCTATACCTAAACATATATCATAAGCACACCCAGCGTGCCTCGGTGCACTAGCAGTGGTCAACAAACAACCATTTTCTTTCAGAAAATATTTTTGTGCATGCGAACATCCTCTTGTAATATGCGTGCACATGCAAATGATGTGAATGGCATGTTCAATGGCTCACCAAGCACCATATTGCAACATCATACTAGCCAATTATACAACATATAATATCCACGTATATTCAACAAGATACCATAGTCACATATAATACAATCAATTCAAACAATACTATGTTCATGCATTATAGTTGCAGATGAATTTTTACTTACCTTTTACTCTTGAATATGGTACTAAAAGTTAAGTAATTGTCTTTCTTCCCAATTCTTAAGTATATAAGGACCTTAGAAAATATAAAATATTAATTTTTAGTCTTAATTAACAAGCCTACAGTACTGAATTCCATAAAAAGGTTTTTAACTATTAAATTAAATTATAAACCATGCGTTAATTCTCTATAATAAAAAGAATGTTTTAATTCACTATATTTATACATATACGTATAACTACTTGGTAATTTATTTATTACCCAACCAACTTCTTACTCAATAAGCCCTTATTGATCTTTTCACTTTCAAAACTTAAGTTACATATATATATATATATATATATTATATACATCCATAGTTATTAAAGATAAAACACTACTAATCATTTGAAGTGATCAAATTATCCTTATTCTGCTGGAACTACCCCATACAATTGGTGGTTTCTTTCTTTCTTTCTTTCTTTTTCCTTTCTATTTTTAATACAAAAAAATAAGAGTTGAGATGAAATGACTTACCTTTCTATTCCTTATTTCTATCCTGGTGCTGAGCTTGTGTTTAGCTCTTTCTTGTGTGTGCGCGTGTTTGCTTCATATATGACTAAAGGATAAGTATACAATTAGATATATCATTACCATTAGATATATTTAACCGCCCAGCTTATGTCGGTTCCCACACATCAAAAGTGCATATCTAGAAGCATATACATATATAATATTTTAGTTAGACAACAAAGTATAAGTATTTATTTTATATATATATATATATATATGTAGTCTTACTTTATAAAAATATATATATACATTGCGTATAGTTATATACACATATACAGTCACTCATATGTTAATGTGTTTCTAACCTTATCTATAATACAATAATTACTAATTACTAATTACCCATATGTATATGTATATATATCTAGAGTATCTAATTAATCATCTATCAATTATATATATACACGTTAATACACCCTTGCAATAGATCTTACTCCTTTTCTCATTATTACTATTATTACTCTTATTTTGTTTTTTTAACAAACAATACTATTTTGAAATAATATTTTGACTGTTGTCTCGTACACACATGCTTTTATCTCGGCCTTGTTTTCTCACTCTATTTTGCATATTTTATCAGTCATTCTTAATAATTTATTCACATACATATTTCACGTCGATGAACACATCAAATGTCATCTCC
Organism: Rehmannia glutinosa; assembly: GCA_016081115.2. Taxonomy (NCBI): domain Eukaryota; kingdom Viridiplantae; phylum Streptophyta; class Magnoliopsida; order Lamiales; family Orobanchaceae; genus Rehmannia; species Rehmannia glutinosa. The sequence goes on along the minus strand of CM071937.1, from coordinate 53,985,417 downwards.
ACCTCTAAGTTTACTATATGTAATCAATTGATAACTAAAAGTTTGACACCTAGTTCTTTCTATCTCGATGTAAAATCAATTACTTAAATTAGGGATCTAGCAATTAGTCATATTTGAGAGTGTTAACTATAAAAACAATCATGACACCAAAGAAGATAAATTATAAGGTGTCGATATCAATGCAATAATACATAAATAACATAAAATGCATGGATTATATTGCCCAAGTGAGTAGTGAAAGGCTCGGGTATTACATCCTCCCCTCCTTATAAAAATTTCGTCCTCGAAATTTTACTTACCGAAATAAGTAAGGATACTCAGCCCTTATCTCGTCTGCTATTTCCTAAGTAGCTTCTTCTATAGATTGATTCCTCCAAAGTACTTTAACTTATGGGATTTCCTTATTCCTGAGTTTCTTTACTTCTCATAACAATATCCCCACAAGTATCTCTTTGTAGCTCAAATTCATTTTCAACTCTATCGGCTCGTTTGTCAAAATGTAAGATGGCTTTGCAACATATTTCCTCAACATAGAAACATGGAATACATCATGAATTTGAGACATTGACGCATGTATGTCAAGTCTGTAAGCCACATCACCAATTCTCTCAGTAATATGAAACGGTCCTATGTATCTATGACTAAGTTTTCCTTTCTTTCCAAATCGCATTACCCCTTTCATCGTGCCACCTTAAGAAAGACTCGATCTCCTACAGTAAAATTCAAACATTCTTCTTCTTTGAACTGGATAGCTTTTCTCGCCGACTACGAGCGGTTTCCATTCTTTGTCGAATTTGCATCACAATCTCTGTCATTTTTCGCACCATCTCTGGGCCTAAAAGCTGTCTTATCTTCTAAAGTTTGTATCGTTCGTTCTGATTGTCCGTCGGTCTGAGGGTGATAAGCGGTACTAAATGACAATCCTGTTCCTAGTGCCTTCTGTAGACTCCTCCAAAAAGTAGATAAGAACCTAGAGTCCCTATCTGAAACAATAGATAGTGGTACACCGTGAAGTCTAACCACTTCCTGTATATAAAGATGTGCATATCGGTCCAAGGAATAAGTTGAACAAATAGGAATAAAATGACCAGATTTGGTTAATCTATCTATGATCACCCAAATAGCATCGTGTCCCTAGACAGTTTTGGGCAAACCTGTCACAAAATCTAGGGTAATCCTCTCCCATTTCCATTCTGGAATAGGCAGAGATTGTAACGTTCCAGCTGGCCTATTATGTTCCGCCTTTATTTGTTGACAAGTTAAACATTGTTCCACGTATTGGGCGATATCCCGTTTCATGTCCGCCACCAAGAATGCATCTTCAAATCTCTGTACATTTTAGTAGCTCCCCGGATGTACGAATATGGCGTTGAATGTGCTTTCGCTAGATCATCCTCTCGGAGATTTTTCCTGTTGGGCACGTATAATCGTTCTTTAAATCGAAGTACTCCATCCTCAGATAAAATCAGAAGATGCTCCCGAGGCGATATCATTCTTCACTTTGGCATAGTAATCATCACTTTGTTGTTCTGTTGGGTTCGATCAAATAGCGAGGTCGGAGTGTTAATGCTACTAATTTAGCTTCGACAGACCCTAATGATACAACCTCTACGTTCATTTTCTGAAGATCCATCAACTCTGGTTTCGGAATTTGAATCGCAATTGCATTGCTTTGTGTTAATTTCCAGTTCAACGTATCTGCTACAACATTGGCTTTACCAGGGTGATAATTGATCACACAATCGTAGTCCTTCACTAGCTTCAACCACCGTTGTTGACACATATTTAATTCCTTTTATGTGAAGAAGTATTTCAAACACTTGTGATCTGTGTAGATCTCACATCGTTCCCCATATAGGTAATGTCTCCATATCTTAAGTGCAAACGCTACTGCAGCAAGCTCTAAATCATGTGTAGGGTAATTCTTTTCGTAGTCCTCCAATTGTCTAGACGCATACGGAATAACCTTACCGTTTTGCATCAATACGCATCCTAGACCATTTTTGATGCACCACTATAAACTATAAAACCTCCAATACTTGATGGGATTGATAGAATAGGTGCTGAAGTCAATCTCTTCTTCAGTTCTTGAAAGCTTTGTTCACTTGCCTATGTCCATTTGAATGAGACACTCTTTCTGGTGAATTGTGTTAAAGGTGAAGCAATCTTGGAGAATCCTTCTACAAATAGGCGATAGTAGCCACTAATCCTAGAAAACTACGCACCGAAGGACTTGTAGGTTGCGGCCAATTATTGATAGCCTCGAGTTTAGCCGATCAATCGAGATTCACGCTTCAGATATAACATGTCCGAAAAATACTACTCGATCTAACTAGAATTCACATTTCTTAAATTTAGCATATAACTGTTTTGCTTTTAGAACCTCTAGTACCATTCTCATTTGTTCAGCGTGTTCCTCTTTAGTTCTAGAGTAGATCAAGATATCATCGATAAACACAATAACGAATTTATCTAGAAAATCTTTAAATATCTGATTCATCAAAGTCCATGAAAGCTGTTGGGGCATTAGTCAACCGAATGGCATCACCAAAATTTCAGAGTGTCCATACCTCGTGCTGAATGTTGTTTTAGGTATATCATCTTCTTTTATTTTCAGCTAATGGTACCCGGATCGCAAGTCGATCTTCGAAAATACTGCTGCACCTTGAAGTTGATCGAACAATCGTCGATTCGAGGTAGCGGGTATTTATTCTTAATTGTGACTTTGTTCAATTCTCGGTAGTCGATACACAATCTCATCGTACCATCCTTCTTTCGCACGAATAGGACCGGTGCACCCCATGGAGAGAAGCTAGGTCTAATGAAGCCTTTATCTAGCAACTCCTGCAATTGTGTCTTTAGTTCTTTCAGTTCCAATGGAGCCATGTGATATGGGGATTTAGAGATTGAGACGTTCTTGGAATTAGATCAATAACAAACTAGATCTCGCGGTCAGGTGGTAATCCGGGAAGATCATCCGAAAATACATCGGGATACTCTCTCACTATTAGAACTTCATCAAGGGTTGGTTGGTGTTGTTCATTTACTAGGTATCCTTCACGGCCGGCCCAACAACGCGTTGCGCCTTTAGTGCTAATATCATTGGAAATCTAAAACGGTCGTGATTCCAACAAGAATAAATAAACCTTTTCACGGGGTGAAGGTTGTTCTTTTTTTTCGACAATCAATTGTAGCACCATACTTTGATAACCAGTCCATACCAAAAATGATATAGTCATTCATGGCTAATACAATAAGATCGACATACAGTTTTATTTTCAATTGGAATAGTGCAAGCTCTCAAAATTTGATTAGTCTATTTGGAATCTCCCGAGGGAATTGTTACATTGTAACCACTTCCACTACATCAGGTTTCCTACCCTATCTCCTCACATACTCAGTGGGTGTAAATGAATGTGTTGCTCCCGAATCAAATAATACGAATGTTGGGGTATCAAAGATAAGAAGATTACATGTAACTATTGATAGGTTTGCCTCTGCGTCTGCTCTCGTGATAGTAAATGCTTTGGCTGGCACATTCTTTTGTCCCGTAGAATTCAGTCTATTTGAGCACGCACTAGCAAAATGTCCTGGCATCCCACAGGTTTTTTTGAATAAATGCGAATATATATATAAAAATGAAAAAAAAGTAGTCCTGATCACAGGCTGATCAAGTAACCAAAGAAGTAAAGCCTGGGAACAAAGTCAAAGAAACTAACGAAATGGTCACAAGCCGACCAGATGGCTGAATGGTTGGGGCCTCGTTAAAACCTTCCAAGGTAAAACCCACCCTTGTGGGAAAAACCCTTGGAAGGAAAAAGAGTACCCCCCATGAGAAAAAAACGTCCAAAATAGAGAAAACTAGAAGACCAATCGCACTAGCTAACAAACCTATAATTGGCTTGGCCAACATAATCCTGAGTGGGGGACGAGATTATGGCCGCTGGGGGTGCCCCCCACCACATATCCTCGTGCAAAGTCTTGCTAAGAATATTCGCTGCCCGTGCGAAACCACCAAGTACATCTGAGAAAGGAGGTGCAGAGTGTATCGCCATATGCTCAGATGTCGCCAAGGAACCTCTGTGGATCTCTTCCGCAGCAATTCCACCACATAAACCGAGCTTGATTCCAACCATAGATGATTCTAGCCCCTTGCAGAAGCGTAATGGATGGCCCGCATCCCACATGTAAAACATCTTATAGTCTCTACCGAGCAACTTCTAGTATGTTGAGTCTTGCATCTAGAACAAAAAGATAATGTCATAGATGTCTTTTCCTGATCAGCTCTTTGGCGCTTAATTTGTTCCTACTGTTGTTGTCCTTGGTGTGGTTGAAAGTTAGGTTTTCTGATGCTGAACTTGGAAAACTCTCTTCTTTTGGGACCCTGTTGTACTAGAACATTATTCCCTAGAGTTTGCAACTAGTGTTCATCTTTGTGGGATTTTCGCATCATCAACGATTGGTGGATTAGCTTTCGGAACCTTTCCCCCACTATCTCGATTTGATCCGCCCTTTGTTGTGGTTGTTTCATTTTTATTCTTTGTTCTCCAGCTATGTCGCTTTGATGGATAAGTTGTTGTATTTATTCAGATTGTCGCTGGACGAGTTCGCTAAGGCGATTTATTACATTATCTCGATCGTGTCTCCCCTCCTTAATTTCTATCCCCACCACTACTCTCACCTCTAGTTCTCACCATAGCTGAAACACTATCTTAGGGGAAATCTAATAACACATGGCCAATATAATTTCATGAAACTTAAAATGCATCAGACAATAAATTAAAACTTACTGGCATTGCCGCGCTCCACAAGTTTTGAGTTCATGTACATGGATAGTCTATAGAACCTGTAGTCGGGCTCTGATACCACTCTGTCGCGCCCATCCCTATTGCTACTATTAGAAGATATATAAATAGCACAACTCGACTACAAATTGTACTTAAAATGTGTAAAAAAATTTTCTTTGTCTTTTTCTGTGTAATTTAATAAATGACGATCAACGAAATAAACCCCGTACCTTAATCGCAAAAAGAATTTTATCATTTAGAGGCCAAAAGGCAGTCAACCTGTTTTGTACGTAACCATGATGACTAGATATACAAACCCAAAACTCAAACCAAAGACATTATTTACATATTTTTACAATACGTTTCAAAAGATGTAAAAAGTACGAGTTCCTCCATAAAACACAAATGAAGCAATATCAAAATGAACCTGAACAAGCCCAACAGTCATCATCCATATCCATGATCCTCAAAACCCCGACGAAGCTCCAAAGATTGCCAAAGATAAGCTAACAGGCTCAGGTATTGTCATACTCACCGCAATGCAAGAACTACATGAGCTAAAGCTCGGCAAGTAAAAATCATGTATGTCCAAAGAATAATGATGCTTTTCCAATATGTAATGCTAACATGTAAAATCCATGAATCAAAATGATTTTCTCAAATCATTTTTTTTTTTGGGCCCCCGACCCAACTACTATGCACCGGAAAAGAGCTCGCACACAACAATAATCAAATGGCCAATAATATCGGTATGGATCTACGTTTGGACCATCCTCCCGCTGCCCACCATGGGTCCCCTACTTGCGTCCCTTGTGTTCGCCAAGAAGTATCCCACCCCGCAGGCCATATATATAGGTACTCACGAGATGGACCATCCTCCCGTGACCCACCAAGAGCCCATCTCCTATCTAGCTCGGTGTTCACCAGAAGTATCCCACCGCTATACCTAAACATATATCGGCGTGCCTCGGTGCACTAGCAAATGGTCAACAAACAACCATTTTCTTTCGTAAAATATTTTCGTGCATGCGAACATCCTCTTGTAATATGCGTGCACATGCAAATGCTTGTGAATGGCATGTTCAATGGCTCACCAAGCACCATATTGCAACATAATACAAGCCAATTATGCAACATATAATATCCACGTATATTCAACAAGATACCATAGTCACATATAATACAATCAATTCAAACAATACTACGTTCTTGCATTACGATTGCAGATGGATTTTTACTTACCTTTTACTCTTGAATATGGTACTAAAAGTTAAGTAATTGTTTTTCTTCCCAATTCTTAAGTATATAAGGACTGTAGAAAATATAAAATATTAATTTTTAGTCTTAATTAACAAGCCTACAAAGATCTTGAATTCCATAAAAAGGTTTTTAATTATTAAATTAAATTATAAACCATGCGTTAATTCTCTATAATAAAAAGAATGTTTTAATTCACTATATTTATACATATACGTATAACTACTTGGTAATTTATTTATTACCCAACCAACTTCTTACTCAATAAGCCCTTATTGATCTTTTCACTTTCAAAACTTAAGTTACATATATATATATATATTATATACATCCATAGTTATTAAAGATAAAACACTACTAATCATTTGAAGTGATCAAATTATCCTTATTCTGCTGGAACTACCCCATACAATTGGTGGTTTCTTTCTTTCTTTCTTTCTTTTTCCTTTCTATTTTTAATACAAAAAAATAAGAGTTGAGATGAAATGACTTACCTTTCTATTCCTTATTTCTATCCTGGTGCTGAGCTTGTGTTTAGCTCTTTCTTGTGTGTGCGCGTGTTTGCTTCATATATGGCTAAAGGATAAGTATACAATTAGATATATCATTACCATTAGATATATTTAACCGACCCAGCTTAAGTCGGTTGCCACACATCAAAAGTGCATATCTAGAAGCATATACATATATAATATTTTAGTTAGACAACAAAGTATAAGTATTTATTTTATATATATATGTGTAGTCTTACTTTATATATATATATATATATACATTGCGTATAGTTATATACACATATACAGTCACTCATATGTTAATGTGTTTCTAACCTTATCTATAATACAATAATTACTAATTACCCATATGTATATGTATATATATCTAGAGTATCTAATTAATCATCTATCAATTATATATATACACGTTAATACACCCTTGCAATAGATCTTACTCCTTTTCTCATTATTACTATTATTACTCTTATTTTGTTTTTTTAACAAACAATACTATTTTGAAATAATATTTTGACTGTTGTCTCGTACACACATGCTTTTATCTCGGCCTTGTTATCTCACTCTATTTTACATATTTTATCAGTCATTCTTAATAATTTATTCACATACATATTTCACGTCGATGAACACATCAAATGTCATCTCCACCTCTAAGTTTACTATATGTAATCAAATGACAACTAAAAGTTTGACACCTAGTTCTTTCTATCTCAATGTAAAATCAATTACTTAAATTAGGAATCTAACAATTAGTCATATTTGAGAGTGTTAACTATAAAAAAATCATGACACCAGTAAGATAAATTATAAGGTGTCGATATAAATGCAAGTAATACATAAATAACATAAAATGCATGGATTATATTGCCCAAGTGAGTAGTGAAAGGCTCGGGTATTACAATGATCCCCATAGTGGAGCATTCTTCTTAAGCATCTTTGAAAGCTGGCTAGTATATTTGGAGCAATCCGGAATGAAGTCTCTGATATAATTAACAATTCCAAGGAATTGTTTTTTTTGATAGAATGGTAAAATATATATAAAAAAAAGATGATGTTGCTTACAAGCCAAGCAGCTAGCCTAAACCAATGAAAGAGTGTAACACCTCAAGGTTCGAAAAACGAATCTAATTCTAACCACAACTTGATAGGAAAAAGAGTACCTCAAAACTATGCATATCGATATGAAATCTGTCCGCTAATGTCTTCATGCAACTCTGTGGAGATCGACTCAGGAATCGTATGGGACCAATCTAAGTGAACGTCCATATTTGAAAGTTTATCCGCTACTTTGTTGCCCTCTCTGTAGATATGTGAAACCCTGAACTCCATGTGAGAGATATAGTGAAGCGTCATCCGCCATCTGGCTAAGAACTTCCATGGTACACCAAGAGATCGTGCTTCCAGCAACCCGCATACGTATGTAGAATCCAATTCTAACCACAACTTGACCCATCCTCTCTTATAAGCCCGCTCGATTGCCGTCATCGCTGCAATTAATTCTGACTCAAAAGCAAAACCTCTACCAACATTATGACTAAAACAACCAGTGAAAAAGCCCCTGCAATTTCGAAATATACCCGCTGCCATACATCCGCCGGTGCTCCTCGCAAGACACCCGTCCGTATTCACCTTCATCCATCCTGGTAATGGAGGATACCATCTAACGTGCTTAATCACGGCGGTGGTTTTGGCTGGTGGTTTTGGCCTTCCCCGCACAGAGCCGTCTTAAACATAAAAGATCATATACCGAATTGGACATATAAGTGCAATCTTTGGTTGATGATTCCATAATGAGCGCCTTAACCAAAATAATAGCAGCCGTGTGAAGGGGTTTAACGTCTCTGAAAATCCACTCGTTGCGAGCATGCCAAATAACCCATATAGTCGATATGATAGCCGCTTTCCAAAGAGAAGCAATCTGCGGACTGAATCTCTGTTGAATAGCCCATACGTAAAGATGATTCACTCCTAAGGGGCATTCTAACCTCGAAAGTGTCCTGAATCCAACCCCAAATCGCCAATGCAAATCTGCACCGTGTGAGTAAATGATCGACTGACTCCGAGTCTTCGTAGCATAATGAACATCTTGAGGGTCCCCAAGATCCTCGAATGTTGTCAAGAACAGTGTAGCCGATTATGAATCGAACGCCAAAATGTTGATTGATCTTCTCAACGGAATGTGTGTAAGACCAAATCCACTTACCCCACTGAACCTTCGAAAATTGATTTTGAATTAAGGTGTAAGCCTCTTTAGAAGATACATCCCCTTCCTTAGAATTAATCCACACGCGTCTATGCGTCGAGTGCGGGGCGATCAGAAAGTTAAGAATATCAATGACAATCCTCGTATATTCCACCATGAAGTCCTCCGTAAAATGCCAAACCCCATTATAAAAATAATCCAAAATTGGATATTCGAAATATTGAAACATATGAGCAGGAATACCAATGCAGGGCAAGCCCAATTTGATTTTGTGGGCTCAATGAGTCCGAGTGCTAATAGTTGGTTGCATTCTTGCCTCGCAAGGTCCAGCTCTTCTGGAGTTATTCCTAGATGAGTGGCTTTGGTAGCATTCACATCTTCATTCTTTTTGAAAGGGAGCTGAATAAAGAACTTTGGATTTTTCCAAAGTGGTGTTGGGTGATGGAAATCTGCATGAGAGTCTGCACAACACTTGAGAAGTTGGTTGGTAATATCCCCGTATTCTGGAGGTGCTTCTGATAGAGTAAACAAATTCTGGATGGTGGCGTAAGGTTGGAGTTGTCTCTTGTACTTCAACCCATGAGGTAGAATCTGTAGGCTTTTAGCTTGGAAGAACAAATCGAAGCCCATTAAGATATCTTGACCATCGAGTCTACTGCCAATAATCTTCATCCATACAGTACAGTCTGGAAAGAGTCGAATTCCAACTGGCTTCTTCGTAATGAGTGAGGTATGAAAAGTCTGTCCATCAGCTGCATAGAAGTATTCGTGATGACTTTGCCAAGCATCTTTAGGTAGGATTCATCATCGACTTTCTGGCTCCTGTATCAAATACACCAATAGCCTTGATTGGTCTATCATACTTGGATGGTAGAATTTGCACTTCAATATTTGGATATGGCATCCCTTCTTGGATCAAGGTACTGGTTTTGAGTGATGGTTGTGCTTGATCATAAAGACTGGGAGCTCGGAGGATGAATCTTCTTCTTCTTCTTATTCTGGACCTTGGTCATCAGTGGAATATTGTATGGCAAATGTTGTGTCTTCATCCTGCTCGTCTTGCTCAGAAAATAAGGATTCAATATCAGCATCATCTGTGTTGGCATAAATAAACTAGAAGGCTTGAGATGCCAACTTCGTTGCTTTATCTTTCTTGTTAGGGCAATTCTTTGCAAAATGCCCTTTTCTTCCACATAGGTAACACCTGTTAGGGCAATTCTTTGCAAAAGAACCGATAGGCTTTATTTTTTTTCGCCTTTTTCTGGATCTTTCTGATCTTTTTACGGGAAGACGAAGATGAACAAGTGCAGTTCTCCTTTCCCTTGGAGTTCTTTTGTGAAGCACATCCTTGATGAAGACTTGTTGCTCACACATATTGTCTAGGGTTGCAAACGTCATCTGATGGATTTCGCCTAGACTGATTCTTGAGACTTCCCTCCTAGAAGCTTGAATCATTCTGTGTAACTCGGGCTGAAGTTCTTTAGGTAGAGACGCCAGATAAACATGTTTGAGATTTGGATCATTATATCCATTCAACATGTAAATCCAGAATTCTCTTCAAGATTTGTTGGTATAACAAGGTAATTAATTGCTGACTTGTTAATTGCTGACTTGTTTGACAGGCTTGGTGGAGCCAAGGTATATACCAAGATGGATTTGCAAAAGGGCTACTACCAAGTCCGCATAGCCGAAGGGGACGAGCCAAAGACGACGTGCATTACCCAAGTATGGATCGCTCGAGTGGTTAGTCATGCCCTTTGGACTAACCAACGCCCAAAGAACGTTCGCACGTTGATGAACAAGATTTTCCAGCCCTACTGGAGACCGGTTCGTGGTGGTCTACCTCGGACGACATTGTCATATATAACAACTCAATGGAGGAGCATGCGACCACCTTCGCACCATCTTTCAGGTATTGCGGGAAAACCAACTGTATGTCAAGAAGGAGAAGTGCTCGTTCGCGAAGGAAGAGGTACCATTCTTGGGGCACATTATCGGGCATGGGAAGTTTCAGATGGACGAAGCTATGATAAAGGCTATCATGGAGTGGGAGGCTCCGACCAAGGTAACCGAACTTAGATCTTTCCTTGGTCTTGTTAATTATTATCGACATTTTATACAGGGATACTCGGCACGGGCGGCACCCTTGACAAACCTGCTTAAGAAGGGGAAAGCATGGGAATTGTACGAGAAGTGTCAAAAGGCGTTTGACGACCTGAAGGCCGTAGTAAGCCAGGAACCGGTCCTAGCACTGCCCGACTTTGGCAAGCCGTTCGAATTACATACCGATGCGTCCAACTTCGCTATTGGGGGAGTGTTGATGCAAGAGGGGCATCCAATAGCGTTCGAGAGCCGCAAGCTCAATGACACCGAGCGAAGGTACACAGTGCAAGAGAAGGAGATGACGGCCATCATTCATTGCTTACGGGTGTGGCAACATTATCTTTTGGGATCTCACTTCACCATCAAGACGGACAACATTGCCACGAGTTACTTCCAAACTCAAAAGAAGCTATCACCGAAACAAGCCCATTGGCAGGATTTCTTGGCCGAGTTCGACTACACCTTGGAGTACAAACCCGGAAAGGCCAATGTAGTAGCCGACGCATTAAGCCACAAGGCGGAGCTTGCAGCCATCAGCGTAGCCAAGGGGGAGATCGTGGATCGCATCAAATAAGGATTGGAGCATGACCCCGTGGCAAGGGAGCTCATGAAGTTAGCCAAGGAGGGCAAGACCAAACAATTTTGGGTAGAGGACAGCCTACTCTACACCGAGGGCGATGTTTATACGTTCCTAAGTGGGACGGACTTGAGGAGGGACCTCATCAAAGAATGCCACAATACAAAAAGGGGCGGGACATCCAGCCAAAAGCGCACGAGGGCGTTACTGGAGACATCATACTTTTGGCCGCAAATGAGGGACGGCGTCGAGCTTTATGTGAAGACTTGTCTTGTATGCCAAAGCAAGACAAGACAGAGAATAAGCAACCACGGATCGCCGAGCCACTCGAGCCACATTGCATTGCATCGTCCATGGCACTCCATCACCATGGATTTCATAAGCGCATTGCCTAAGTCCGAGGGGTTCGGGTCCATTATGGTGGTGGTCGACCGCTTTTCCAAGTACGGGACATTCATACCTGTGACGAAGGATTGCCAAATGGAGGAGCAAGCAAGGGCATTTTTCAAGAACGTGGTGAAGTATTGGGGACTTCCACGGCATATCATAAGGGATCGAGACCCCGCTTCACGGGACGCTTATTTACGGAGCATTTTAAACTCCTAGGGACGAGCTAAACTTCTCCACAAGCTTTCACCCCCAAACCGACTTTGATGATCGAACGGGTGAATGCCTTGTTGAGTGCTACTTGAGGCACTTCGTGAGTGCCAACCAAAAAGATTGGGCCAAACTCCTTGATGTGGCACAATTTTCCTACAACTTGCAAAATGAGTGAGGCCACGGGACGAAGCCCGTTCGAGCTTGCAACGGACAACAACCTTTGACTCCACACACTTGGCCACGAGCACAGATGATGGGCGGAGTCCAGGGCTACAAAAATGGCTAAGACATGGGAAGAGCAAGCCGACTTAGCCCGATCGTGCTTGGAAAAAGCCCGCAAGAAGATGAAGAAGTGGGCTGATGAGAAGAGACGACCAAAAGAGTATAGCATTGGCGATCAAGTCTTCATCAAGCTTCTACCGCAACAATTCAAGGCATTACGAGACATGCACAAGGGCTTGGTGAGGCGTTATGAAGGGCCGTTCCCAATCACAGGTAAGGTAGGTAAGGTATCTTATCACATCGACCTACCCGATACCTTGAAAATTCATCCCATCTTCCACGTCAGTATGTTGAAGCCATATCATGTGGACGAGGAGGACTTAAGCCGAGGGCAATCACAACGAGCACCTCCTGTGGTGACCAAGACGTATGACAAGGACGTTGAAGAGGTGCTTGCAAAGAGGATCGTTCGAAGATAATTGTTCGTCATCAAAATCGAATTTGGAACCTAATTCAGTTTCGTTGAAAATTGACGTGGATGATGCAGCGAGTGCTCTTCATCAGTGCGTTGATTGATGAGAAGGTGCCGATGAGACATCGAAAGAGATTTATGCATTTCAATCCTCATAAATCGGGACTTCTTGATAAAGTTTGTACTAGAGAAGAACGAGATGTTAGTATTGACAACTCTGTTCAAAGCCATGCAAAGTTGGTGAGGATTTGGATAGTACATCAAATATCTTTGATATGTGATAGTTGCTTAGATGCATTTCATATGTCTTTGCCGCAATCCACGTATAACGAGAATACCGGTTGGTGAGTGGCTTTGTAGTTCTTGCTTGAAAAAGAAGCATAAAATATTGAAAGAGACATCTAAAAGTAATTCATCAATTTTTTTGAATAAGTGTGAATTATATATAAAAAATGAAAAAGAGTAATCCCGATCACAGGCAGATCGGTAACCAAATGAAAGCCTGGAAATAATGTCAAAAACCAAAACGAAGTGGTCACAAGCCGACCAAATAGTGAATGGTTGGGGCTCGTTAAAACCTTCCAAGGTAAAACCCACCTTGTGGGAAAAACCCTTGGAAGGAAAAAAAGAGTACCCCAGGGAAAAAGGCGCCAAAAAAGAAACACGAAGCGGTGGCGCATTAAGTAACAAACCTATAGTTGGATTGGCCAACATAATCATCGGTGAGGTAGCGAAGAAGGTGTCGTGGGCGGGCGAACGCCCACCAGGTGCCACTCTCTGTCTTCCCGCTCAAGAGCATACGCCACCCTGGGTGCCTTCGCGAAAGATATGAGAGACTACAAGATCAATGCCACCGAGCAGATGTGAGGTGTGGCGCAATAGCTAAGATGGCGCCATGGGACCTCCATCGTTCTCTTCTCCAGCGGGTTCACCACATACATCGAATCTCGATTCGGCCCAAAGTTGCGCCCGACCATTTGCAAATGCGTATTGAATCGCCCATTCATCAATATCAAGACGAACATTGGTGTAAATGGAAATTCAAAGATCGAAGGGGAATTAGGGTCCATGGAGTTTATGTTCGGGAGACGAGCCATATATGTCTAATGTACGAATTGGTGATGAATTTCAAGCTAATGTTCTGATTGGTCCGCCCCATTTACAACAAATCCGATGATTGGTTAGAATCGATCCTTCAAATAATGCTAGTATGCGAGAACGGAGTTCCACCAAACCTTTAAAGCTCGGCTATATAGGTAATTGGCTTGAGTGTCAAGAGTTCATTGAAGGCGTTGGAGATGGTGTTGAAGGAACTATATGTGGAAAATGGCGAAGGGCTCCTCTTTTTGAAGTGCAAACTGACAATTGGGTGTGCTTCTGTTGTGTTCTTTGGGATCCTTCTCATGCCGATTGTGCTGTACCCCAGGAGCTAGACACAGAAGAGGTCATGAAGCAATTAAAGTACATAGAGATGTTAAGGCCCCAGCTAACGTCGAAAAGGCGCAAGTTAGATTGTCCAAAGAGTAGTGGCTCACAAGACTCTTCAAGGTAGTGAGAAAAAGACATTGTGGAGACTGGAGATCATGGATTTTGTATATCTAAGTATATATGATAAAGTTTCCAAACTTGGCTAAGATCTCAAGGAGAGGGGAAAGAAAATGAAAAAGACAAAAAGGAGATTGAATGGATTTAGCCGCAGGATTCTGGGGTTATCTGATCTTCTTTTTCTATTTTGTGCCTTGTTTTGATCTATTGTACTAATGCCACCAGCTCAAGCTATTGGCAATTTTGACTTGCTAAATTAGCTGTTTAATGATCTTGATTGCGTGGATAAATGTATTTACAATGTTGTTAAAAATTTACTTGAAATGACCCATTCTCTCTATAGTTGACTTTGCACTATGCCCGTTGACCAGCCATTTTCCGGCCACTCCAACGCCGGATTCTTACCTGAAAATGTAATTCCCCCTCAGCCGACTTCAACCACGCTCACCAAGACCGGAAATAGTGCCGGAAACGTCGTCGATTTTGGCCGGCAAAACCGTAATTCGCGCACATTTTCAGGCGAAAATTTCGAACCTTCACCGGCGCCAATTCCGACCACCAAAATGGACGTGCCACCCCAGGTTTTGCTCGCCTCCTCATGGGCTTTCATGCCCAGTCATCAATTTGGACTTTCTGATTCGTCTCCGGCAACAATCGACGCTCTTCCAAAAACCCAAACTTTCAATCAATCTCTAATTCCGACTCCAATAAGTATCCAATCCCAAAATTGACTCTACCATCTTCTAATTCACTCCAAGGCGCACAAATTCCACCCCCAAATCGACCAAATTGTGCCCCGAATCAAAAAACCCAAATTGGGGATCCGAAAATCAATTTCCGGACTTTGGATGCCCGATTGACCACCAAAACGGCCGATTTGGACTTTGTCAAAGAAGGAAATATTGCTCAGGAGGTCGAAACGAGTGGACCTAGCCCATCCAATTATAGTGACGCCACCGCTCCGGCAGATCACTATTCATCGCCGGGTCGGGCCCGCACGCATCCGTATGCTGCCACAACTTCTTCTTCTTTTCCTCCATTTTCATTTTCCACTGCCCTCATTCAACCCCGGTACTTGCTTACATCCGATCGGCCCACAAATTTCTATTCGCCCGACATCACTAATGCGTTGGGACTCGCTCCAGAATCGGTTTATCTCAAGTGCGCAAAGCAAACTCCGGCCTCCACTCCTAAATGTCCTACACAACGAGTCGATCACGGGTCCAAGGTCACAGATTATCATCCGCATGCCAATATGGTCTCTCGCAACTCTTCCCACATGGCGTTCATGACGTTCTATCCCTCCGATCACCCACAAGTCCATGCATACTTGCAACATTCGGCTCTTCGGGGCCAAACTCATACCCACGTGTGGAAACAACCTTCGCGCAAATGGTTTTCGGTAAATCCTCCGACATTGCATCTCCGCATGGCCCAGGTAACCTCCATCTTTTGCTAAAATTGTTTCTCGGGTCCCTCTAATCCTATCCCCGAGCCCATTAAAAAAGGTGAATATTATTCGTGGTTATGGATGAAAATGTTTATCAACAACGACTTTTGAATTTCGATATGCTTTAATTGGTCGTGTTATGCTCAAAGAAAGGTAATAAACGCGCTAATTATGCCTCTTCATAAACGCTTTTCAATTATGGGGTGTTAAAAATGATTGGAAGTTGATACTGGTTGGGTAAAGGTTATACGTGTTAAATTTAACAACACTTCGATCGTTCCGTGCTCAAGCGCGGCTGGCTACTTGGTCTCTCAATCCTGGTTCCATCCGTTTATCTCCTGGGTTCCATTTCAACCCCTACAAGGTTAATACTTGACGGCTTGTTTGGGTGAGAATATTTGAGTTGAGTATAGAATCCGGGACCCCAGTTACATTATGGGATTGGCCAAGCCATTGCCATTTGATTCAAGTTGATGAACGGTCTCTGGATGGTTCTCTTGGACATTTTGTCCGTGTTTTGTTGATGTGGACCTTACTAAACCTCTACAGGATCATATTATGGTTGAAAGAAAGCGGTCACCGCATTCGTTTGTTTCTATCGGGTATGAAAAGCTTCCTTTATTTTGTGGAACTGTGGTATTACGGGACATTACTGCGTCTTGCCGAGCGATTAGGAAATAATGTCAATTTGCGGGAGCCACGGGGCGACCACCCACTCCTCAACGTGGTCGCTCCCGAACTCGCCAGGTTTATCGTCCGGCCATAACCCATCGGATAAGGGCAAGATCGTGGATAACTTAGTGGATAATAAGACTTTGTCTATGCGCCCGAGCTCCTTCTTGTGCCATCGTTATCGTTTCCTCGGATATTACTCGGATAATACTTTTTCTCGCTTTGGACTCGAGGATCCTTCTATTCATACTTCAGATGATATGCCACCTCCGGTGGTTAAACGTACATCGTCCCCAAACCTCCAGGTTCTTCGCGGTGACCAATCATTTTCCGCCTCGATATTCATCATAGGCCTATCACGGCAAGACCCATTGGAAAAACCCGTTCGTCCCGTTGTATAGGGCTATCCGTGCTAAACTGTTGATGCCAAACATAGGCTACTTCAATCGGTAACGCAGGTAACAAGCCATCTGTTCATCAATTGGAGATTGAGGATGATGAACATGGATCCAAAAATTTAAAAAAGCGCCGCCGCCTTGAGAAATGTTGGTGATTATGTGGATGATGATAATATTTCGGGGTTGATACATCCGCGCCCACACACTCCGGATCTCCTACTCGGATCACCTCACCGATCCTTCCCAATGAATTGCTTCTATTGGAACATTCGGGGATTGGTAACATTGCTTCGCGCAATATTCTTAAGAAGCTATGTAATAATCACAAACCTTCTTTGGTTGCTATTGCGAGAACCTAAAGTTGACTTGCATTCTATCTCTCGATTCTTATTGGGCAGTCTTGGTTTACGGTTTGTGGCTCGTAACTTTCGGGTATCGGGAAGTCGGATATCCGGATCTTGACGGTCGGATATAACGATTCTTGCCAGGTTTTTATTTCGACCAATGTATTGTTCTTAAGGTCCAATTCTCCAATTACATCTTTCATGTGGGGTTTGTTCATGCTATATGCAATCACGTGATTCGTAGACAACTTTGGTCGATATTATTTCTCCGGGTTGTGATGATCCGGTTTTGATGGGGGACTTTAATGCTATTCTCGGGAACCATGAGCGTCTGGTCGGGGGTCGCCTTGATGGCGTCTTGCCAGGATTTTCGGATTTTTATGACAATGCGGGGTTGATGGCTATCCCCACGATAGGCAACTTCTTTACTTGTGCGCAAAGACGCGTCCTCATCGAGACTCTCATTCAAGCTCGACTTGACCGTGTTATAGCTAGTCCTAGGTTTGTTAATCTTGCGGAAGAGGACTAAGGCTTTTGTTCTCCCTCGCACTTGCTCGGACCATCATCCTCTTTTGCTTTCGTGTGAGACTTGGCTCATAAGGGCCCATCTCCTTTTCGTTTTCAACGTATGTGGACTAAACATCCTGGTTTTCAATCGGTTGTTACTTCTTCTTGGGAATCAAATTGTTGATCACTAACCCTTTGATTCGATTGATGATAAAATTGAAAAGATTGCGCCCGTGGCTTCGTTCTTGGAATTCAGAGGTTTTGGGGATGTCAATCGTGGGGTGGATGATAAATTAGATAAGTTGAGACAGATTGATCGGACATCGAGACTGGGGTATAGTATAGCCCGTCGGGACTGGAGCTTGAAGCCCAAAATTCGCTTAATCAGCGTTGCTTCTACAATCGAATTTCTTCGCCGAAATCTCGGGCCGCTTGGTTGGTTGATGGAGACCGCAACACTTCTTTTTTCCACCGTTGTTGTCGTAAGCGCCGCTCGGGCTGGTATTCACGGTGCGATGATCAATGGTACGCTTTCACGGACCCATCCCTCATCCATAGTCACATTATCCGATTCTTCCAGGACTTATTCACGGCGCCTATTGGTCCTATTCCGGATTTTTCTTCTATTGATCAAGCTATTAATCCGGTGGTAATGGATGTGGAGAACAATTGCTTAACCTCTTCACCTATGGATTTAGAGATTCGAGATGCGGTTTTCGATCTAGGTCTTGTGAGTTCCCAGGCCCGGATGGATTTAATGGCTCTTTCTATCGAGTTGTTGGGATATTATCTCTAATGACGTCATTATGCTGCGGCGCCACTTCTTCCGATCTGGTTCGGTTCTGCGACGGATGGACTCAATTCGACTTTATGGTTCTCATTCCTAAAAGCAAAGATGCGAATATTGTTGATAATTTCAGGCCCATTGTCATGAGCAATTTCATCTTCAAAATTATCACTAAGATATTGGCTACTCGGTTTGCCCGTATCGTTAGACGTATTTTGTCTCCTACACAATTTGGTTTTATTCCGGTCGTCACATTCATGATTGTATTGCTCTAGTCTCGGAAGGCTTTAACATTCTTCATAATCGAGTGTGATAACATGATCCCGAAAATCGATATCCGTAAGGCCTTTGACACTCTCTCACCGGGATTTTCTTTTATATGTGTTCGTAGATTTGGCTTCTCTAAGAAATTTGTTGCGTGGATATCTGTCATTTTGAACTCGGCCCGTATCTCGGTTCTTCTTAATGGCTCTCATCGGATACTTTGCTTGCACAAGAGGGTGCGTCGGGGTGATCCACTTTCACCCCTTCTTTTTGCATTGCCGAAGAAGTCTGGGGAAACTTATCTCTCATCTAGTGTCATCCCATCTTACGAAGCCTTTCATGGCTCGCGTAATATTGTGTTTCCGTCCTCCATGCTTTATGCGAGATGATATTGTCATCCTTTGTGCGGCAACCTCGCAATGCACGTTATATTTTTGATACTCTTGGTCATTATGCCTCTCTTTCGGCCGGTGTTCAATCTGTCCAAATCGAAGGTATTTTTTTCGGTACTCGGGTCTCGCATTATATTAGACATCGCATTGAGATGATCATGGGCTTATCGGTTGGATCCTTTCCTACTAATTATCTTGGGGTTCCTATATTCAAGGGTGCCCCCAAACATGGTGTGTTGCGGCCTTTGTTTGATAAGATTATGGTTAAGTTTAAGCGTTGGAAAGGTTCTTCTCTCTCCTTGGCGGTCGTGGTCCGCTTGGTTAACTCTATTATTGCGGCTCCTTGGTTCACGGCATGCTCATTTACAAATGGCCTATCGCTACCGCTTAAGCGATTAGAAAGCTATGCGAACTTCATTTAATTTGGTGATATTAATCGAAGGGTTCTGTCGTGGTTAATTGGGCGCGTTGTTGCTCTCTAAGAATGAGGGCGTCTTGGCGTCCGATCCTCATTTCTCGCAAACCGAGCCTTTATTATGAAGATGGGTGGAAACTTCTCACATCGGATTCCATTGTCTTTGATACTCTCGTCGCCGTTTTTGATGGACAATGGTTCGATTAGCGCTCATTCTCGCTTCTTCTATCTCGGCGGGGCTGCGTCCAAGCGTGGAGGATTGTCAAACCGATTCGAGATGGATTCTGGGGCTCACTCTTCGGTTAATTTTTGACAGATAATCGGCTTGGCTACGTCATTGCGGATCGGATTGGCATCCCGCATGAATTTCGGGCTAACTTTTGTAATCCCATATCGGACTTCTTTTTGATAACAAATGGCATCTCACTATGTCGTTTGTGGAGGCTTACTTGGATATTGTTCGGGATATTGTTCGTTGTCAGGTCCGATTGCTCCGATTCTTTGGATAAACGAGTGTGGACTCGCTCTGTGGATGGGACAGTGACTTCTAAGTCAAAGCATATGCATTTATTCGACCGCCCTTTCCTTCGTTAAATGGGGATCTTGGATATGGTCCCCTACATTCCCAGAGGCGCACGGTTGTGGTCAGCGGGCGATATTCGGACGCCTGGCGATCATGGGACGTTCACCACCCCAAAGGATTCATCGGCCCCATCGCTTGCTTTGTCTCGTAACTCTCATTCGGAATCGATCGATCACATTTTTGTTTTTTGCAATTTTGCAGGAGCTCTTTGGGACTGGATTGCGGGTTCATTTGCGGTGGCTTTTCGTAACGTCTATAGCTTCAACGATTTTATGGTTCATTTAATGGAATTTCATTTCAAAGGCGCGATTGCTTTTCTCTCGGAGGGTGGCGATTGTTTCTTGCATATGGCTTATTTGGCACATCGAAATGACGTGATCTTTAATCACAAACATTGGACTACAGATGCGGCGCTTGTTGATTGAGAGCCATGATTATTGAGCCCCGCTTCGCTTGACAAAGGGTGCATGCGAGAATACCCGGGAGGATCTTCTTTGTCTACACCGGCTGAAGGTTAGTGGACGCCCTCCTAAGGCCCCTCGCATTATCCCAGTGCCTTGGTTTCTTCCCCTTCCTGGCTGGATTAAAGTCAACATAGATGGTAGTGCTATCGGAGCTCCAGGTCGTATCACGGCGGCAGGCATTTTCCGTACCTATCGAGGATTTTTTCGTGGGTGTTTCGTGGAGCAGTGTGGAACGGGCTTTGCTTTTGAGGCTGAACTGGTAGCTGCCATGACCGCAATCTTCTATGCTTTTCGCAAGGGTTGGACTAATATTTGGCTCGAATCGGACTCTACATATGTTGTTGGCCTTCTTAGATCTCAGACGGGCTCCATCCCGTGGCGGCTGCTTAATCAATGGCGTTATTCTCTCTTTCTGCTCTCCCAGATGCATGTTGTGGTTTCTCACATCTATCGAGAAGGCAACCGTGTTGCGGACCATCTCAGTAAGTTCACGTGTGACTCCTCTTGGTGGGATGCCCCCCCAATGGATATTATCTCCCGCTTACTGAGATGACTATGTCTGACGCATACGATATAGATTTGTTAGTTAATTTGTGCTTTGTTGTTTTGGTTTGGTTGTATGGCTTTCACTTTTCTCACTGGGGTACTCTTTTCCTACTAAGGGTTTTCCCCACAAGGGTGGGTTTTACCTTGGTAGGTTTTTAACGAGGCCCCAAACATTGGGCTACGGGTCGGCTTGTGACAGGATTTTTCATTTCTTTCTATTAAATTTCGATTTATTAAAAAAAAATGTTGTTAAAAATTTCAAGATTTTGTCCCTATGCCAAGATTTCTGAGGATCATGCTACCCACTTGACCAATGAAATGGACACTGAAACTTAGTTCTATAGTACTATTGTGAATTGAATCCTTGATAATCCAAAAGGTGTTCATCTAAAAAAAAGAGATTCAACAATTCCTTGGAATTAAGTCTCTGCAGAGACTTCATTCCGGATTGCTCCAAATATACTAGCCAGCTTTCAAAGATGCTTAAGAAGAATGCTCCACTATGGGGATCATCCCAGATAAGAGCAATTCATCAACTCAAGCAAGTATGCCAGAATCCTCCGCCATTGAAAATTTCAAGTACAGGACAGAGGATTCTCCAGACTGATGCTAGTGATGAATATTGGGGAGCCATTTTGCTTGAAAAGGAAGATGGGAAAATTTTTTTATTGTGGACATGCAAGTGGTCAGTTCAAAGATTCTGAGAAGCATTACCATCCTATCTACAAAGAAATCCTTGTTGTGAAGAATGGGATCAAGAAGTTTGAATTTCATCTTATTGGTCACCATTTCATAATTCAGATGGATAATACATCATTTCCAACAATTATGGAACTCAAGAACAAGGGTGTTCCATAGAAACAATTGCTGCGATTTAAAGATTGGTTTTCCAAGTATCAGTTCACAGTTCAACATATCAAAGGAAATCACAATCTTGTTCCAGATTATCTATCCAGATCACAACCACTACAACCAGTATCTTCGAAAGGTATTTTCCCAGTTATATTAATGGCGTATCTTGAAGGCCAATTTCTCCCCACAGAAACACCTTTCAAAAGCCTAAGTGATTTACAAAACTATGCAAAACATTTCATGTTTTATCACTTAGCCAAATTTGTTGTTCAAGTTAATATCCCCTTCGAGAGGGCATGTTTTTATCCAGATAAACCTTTTTATGGGATCCTTACCATTTCCACAACTACTCCTATTCTAAAAGATGGTCTATGGTATTTGTGGTGTCTTTCCACCCTTTACTATCATTCAGTGGAAATGCCTGCTAGAAGTACTTTATCATTCCTCCATAATCCAGTCAACCAGTCATCCAATCTCTGGACTTTTCTTGAATGGTATGAAAAGATTCAAAATTGGAAGGAAATGTTACAAGCAGAAGTGGATCAGAACAAGGATGTCCCGGATTTATACATTGTCATGGTACTCCATTGGTATTTCACAATGGGAAAAGGGTATTGATTTACACCGACATCTTTACATTTTAAATGGAAGGTTTTCTCTGGATCAATCACCAGCCAGCAGCCTCAGGTTAATGAACTATGCATGCATCTCCTGGTTCTTAACAAGATTCCACCAAACCCACCTAGACCGGAGCTAGTATATACATCACTCGTGATAAGTCCATGTGTTGATGAACCTGAGTCAAGTCACCAACGAGAAGATAACCAAGAAGGCAACACAAACACTCAAATGTTCGAGAAAGATTCCCAGGACCCATGGCTTGTTGAAGATGAAGACATTGATTGGGACGGCTTTGGATTGTTTTGGACAGAACCCTGGTCAAAGAAATACTACAACTACCACTACAATCCATGACGGAAGGATGATGTCAGCACTGTATAGGTGTCCTTATAATGGACACGTGGCAGTTTGTAATAATAAGTGTCCTTCTAGCGGACACATGTCAGTTTATGGTTGTAAGTGTCTTTTTGTTGGACACATGTCAGTTTCTTATCCTTGTAATGTAACATGTGTCAGTCTGTTGTTGTAAGTGTCCTTTTAAAGGGCACATGTCAGCTTGGTGTTGTTAGTGTCCTTTTATGGGACACATGTCAGCTTGTTGTTGTAAGTGTCCTTTTAGTGGACACGTATCAGCTTTCTGTTTAAGGTGTCCATGCAGGTGACATGTGTACGTGATATGTGTCTTGTTAGTGGACACATGTCAAGTTCTCATGAAGAAGGTCTAAGAAGATAACACGTGTCTAGCAGATGTGTCTTGTTTTTTTGAATAAGTGTGAATATATATATAAAATGAAAAAAGAGTAATCCTGATCACAGGCAGATCAGGTAACTAAATGAAACCCTGGAAACAATGTCAACAACCAAAACAAAGTGGTCACAAGCCGACCAAATGGCTAAATGGTTGGGGCCTCGTTAAAACCTTCCAAGGTAAAATCCACCCTTGTGGGAAAAACCCTTGGAAGGAAAAAGAGTACCCCCCAGGAAAAATAGGCGCCTAAAAAAGAAACCTGAAGCGGTGACGCATTAAGTAACAAACCTATAGGTGGATTGGCCAACATAATCATCAGTGAGGTAGTGAAGAAGGTCTCAGGCGGGACGCCCACCAGGCGCCACTCTCCGTCTTCTTGCTCAGCATGTCTAGCAGAGGTGTCTTGTAATAGGGACACGTGTCACTTCCTTGTTTTGTACTTGAGGTACATAATATTACTAGGCACGGTCCCCTCAATCCATACGGCGGTTAAGAATTCTTTGAAGTTTCGAATGAATGACCTTCCTATGAGGTTCTATCGGAAAGCCGTCCAGGCAAGGTGTGCCGCTTAGGCTAAGGTGCAGTAGACCTCGTGGTGGTGTCATACTTTCTTAACCTCTTGGAAAGGCTAAGGTTGCCTAAGGGTGTGGGTTTTTGGGGCTCCCAGCACCTCTTGGTTAGACGAGGTCCCATCCTTTTGTGACCACTATATGTCTGCTACATGCCTGCACCCGTGATCCACAAGAAGTCATCCCACTCGCTGCACCAATCGTAAGGGTACTATCAATTGGACCATCCTCCTGTGACCACTAGACGTCCGCCTCATGCCTACCCCTATGCCCACTTGCGGTACCCGAAACATCATATACATAAGCCACACAGGCCTCAGTGCACTAGTAGCGGCCAAACAAAACCCTTTTTTTTCAATAATCATTTCGTGCGTGCCTCATCTCAACAATACTCATATGTTTGCATGCATGTGCAAATGCCAATGAATGACATGCTCAATGAAACTATAATCACCACACTTCAATATCCACCAAGCAACATATGAATTCCAAGGTTTCCATATTGCATCCATCGAGATACAAAAATCACATTTAGCATCGATAAAGCAAAAAATACTATGTTCATGCATTGTAGTTGTAGATGGATTTTCATTTATCTTTCACCCTTGGATATGCTACTGAATTTTTTTTAATAAGATTCGAAATATAATAGTCCTACTGCTTGCAGTCTCTGTAACTCTCATTCGGAGTCGATCGATCACATTTTTGTTTCTTGCGATTTTGCAGGAGCTCTTTGGGACTGGATTGCGGGTTCATTTGCGGTGGCTTTTCGTAATGTCTATAGCTTCAACGATTTTATGGTTCATTTAATGGAATTTCATTTCCGTGCGCAGATTGCTTTTCTCTGGAGGGTGGCGATTGTTTCTTGCATATGGCTTATCTGGCACATCAGAAATGACGTGATCTTTAATGACAAACATTGGACTACAGATGCGGCGCTTGTTCAGTTGAGAGCCATGATTATTGAGTCTGCTTCGCTTGACAAAGGGTGCATGCAGAATACCCAGGATGATCTTCTTTGTTTACACCGGCTAAAGGTTAGTGGATACCCTCCTAAGGCCCCTCGCATTATCCCAGTGCCTTGGTTTCTTCTCCTTCCTGGCTGGATTAAAGTCAACATAGATGGTAGTGCTATCGGAGCTCCAGGTCGTATCACGGCGGTGGGCATTTTTCGTACTTATCAAGGATTTTTTCGTGGGTGTTTCGTGGAGCAGTGTGTAACGGGCTTCGCTTTTGAGGCCGAACTGGTTGCTGCCATGACCGCAATCTCCTATGCTTTTCGCAAGGGTTGGACTAATATTTGGCTGGAATCGGACTCTACGTATGTTATTGGCCTTCCTAGATCTCAGACGGGCTCCATCCCGTGGCGTCTGCTTAATCAATGGCGTTATTCTCTCTTTCTGCTTTCTCAGATGCACGTTGTGGTTTCTCACATCTATCGAGAAGGTAACCGTGTTGCGGACCAACTAAGCAAGTTCACGTGTGACTCCTTTTGGTGGGACGCCCCCTATTGATATTATCTCTCTGCTTCTGAGATGACTATGCCTGACGCATTACAGTATAGATTTGTTAGTTAATTTGTTCTATGTTGTTTCAGTTTGGTTGTATGGCTCTCACTTTTCTCACTGGGGTACTCTTTTCCTACTAAGGGTTTTCCCCATAAGGGTGGGTTTTACCTTGGTAGGTTTTTAACGAGGCCCCAAACATTAAGCTACCTAGTCGGCTTGTGACCAGGATTTTTCATTTCTTTTTATTATATTTCGATTCGTATTAAAAAAAAGGAAAAATCCCGGTGATACTTGAAGTCCATCTTTATACGCAAAACCCAAGAAGAATGCTCTCATCGCCGTTACGCCGATCATCTACCTCCGATCACCATCTTCTCTGATTTTCTGATAATGGACGCGTACTTATTCCCTGAGATTGAGCTGTCTACCATTCCGCTTAATGCTACGTTCAAAGATGCAACACAACAACCCCAAGGTTTCAGCACGACGAAGGTATCTTTTCAGCCATCGTCCTCTCATTCAATCACGGAACTGCCTCCTCCATCGTCACATGTCCCACCCCACATAGATGAACGTACTCATCGATCTATGACAAATACAGTTCCTGTTAATCTAATCCCTAGGGTTAACGACAGGGTTTTTCACATAAACCCTAATCCGCACGCATCCACTCACGTATCCAAGATAAACCCTAATCCAATGGGTTCCAAAACAACTGAGGATCCCGCCTCTCCCTGCATGCTTGATACAACACGACCAAACCAGGGTTTCTGTGCTGACGGCAATAAGCAGGTGCATGGGAATAAGCCCATGAATTTCACCCACGTTTTTACGACGGGGGAGTCTCGCCCAGTGAAAAAAGGGGATTATTTCTCGATAACTATAGATGAAAACATCTACCAGCAGAGGACGGCCGAGCTGCACAATACGTTGATTGGTAGGCTTCTTTTGTCGAAAGGGTTTAAGCCATTATCGCTGATGGAGCTACAATCGAAATTGACGAATTTCTGGAAGATTGTGGATGCATTGAGGCTCATACATTTGGATTTGGGGAGGGGATACTACAATCTGCAATTTACGAACATGGAGGTTCGGAATCGGATTTTTTCCAAAACTTCGTGGAATCTTCAACCTGGTTCTATACAGTTAATGAATTGGATACAATATTTCAACCCCTACAGGGTTAACACATCAATGGCACAAGTTTGGATCCGTATTTATGAATTAGGATTTGAATATTGGCACCCGTCGCTAATTAATAACATAGATAGTGCTGTGGGAACTCCAATCCAAATTGATGAATGATCCATGAATGGAAAAGTCGGACATTTCATTCGCGTTCTTGTTGAAATCGATTTGAATAAACCATTGCAAGAACTTATCATGATAGAAAGAGTGGGACATTGTTGGGAAATTATTTTGTAGATTTTGATGAATGCCATGTAAAACTTAGAATAGGAAGTTGGCACCCCATTTTTGTTGTAAACTGCATTGTAATAGATAGGGCTGGCTATGCCTAAACATGCAAGAAGACAACTGGAGACTAGAAGGAAGACTCCGCTGCAAGGCAGCTGAGTATGGCAAATAAGAGAAGACGGGAACTCGACTGTAGGTACAGCTGAGATGCAACTGAGTGAAGTATCAGTCAAGTCAACTCAAGACAGCCAAGTCTCAAGATTGAAGTGACAGAAGAGTCATCAAATGATTGGAAGCTGACTCAAAGTCACCTGGGGATGGTAAGAAAATGCGTCAAGTCAAGACAATCGAAAGAGATCCGTTGTACGTAAATCAAGAGAATTACTTAAACAAGTAATACCTCCATACTGCCTCTCTTGAAGTACTCAGTTCCAGAAGCGTGCAAGAGGAATAAACCAATGGGAAGCACTGCACCATGTCAGAACTCTGAAAAGCTGAAGAATCATTCATACGAGGAAATGGAAATTCCAAGGTGCAACAAGACAAGCCAACGACCACAAGTGACTTTCAAAAATAAGCCTATCTCTTCAACGGGCAGATTTTTGAAAGATCACTATAAAAGGCTGAGGAATAACTCTGAGAGAA
This sequence comes from Rehmannia glutinosa, assembly GCA_016081115.2. Taxonomy (NCBI): domain Eukaryota; kingdom Viridiplantae; phylum Streptophyta; class Magnoliopsida; order Lamiales; family Orobanchaceae; genus Rehmannia; species Rehmannia glutinosa. Next base: position 53,957,955 of record CM071937.1, on the reverse strand, counting down.
GGTTACCTGAACCACGAACATTCAAGCAAACATCTCGAATCAGAACTTAATATATTCTCAAATCATTCTAAATCAATCCTCAAGCCTACATTACGAAGGAAATCAATCCAACACTCACCTGTGAAGGAAAGATAACTTCAATTAGTTGAAGAGGAAATTTTTGAAGAATCAAGGGGTCTACATTCCACGAAGGATTGTAGGAAGGTTCAAGGTCGAACCAGTCTCAAGTTTTTGAAGGGCTTCGTGATCAATTCCAAGAAGCTTGAGCAAGTGGGTCGTAGTAGCAAGGCAGCTACCCGTGAAAAAGCCGAGTCGCACGAGAAGCCATTTTGCATGAACAAGGCATCTCTAGATCGAGTCCCAAAGGATCAAGTCATTTGTGTGATCAAGACTTGTATCCGGGATTGTTAACCACTCGTATATTGATCAATACTTAGTGGATTCCTCCGGGAGTTGGAGAAGAGAGGAGTAGAAGAATTACCCCATCTTGAACCTCTATAAAAACTTATTGTGTCATTTACATTTCAAGACTTTAATTTCTCGCATCTTATTTTATCTCTGGCGATAAATTTGCTATCCAATTGATAATCAATCGAGTACTAAAACCAAGTATTAAAACAAACTTAACCAAATTCAAGGGTGTTAAGTCTTCCGCTGAAAAACAAATCACAAGTAGAGTTAAGTCTTTAGTCAAAACAGTGAGTTATTCTATCAACGGCTCGATCGAGTGCGTTGAGTGACTAACTCACGATTAACTAACTTAGTTGTCCATCAAGGACACAATTTGTGAAGTATTAACTCGAATTTTTAAAAGGACTAATTTGAAAAGTTGGTAAGGTTTATTCAACCCCCTTTCTAAACCTTACACTCACACCCCTTGGGACCTACAAGTGGTATCGGAGCGGTTGGTTCATTGAGCCTTCCGATTAGTTCTCGAACTAGATCTCCAAATTTTTCAAAGTCTGTTTTAGTACTTGATCTCTCAAAACTCTTTTACCAAAGCCAAAAGTTATTATCATGGAAGCAAATTTGACACACATCCCTATGTTCACAATTGAAGAATTTGAAGATTGGAAAATTCGTATGCGTGCTCATCTATCAAAGCATTACATGATGAGATGTGGATAGTAATAGAGGATGGGCCACCGCAAATTTTAAAAGTGAACACAATTGTAAGAAGAGTGCGGTGAAGGTGAAGAGGATGTTGCTCCCGGACCAGCCTATGGTTGAAAAACCAAGAGCCGAATGGACAAATGATGACAGGAAAAGATATAACTTGGACAATGTGGCCAAGGACATTCTTTACAAAACCTTGGACAAAGTTATGTTCAACGAAGTCAAATCATGCAAAACGACTAAAGAAATCAGGACAATCTAACATTGATTTGTGAAGGCTCGAGCAAATCAAGGAAAATAAACTATATGTTCTTTGTACAAAAATTTGAAAATTTTAAAATGCTTGCAGGAGAGACCTTGGATCAACCGGATGCTCGGTTCACGAAATTACCAACGAGCTATACGCACTTGGAAAAGAATATACACGAGAAGGAAATGTGTATGAAGATTCTAAGAAGTCTCCCGGTGAATGGGAAATGAAGGTCATGGCACTAAGACATTCCATGGACCTATCCAAGACATCCAACCATGAGCTATTCTCGGATCTCAAAGCCTACGAATTTGGTGAGAAGAAAAGACCAGGAAGAGACAGCTGTGCCCAAAACAGCTGCTCTAATTGTTAAGGATGGCAAGAGAGCTGAGGTCAAAGAAGTCATTGACCAAGAGGAAATAGCCCTGTTGGTTAAAAGGTTTAACAAGTTCTTCAATAAGAACTACAAGAGAGGCATTATTAGACATCGCATTCAGACGATCATGGGCTTATCGGTTGGATCCTTTCCTACTAATTATCTTGGGGTTCCTATATTCAAGGGTGCCCCCAAACATGGTGTGTTGCGGCCTTTGTTTGATAAGATTATGGTTAAGTTTAAGCGTTGGAAAGGTTCTTCTCTCTCTTTGGCAGGTCGTGTCTGCTTGGTTAACTCTATTATTGCCAGCTCCTTGGTTCACAGTATGCTCATTTACAAATGGCCTATCGCTACCGCTTAAGCGATTAGAGAAAGCTATGCGTAACTTCATTTTGGACTGGTGATATTAATCGAAGGGTTCTACGTGGTTAATTGGACGCGTTGTTGCTCTCCTAAGAACGAGGGCGGTCTTGGCGTCCGATCCCTCATTTCTGCAAACCGAGCCTTTATTATGAAGATGGGCTGGAAACTTCTCACATCGGATTACATTGTCTTTGATACTCTCCGTCGCCATTTTTTGATGGACAGTGGTTCTATTAGGCGCTCATTCTTGCCTTCTTCTATCTGGGCGGGGCTGCGTCCAACTGTGGAGGATTGTCAAACTGATTCAAGATGGATTCCTGGGGCTCACTCTTCGGTTAATTTTTGGACAGATAACTGGCTTGGCTACGTCATTGCGGATCGGATTGGCATCCCGCATGAATTTCGGGCTAACTTTCGTAATCCCATATCGGACTTCTTTTTTGATAACAAATGGCATCTCACTATGTCGTTTGTGGAGGCTTACTTGGATATTGTTCGGGATATTGTTCGTTGTCCGATTGCTCCAGATTCTTTGGATAAACGAGTGTGGACTCGCTCTGTGGATGGGACAGTGACTTCTAAGTCAGCATATGCATTTATTCGACCATCATTTCCTTCTGTTAAATGGGGATCTTGGATATGGTCCCCCTACATTCCAGAGAGGCGCACGGTTGTGGTCTGGCGGGCGATATTCGGACGTCTGACAGTCATGGATGTTCACCGCCCCAAAGGATTTATCGGCCCCTCGCTTGCTGTCTCTGTAACTCTCATTCGGAATCGATCGATCACATTTTTGTTTCTTGCAATTTTGCAGGAGCTCTTTGGGACTGGATTGCGGGTTCATTTGCGGTGGCTTTTCGTAACGTCTATAGCTTCAACGATTTTATGGTTCATTTAATGGAATTTCATTTCAAAGGCGCAGATCGTTTTCTCCGGAGGGTGGCGATTGTTTCTTGCATATGGCTTATTTGGCACATCGAAATGACGTGATCTTTAATCACAAACATTGGACTACGATGCGGCGCTTGTTCGATTGAGAGCCATGATTATTGAGTTTGCTTCGCTTGATAAAGGGTGCATGAGAATACCCGGGAGGATCTTCTTTGTCTACACCGGCTGAAGGTTAGTGGACGCCCTCCTAAGGCCCCTCGCATTATCCCAGTGCCTTGGTTTCTTCCCCTTCCTGGCTGGATTAAAGTCAACGTAGATGGTAGTGCTATCGGAGCTCCAGGTCGTATCACGGCGGCAGGCATTTTCCGTACCTATCGAGGATTTTTTCGTGGGTGTTTCGTGGAGCAATGTGGAACGGGCTTTGCTTTTGAGGCCGCTGGTTGCTGCCATGACCGCAATCTCCTATGCTTTTCGCAAGGGTTGGACTAATATTTGGCCGAATCGGACTCTACATATGTTGTTGGCCTTCTTAGATCTCAGACGGGCTCCATCCCGTGGCGTCTGCTTAATCAATGGCGTTATTCTCTCTTTCTGCTTTCCCAGATGCATGTTGTGGTTTCTCACATCTATCGAGAAGGCAACCGTGTTGCGGACCATCTCAGCAAGTTCACGTGTGACTCCTCTTGGTGGGATGCCCCCAATGGATATTATCTCTCCGCTACTGAGATGACTATGTCGGGACACACAGTATAGATTTGTTAGTTAATTTGTGCTATGTTGTTTTGGTTTGGTTGTATGGCTTCCACTTTTCTCACTGGGGTACTCTTTTCCTACTAAGGGTTTTCCCCACAAGGGTGGGTTTTACCTTGGTAGGTTTTTAACGAGGCCCCAAACATTGGGCTACCTGGTCGGCTTGTGACCAGGGTTTTTCATTTCTTTCTATTATATTTCGATTCTTATTAAAAAAAAAAACTACAAGAGAGGCAAGGGCGAATCCTCCGAAGACACTCGGCTCCTCCAAGTCAAGGGAAGATAGGCCAACCAAGAGAACAGAGCATCAAAAAGTTGAATATCAAAGGGCTAACAATCCAAGAATGGAAAGAGCGATCAAAAGGTTGAAAATCTATCTTGGGCTATGAGCAACCAGGTCACTATGCCATTGATTGCCCATATCATGTAGTCAACAAATACAGGAATGAAGAAGAAAGAAAGGTCTTCAGAGAAAGAAGACAAGAAAAAGGCAATGTTGGCTGCAGAGACTGCTGAGACAGCCAAGTCAAGAGACACTGGTGATTCGAGAGAGTAGTGAAGCGACTACTCAAGTGACTCAAGAAGAAGCCGTGATCGTTTGATGGCCAAGGAACAAGACCAACCTGACCAAGAAGATGAGGTACACTCTAATTCATCACACTCAGATTCTAGTGATAGTGATTGTGACACACACACTTCATCACCCACGGATCTTTATGATTCATTAGGCAAAATGATGAAAGACTTTGAACACATTAAATCCTCACACACACTACTAAATGAGGAAAACAGCATACTCAAGAACCAAAACTCACAGCTGACTAAGGAGCTGACTACCCTAAGTCAAATAGCTGATGAGAATGAAAGTCTAAAGGCTGAAAATGCTAAGCTAAGAGCAGAGATAACTGCTATAGAAAAGAGGGAGAATGACCTCAAAAATGTGATTGCCTCATTCACTAAGGCATCTAAATCATTGGATGATCTTATTATGAGTCAAAGAGAATGTGGAGACGAGACAGGCTTAGGATTTAATTCCTCTGTGCTATGTCAAGCTCCAAAAGTGATTTTAGAAAAAGGATCTTCAAGCAATGAAGTATCTCTAAAATCCAAAACTCCAAATGGTGCACACACATTTATTCCAAAGCACAATCACAAGCAAACTGGCCTTGGTTATAAAGGAAAAGGAAAACAGCCAGTTGAGTGTGCTGAGAGGACAGCTGAGAAGAAATCCAGCCAAGTTCCTCAACAAACTCCAAACAGGAGATACTCTGTAAAGAAGAAACAGAGCTACCAAAAACCCCAGAAGTTCTACAAAAGAAACACATATGAAGGGAATGGTAGAAAGTACCCAAGCCAAGCTGATTGGAATAATGTGAACTATCAGCAAAGACCTATGGAATATAAGCCCAAATGGCAAAGGCCTGGAACTCAGCAAAGGCCATTCCAAAGGTATAAGAGCTTTCATCAGCACACATACCTAGGCACTACACTCAAAGATATCACACCTACCCAAAGAAGGCAATTGCTAAAACACATGCACAGGCATACAGACAAAAGAGACAGCTGTATGAACCTAGAACCCCCAAGCAATTTGCCAAAATTAATTATGATTATGGCACTGATAGATGGCAACCCCTTAGAGTCAAATCATTTGGCTATAGGTTGGTTGAATCATCTTACAATACTAACCCCTCGGGACCGGACAAGTATGGGTACCTAAAACTTAATTTCCTTGATTGCGGGTTCAAGGAAAAAGTGAGTGCCAAGGAACCTGGTACATGGATAGTGGGCATTCCGGACACATGACAGAAACAAGAAAAATCTGTCAAAATTCAAGGAAGTCGAGGTGCAAAAGTCATATTTGGAGGAAATGAAGCTCCAGGAGAAATAAGAGGCATTGGATCCATCAAGAAAAATGGATTAGAAATCACAGATGTTGCATATGTTGAAGGACTCAAATTCAATCGCTAAGTATTAGCCAACTCGTGACAAAGGCTACAATGTTGGATTCAACATGGGTACATGCCAAATCAAGAACACTGAATCCAATGAAGTTGTGTTGCAAGGATGCAGACAAAAGAACATGTATGTGGTAGATTGGTCAACTGCAACACCAATTACTTGTCTACTAGCAAAAGAGCAGAATCAAGTTGGCTGTGGCACAAGAAGTCGAGTCACCTTAATTTCAAAACAATTAACAAACTTGCGGAAGCAATCTTGTGGAAGGACTTCCGACTCGAAGATACAAGAAGGAGAGTATATGTGATGCATGTCAGAAGGGAAAACAAATCAAATCATCATTCAAAGAAAAGACATGTCCATCTTCAACAAGAATATTGCATCTGCTACATATGGATCTATTTGGTCCAGTTGAACCAACTAGCATAAGTGGGAAGAAATACACCTTGGTGGTAGTAGATGACTACTCAAGATATACATGGACAATATTCATGTGTAAGAAGAAAGAAACTCTACAGAAACTACCACAGCTGATGAAGAGGATTCAAAATGAGAAAAGTCAAACCATTATCAAAATAAGATCTGACAGAGGAACTGAGTTTGTCAATAGTATAATAACTCAGTATTGTATTGATAATGGTATTGGTCATGAATTATCTGCAGCATGGACTCCACAGCAGAATGGAGTTGCAGAAAGAAGGAATAGAACTCTCAAAGAAGCAGCAAGGACCATGTTAGCTGAAGCAGGGCTACCTAAAAGATTTTGGGCTGAAGCAATAAACACAACATGCTATACTCAAAATAGATGCATGATAAACAGACAGTTGACAAAGACTCCCTATGAAATTTGGAGAGGGAGAAAGCCAAGTGTTGCATATTTTAGAATATTTGGATACAAATGCTTCATCCATAACAATGGCAAAGATAATTTAAAGGCTTTTGATGCTAAAGTTGATGAAGGTATCTTCTTGGGATACTCAGCTGAAAGCAAAGCCTACAGAGTACTCAACAAGAGGACTATGGTTACAGAGGAATCCATTCATGTGGTGTTTGATGAGCCAAATGTAAATGGAGAAGACATTGAAGAGTCGGTGATGTTCTGAATCAACCAACCATGCAGAAGAGTCCCTATGTCAAGCTCAAGCTGGAATTATAAACCCGGATGAAGATGAGATGGTCGAGTCTCAAAAAAGCTGGAAAATCTGCGGCTAAGTGATGACGGGAGAGATGATCAAAGCAACACATCGCAAGACGATCAACCCAACTAACTTACTCCAACCGATGTAAGATGGCCGAGAGACCATCCACGTAACTAGTCATTGGAGATGTAAGAGAAGGTGTCAAAACGAGATCGAACTCAACAAGAAGCAATGTTCACATGCTTCATCTCACAAATAGAGCCTAAAGATGTGTCACAAGCATTGGAAGACACACATTGGATTCAAGCTATGCAAGAAGAGTGAATCAGTTTGAAAGAAATAAAGTGTGGGAATGGTTCAAAGACCTACCCATCAAAATGTTATTGGCACTAAATGGGTATTCAGAACAAGATGAATGAGGAAGGTTCGTGGTAAGAAACAAAGCAAGATTGGTAGCCAAAGGATATTGCCAAGAATAAGGAATAGATTTTGATGAAACATTTGCTCCTGTAGCAAGATTGGAAGCTATAAGGATGTTTCTTGCCTATGCAGCTCACAAGAACTTTATTGTATATCAAATGGATGTAAAGAGTGCATTCCTTATTGGTTTATTGGAAGAAGAAGTATATATTGAACAACCTCCAGGATTTGAGCAGAAGACTCTTGGAGATAAGGTATACAAACTCAAGAAAGCTCTATATGGATTGAAATAGGCACCCGAGCATGGTATGATACATTATCACAATTCCGATCGAGAATGGATTCACAAAAGGAAAAGTAGATAGAACACTCTTGAGAATTCAAGACAGGGGAAGATCATCTTTGCTTGTTCAAATATATGTGGATGACATCATTTTTGGATCCACAAACAAAGAGTGTGCGATAAATTTTCAAACCTCATGCAAAGCAAATTCGAAATGAGCATGATGGGAGAGTCGACATTCTTCCTTGGACTCCAAGTGAAACAGTGAAGGATGGAACCTTCATAAGTCAAACAAAATACACCGAGAGATTTAATGAAGAAATTTGGTATGGAAGAGAAGTCTTCTATGAAAATACCAATGAATACATCATCAAAATGGACATGGATGCGGATGGCAAACCCGTAGATCAAACAAGATCTGAGCACTTATTGGATCATTGTTTTATCTCAAAAAGCAAAGCGACATCACCTTCATTTGTAGGTGTATGCGCAAGATTTCAATCGCTCCAAAAGAAAGCCACATGGCAAAAGCCAAGAGGATCTTGAGATATTTAAAAGGAAGCCAAGAAGTTGGCTTATGGTATCCAAAGGAAGGTGGATTCAAGCTAATTGGTACATTCGGACTCGACTATCTTTGGATGTAGAGTTGACAGGGAAGAGCACCTCAGGAACATGTCTAATGCTTGGAAATAGGCTAATTTCTGGTTTAGCAAAAAGCAAAATTCAATAGCCACCTCCCACAGTGAAGCGAGAATACATAGTCTGGCGGCATGTGTTGTGCCCAAGTCCTATGGATGAGACAAAGAATGAGAGACTATGAAATTGAAGAAAAGGAAATTCCAATCATGTGTGATAACACAAGTGCAATTGCAATCACTCAAAATCTGTGTTGCACTCAAGAACAAAACATATCGATGTCGATATCACTTCATAAGAGATCATGTTGAAAAGAAGGACATCACCTTGGAATATATTTCAACTGGTAGCAAGGTTGGTGACATATTCACAAAACCATTATGTGAGTCAAGATTTGAAGAACTCAAGCATGAGTTAGGGTTAATTGAGCTGAGTTGACACTCAGAAGACTCAAAGAAAAGAAATGAAACACGGAAAGAGGAAAAAGAGCATAACTCTTAAATCAGCTAAGTGAATCACCAGATCGGAAAGACAAAGCGACTATACCGAAAGTTATGACGGTGAGTATTTACATGCGAGGAGAGAAGAGTTAAATCAGCTAAGGGACAAGCTGAGTCATTTATGAGCAAAGTGACAAAAACGCAGTCGCTTTTACTAAGCGGGAATGTTTTTAAGAATGACGTCAGCATAATTATGACGTGTACAGGCAAAAGCTGCACACCAAGCTTATGATTGGATATAAATGTTGCCGCATTAAATACAAGACATTAAATGCAAATTGGCGTGCAAGATCTAAGCCGTTGATTTTGATCACATTTCAAAAACCACCCGCACGTCCTTTCATGAACCATACTTAAACCATTTCGTCCGTTTCTCTCTCACTTTACCAAAAACTGTTCATCTCTCTCTCGAAAGCAAAAGCAAAATTTTCTCTCAAAACCCTCTCAATCCTCGATCATTTTCTAAAGTTTCGTTCGGTAAAAATCGAGAAATGGCATCCACTCATGATTTTGTCAAGCTAGGAAAGCAAATCCACACCGGGTCTACTGTGGATTTCGATGGTATGGTGAAACAAGGGTCCGACGACACCCTAGTGAAGAAGATTGCTAAGAATTTGGAAACGTCTAGGCTGAAACCATTTCTGACGTTGGAGTTTCCGATGACCTACGTGGAAGAGGTCGCACGTTCTACATGAACGCCGAGGTTCATGATGAGGGCATTAAGTCCTCTGTTCATGGAAAGGAGTTCATCATTACTGCCAAGGATTTGGCAGAACACTGCCTGTTACCGGCGAAAGGAGTGTCGGAAATTAATGAAGCCGATGTTGACTGATCGCCGCTTGGAAGGAAGTAGCCAAGTCCGACTATCTTTGAGAAAGTAGTCTACACGCCTAATAAGAGGTCTGCCAAGGAGGACTACCACAAATTGTTGGACATCATTGCCAAATGCATAGATATCAAATTTGGCGGCTTTGACCGGTCAAAGCAAAGTTGATCGTAATGGTTGCGATCATTGAAGAATAGAAAGTGAACTGGGCTGAGTTTGTCTACAGCAGACTCTGCCAGAATGTTGGGAACAAATCCTTCAAGGAGGATGGAACGTTTGGAGGTTCCTAGGATACGGCCTGGTGATTGGCCGGTGATGGAGGCAAAAGGAGTCCTCTTCGACATGGAAAGGCGTTCCATGTAAACAAGAGGATGTTTAGATCAAACCTCGGCGCACTGAGAAGAGAGCCTACGCCAAGAGAGTCGATACAAGTGAGGGGAATCGGTGACCTCAAGATACAAACTGTTGTCTCCTCTCCTCCAAAGAAAAAGGTTGCTCCCTGCGGCAACTGCTAAGAAGATCGCGCCCCTACAAAGAAAGAAAAAGAAATCGCTCCCCGCCTCGCAGCCGAAGTCACCGCCCCGCAGCAGTGTCTCCTGCCCCTGCAGCCGCAGCAGAGAAGGAATCTCAAATACCTTCTCCGGTCATCAAGAAAAGGAGAACTGATAAGCCAAGACGGCCAGCTCCTCAGAAGAAGACAACAACACGCCCCCCGCCCAAGACTCAGAAGAAACCTTATCTCGAACCAGAAATCCCCGGTACAAACAAAAAGAAGAAGAAGAATTTTCAAGCGCCCGAGCTTGAGAAATCGGGCCGAGTCAACCACTCATTTGGAGAAGATACCCGGATCGCTGGAGAAGTAGAGTCTCCAGACGTGATCGATGAAACAGCCAAGTCTGCGAGGACGATCAGCAGAGGCAACTCGAAGACCCAGCTGTAGATAGAATATCTGAGGAACAAGGAATAGCTAAGACAACCGAATCACCTGTTGACAGGGTTGTTTCTCCGCCTGTAACAGAGGCTACTGAGGGTGTCGAACAGCGAAGTCTACTACCCATAATACCTGGAAACGAGGGCCAGCAAGAGAATGATGAAGACGATGTAATCATGTACTCTCCATTGTATCCAGACATCCAAAATCGTCTGCGGGAGTGGAGAAAATGGAAGCTGAGCCTATCCAGAGTGCAGTTTGAAAATCCAGAGTTCATTGCTGAGGAAGAAGAACTCTTCAGGTTTCTTGAGGTGGACACAGTGCTGCAAGCCCTTGATGAGGATAATTGCATCAATATACTGCAGATTCGAAAAGAAAACGAACCTGAGGGATCTGGACCCTGTTGCTGCCACAGAAGAGTTGCAAATGCAGCAAGCAATGCAAGAATCCAGAATCCTTCATGAGCAAAGAATGATGGAGGGACCAGGAGAGTCCTCCAAATCACAGCTGGAGATAGAACCAATGGGAGTGGTGCAGCATATTGCCACTGTTGTTGCTGCCATCACTTCCCCAGCTCATTCAGAGGAAGGTGTTAAGGGAAGTGGCGATGAAACTCGGATAGTGGGGAACCCAGCCGAGCCAACCCCTACTGAAGGTGTCTTACCACCTGCCCCAACGACTGAATACTTAGTGGGAACAACCGGGAGTCTCGAGACGAGTGACCCCATTCCAAGTCACTCAAACAGTGTGCCGGTGAGGGGGAAACTCCCCTCCACCGCAGCAAGGTCGGAGGATCTTTGCGGTGACTCCACAATGAATTTAGGAGGCGAAGTGGAGAAGGAACAATTACAGAATACACAAAGCAAGTTGTCACGATTGAGGGCTCGATAGTTGTGACTGTCTCATTGAAGTGCCAATCGCTTCTCGCAGCTAATGACGCCGCCGATGCGTCGAGGCACAGAAGGAAGAGCGCCCGGGAGTTAACACTGGCAATGAAAGTGCAATCCATGGAGTTGAGACTCCAATGGATGCCACCTCGAAAGACCCCAAGATACCGACACCGTCGAAAGGGATGTCGAGGCCTCGCCGCAGCTTGAAACCGCATGAGGTAATGAAGGCCAACGGGAGGTTGAGACTTCGGGGTAGAGAAATCAAGCACAAAACATCCCTCCCGCTATCATTGATCCATCGAAAAGGAGATAAGTGCTCTTCACGATTCCCAAGATAATCTCGATGTAACCTTTCTCGGGATCGAATGGAGACGATGAAGCCGAGTCATCTCCCGTGATCGATCCCAAAGAATCACCGAGGATGTTCCAACCACGAGTAAATCGACCTCAAGACTACTCGCCAATCATTCAACTTTGATGATGAGCCACCCATGGAAATCTCATCATCGTCCAATGACGCTTCGATAAGGCAGAGGACTACCAACTCGATTGGAAAACCATTTGAGACCGACGAAGCCGTTGAGAGTGAGGCTCGGAAGTCGGGTCGACTTCACACAGGACCCACACCTGAAACAGAGTCCACTACGCAAGCTCCCCAAGTGCGCAGCAGTTCGACTCCACAAGGGACTTCACGAGCACCACTTGTCATTGAACAAATTCCAGTTGCACGTGATGATTCTTTCATAGAATCATTTCCCTTCTCTCTGGAGGTACCTGACCTCCCTGAAGAATCAGCTAAAGATCATGAGCGCTTCCACAGACCTGATCCTGTTATTCCATCAGACACCATTGTTCCAGCTGACTATGACTTTGACACTGCTTGGCCGTCAGCTGAAACAGAGGTGACAGCTGAAGTTCGGGAGGTGTTCAAAGCCTTATTTGCTGAGATTAAACGGATGGAGAGGCACCAGGCCTCACTGAACATAAGGCTGGATAATAGGGACGCCAACCTTACTGCTAACTTGAGAGGCATAATAGTCAGGATCCGTGAGTGGTGGCAACAACAGCAAACAATGTGTGTGGAACAAGCTCGATATTTCAGAACATTATTCAACAAGTTGTTAGTCTGGCGGGCTGAGAATGCTGATGCAAAGACAAAATTGCAAGAGCACATTGAACAAATGCATGAATCTCATACTACAGAGATAAAGCTGCTGCGTGAACATAATAAGAACGAGCTCCTGCGTGTGGAAGAGAACATGGATCGAAAATTCGTCTCCTCATGGCCGAGATGAAGTTGGTAGCGGTGAATCCAACGCCACCCGCTCCGAGTTTCGTGCGCTTACTACTCCGCAGCCAGATCGGCGTAACTCAACTATCAGCAGACTAGACTTCTTGCTTGCTAGCTTGTTTCCAGGGGTTCCTCTCTCCTTTGAGGATGCCAAAAAAGGGGAAGAGGAATACCTAAAGGCGCTGAAGGGATCTGAAGCTGAGAAGGAGGAAGCAGCTGTGAAGGGAAAGACAGCTGAGGAAGTAATAAGAGAGAAGAAAGGAAAGTCTATTGAGGGGGAAGGTTCGAAAGATGTGACCTTGATGATTGCTAAAACCCCCCAACAAGGCCTTGTCACAGCTGATATTATCAGCAAACTCCCAGTGACTCTGCCACTCCAACACTGTACCACCAATGGCTGAAAAGAGAAAGACAGTTGAAGCAGGGATGAAGGAAGTGGAAGGAAGGATGAATGCCCGAGTTATGGAGGCATTCCAATAGACAGAGACACCTATGCCATTTCAGATGCCGGAACTGAGCCAAGATCTGTTGATGAATTCAAGACGCTCGCATCTGAAGGTTACTTCGCAAACATGTCCATGGCTCAAGCCGGGATTTGTACCTGGGAAAAAGGTCTCACACTATATGAAGAAGCTGACAGCAAAGAAACCGATCACTCTGCCGTCACTCGCTAGTCACTCAATTTGGGAAAAAGAAGGCCCCAAGACAATACACGCCCGCAGGCAGAGGAAGAAGCGATGGTGGAGGAAGAGGTTTGGACCTTGAACTCGCCCAAAAACATTGAGTACATAGATCCGGCAAGAAAGGAGGGATCTCTTTGGCTGGATTTGACGAAGTAGCCAACCCGCAAGTGGCTAAGAACAATGCTGAGTATGTGAAGAGAATTGAAGAAGAAAATAAAAGACAAACTCAGCTATGGGAGGAAAGACAAGAAAGACTGAGAAGAGATGAAGTCGCCCGAAAAGGCGTATGAGAAAAAGAAGGCAGCTGAAGATGAGAAGAAAAGGAAAAGGTCAGAAGATGACAGAGCTGAAGAAGATAAAAGAAGGAGGCAGCGAAGGAGATGAAGTGTTGCTGTCCACCCCTTCATGTATTTCACTATGTAAATACACTTTATGTAAGTCTTCTGTACTTTGAATCAAATTATGCAATTTCTATACGTGAGTAGATATAGAACAACATGGTTAGTCTAAGCCTCGTTTAAACTCTGATACACTCTGTAAACAGCTATGTGAAGAACAAGAATGTTATGATCAATAAAAGATCGATTCTGAACATACATTCTGTAGTTCTACATTTGTCTGTATGTATCTTTGCTGTTAAATAATTGTATGAATGTTTTAAGTTTTGGCATCATCAAAAAGGGGGAAATTGTTGGGAAATTATTTTGTAGATTTTGATGAATGCCATGTAAAACTTAGAATAGGAAGTTGGCACCCCATTTTTGTTGTAAACTGCATTGTAATAGATAAAGCTGGTAGAGCTGAGTTAAGTCAGCTATGCCTAAACATGCAAGAAGACAACTGGACACTAGAAGGAAGACTCCGTTGCAAGGCAGCTGAGTATGGCAAAGAAGAGAAGATGGGAACTCGATCAGAGGTACAATTTGAGATGCAACGGTTGAGTGAAGTATCGTCAAGTCAACTCAAGACAGCCAAGTCTCAAGATTGAAGTGATGAAGAGTCATCAAATGATTGGAAGTCGATCAAAGTCACCTGGGGATGGTAAGAAAATGCGTCAAGTCAAGACAATCAAAGAGATCCGTTGCACGTAAATCAAGAGAATTACTTAAACAAGTAATACCTCCATCGCCTTTCTTGAAGTGCTCAGTTCCAGAAGCGTGCAAGAGGAATAAACCAATGGGAAGCACTGCATCATGTCAGAACTCTGAAAAGCTGAAGAATCATTCATACGAGGAAATGGAAATTCCAAGGACTACAACAAGACAAGCCAACGACCACAAGTGACTTTCAAAAATAAGCATATCTCTTCAACGGGCAGATTTTTGAAAGATCACTATAAAAGGCTGAGGAATAACTCTGAGAGAAGGTTACCTGAACCACGAACATTCAAGCAAACATCTGAACTGTAACTTAATATATTCTCAAATCATTCTAAATCAATCCTCAAGCCTACATTACGAAGGAAATCAATCCAACACTCACTGTGAAGGAAAGATAACTTCAATCAGTTGAAGAGGAAATTTTTAAAGAATCAAGGGGTCTACATTCCACGGAGGATTGTAGGAAGGTTCAAGATCGAACCAGTCTCAAGTTTTTGAAGGGCTTCGTGATCAATTCCAAGAAGCTTGAGCAAGTGGGCTGTAGTAGAAAGGCAGCTGCCCTGTGAAGAAGCTGAGTCGTACGAGAAGCCAGCTGCGTGACCAAGGCATCTCTAGACTGAGTCCCAAAGGATCAAGTCACTGTGTGTGATCAAGACTTGTATCTCGGATCGTTAACCACTCGTATATTGATCAATACTTAGTGGATTCCTCCGGGGAGTTGGAGAAGAGAGGAGTAGAAGAATTACCCCATCTTCGAACCTCTATAAAAACTTATTGTGTCATTTACATTTCAAAGACTTTAATTTCTCGCATCTTATTTTATCTCACGATAAATTTGCTATCCAATTGATAATCAATCGAGTACTAAAACCAAGTATTAAAACAAACTTAACCAAATTCAAGGGTGTTAAGTCTTCCCTGAAAACAAATCACAAGTAGAGTTAAGTCTTTAGTCAAAACAAATTGAGTTATTCTCAATCAACACTCAAGTCGAGTCCGTTGAGTGACTAACTCACGATTAACTAACTTAGTTGTCCATCAAGGACACAACTGTGAAGTATTAACTCTGAATTTTTAAAAGGACTAATTTGAAAAGTTGGTAAGGTTTATTCAACCCCCCCCCTTCTAAACCTTACACTCACACCCCTTGGGACCTACAGACATGGATCTTTCGTATCGCTTAGTTATGAAAATCTTCCAGAATTTTGTGTTCATTGTCGTATTGTGGGCCACAATGTTAATCGTTGCAGGCACTACACGCCCAAGGAAGCCCACTCTCAAAACGAGCAGTTGCACAAAACGGATAGCCCGGTGAGAGGAATATCTGTGGATAGAGACCGTAATATTCAGAACAAAGGCAAAGGGGTGGAAATGGAAGCATGGGTTTAGGTGAAGAAACGGGGAGCTCGATCGTCGGAGATCAATCTCCCGAACAACGTTACTGTGCAAAATTCTTTTTAACTTGTTATAGGATAATGATGATGCTTAACATGTTTTGACTTTGGAGAATTCGAAGGAGAGGGAAACAGACAAGGATAATGGGGGGCATGTGGCTCAGACAGCTAGGATGGCTGTTTCGCAGACTGAAAATCATGATAGACAGATTATATTAGCCGGTCCAAGTCAGACGAACACAAATAATGACAATGGGCTGTTACGTGATAAAGGAACCGATCAAATGCACAAAGCAATCGAAGAGGTAGCTCGCAGCAAACCCATTAACAACTACGAGATCACTTCCACAAATTATAAGGAGAGCTTTAAGGCAATGGCGGCGGCAGCCAAAAAGAGATGGGCGGACTTGGAGGAAGAAGAACAACTAGGTAATGCGTTCCTTGAAAATTTTGATTCTGATACGCAAGTGGTGCGTCCCCCTCCCCCTAATTTATCATGAATTGCCTATTTTGGAATGCTAGAGGAATTGGCAACGAGGCCTCTAGGTCCATGCTTAAGGATTTATGTCGCGTACATAAACCTGATATTGTTGCGATTGCGGAGCCGAAAGTTCAATTTTCTAATATTAGTTCTTCATATTGGAATGCTCTTAATCTCACTTTGGTTGCAAAAAATTTCCGTGCAAATGGAATTCCAGATATTTGGGTTTTTGTTCGTAATAATAATATGCAGGTGCAATCTCATTGGACCTCTGATCAAATTGTGGTCTGCAAAGTGGGGATTCAGAATTTGCAATTTTACATGGGATTTGTACACGCTTAGTGCTCGTATATTGCTAGACGGCAATTATGGCTGGATGTCCATGCTTTGGGGGCAGATAACATGGTTATTTTGGGGGATTTTAACGCCATCCTTGGAGCTCATGAAAGACAGGGTGGAGCTCGAATTCATGACACTTCGTGCAAGGAGTTCAAAAAGTTTATTGATGACAATAATTTCACTCAGGTACCCATGGTTGGCAATGACTTTACCTGGGGAATTTTTTGGCCTGCGAGGGGTCTGATTCAGGCTAAGTTGGATAGGATTTTGGCTACAACTCAGTTCATGAATTTGTGGCATACGATTGGAGGTTTTGTGGGTCTCAGACATTGCTCTGACCATAACCCTATTGTTTTGTGATGCAATTTTTCTACGCCTCCCGCGGCTGTTCCGTTCCGTCTCCAATCGATGTGGCTCCAGCATGAAGGTTTTAAAAAAGTAGTTGCTGATTCTTGGGGGATGGCGTGCATAAATAGCGATCCTATGGCTCGTGTTATGCAAAAACTTAAAAGATTACGGTCTATTCTTCGGCATTGGAATCACTCGGTATTTGGGGATATCCATCGACAAGGTTGATGAAGTTCAACACAAGCTAACGGGTATTCAATCTCACATCTCCACATATGGGTACTGACAAAGATTATTAAACAGAGCTACGATTACATACGGAGCTTAACAAGTCATTAAACAGCACAATATGAGTTCTTTGCCGAGAGAAAAGCCGCACACAAGTGGTTGCGGGATGGGGACCGTAACATCGAATTCTTTCATCGAAAACTCCGAGCGAAAAGGTCTAGAAGCTATATTACTCACATGATGGTAAAGCGGCGATTGATGACGATCAGTAAAACATTAAAAGCCATGTTCTTCAATTCTATGAGCAACTCTTCGCGGAAACGGCGAATGGTAATACTGATTATTCCATGGTGGATAATGTAATTCAGCAAACGGTTACTCAAGAGGAAAATTCAAGGCTGTGCTTTGTTCCCACAGACGAGGAAATTAAAGAGGCTGTTTTTTACTTGAGTCCGGATAGTGCTCCGGGGCCAGATGGTTTTGGGGGTCATTTTTATCATAGTTGCTGAGACATCATCGCATCGGATATTTTGCCGGCAGTTCGATCCTTTTTTGTTAGCAGCCGCCTACCTAAGGGATGCAATTCGAGCTATATGGTCCTGATTCCTAAGAATAATAATGCTGATCGAGTGGAGGAGTACAGGCCAATAATCTTAAGTAACTTTCTGTTTAAGATAGTGACTAAGATTTTAGCCGTTAGGTTTGGGGATATTATGAAAGATCATGTATATGGTATGCAATTTGGCTTCATCCCGGGGAAGCAAATACATGATTGCATTGCTCTGGCATCGGAGGGAGTCAATTGTCTTCTTAAAGGTTCGACAACACACAATATGATTCTTATAGTGGACATTAGAAAAGCTTTTGATACATTGAGGTGGGAATTCATTTTTCATGTTCTCCGGCGTATGGGTTTCGATCAGGGGTTTATGCGCTGGGTGAATTCGATTTTTAATTCAGCCAGGATTTCTATTCTTTTAAATGGAGGTCCGGAGGGATATTTTCGATCACTCGCAGAGTTCGTCAAGGAGATCCTCTATCTCCACTTCTTTTCTATGCAGCCAAAGAAGTTTTAGCTCGGGCATTGGATATAGCCGTACAGCAGGGCAATATTTCATCGTTCAAAACTACCCGTAACATTAGTTTTCCCCCGTGTTTGTTGTATGTGGATGATATTCTTATCATGACAGCAGCTTCTTGGGAGAATTTTCAGTATATAAGGAATATTTTGATGGGGTATGGAAGCATCTCTGGCCAGACGTTCAACCCGGACAAGTCAAAGGTCTATTTTCGGGATAATACGCCTCCACGGCTTATGAGAAGAGTTCAGACACATTTGCATATTTCTCGTGGCGCCTTCCCTATTACTTATTTAGGCGCCCGTTGTTCAAATGGGCTCCCAAAATAAGATATTTTCAACCTACGCACGATAAAATTCTGTCAAAATTTAAAAGGTGGAAAGGTACGTCATTTTCGATGGCTGGCCGCATTACTTTAGTAAATTTTATGATTTCTAGCTCTTTTGTTCATTCGATGCTTATTTATCATCGGCCGATGACGTTGCTTAAATCCATGGAAAAGGCTATGAAAATTTTTATTTGGTCAGGAGACATTACTAAGAAAGGTGCAGTGACGGTTAATTGGGCTAGATGTTGCGCACCTAAGGAAGAAGGGGTTTTGGGAGTTAGATCTCTTCTTGCGGCAAACAAAGCTTTTCTTATGAAGGTTGCATGGAAGCTGCTTCAATCGAGATCTATGGTCTTTGAGATTTTGCGACAACGCTACTTTAATGGTGCGCCCAAAATGACTTATATTGGATCATCCATATGGCCTGGTCTTCGTCCTGTCACTTTGGATTTGATTTCTCAATCCCGTTGGATTCCGGGTGAGCGATCTTGTGTCCGTTTCTAGGCTGGATAACTGGTTAGGCTATTCAATTGCGGAACGCATTGGTATTCCTGCTCATATCCATCATTATTTTGAATATCCAATTGCGGATTATTTCTATAATAGGGTATGGCATTTTACGGAGGACTTCATGGTGGACGCCCCGCATTCGAAGGATAGACGCGTTTGGATTAATTCGAAGGACGGGGATGTATCTTTTAAGGAGGCTTACACATTGGTTCGAAATCAATTTCCTGAGGTTCAATGGGGTAAGTGGATTTGGTCTTCTCATATTCTGGCAAGAAGATCAATTACTGTATGGCATTCTATACATAATCGTCTACCTGTTCTTGACAACGTTCGGGGATCTTGGGGACCTTCAGCATGCTCATTATGCTATGAAGACTCGGAGTCAATTGATCACATATTCACAAGGTGCAGATTTACTATGGCGATTTGGAGTTGGATTCAAGACACCTTCGAGGTTAGTATTCCTCTTAATGGAGGTGTGAATCATCTTTATATATAGGCTATACATCAGAGATTCAGCCCGCAGGTCGCATCACTTTGGAAAGCTGCTATTATATCGACAATTTGGGTTATTTGGCATGCTCATAATAAGTGGATTTTCGGAGATGTTAAGCCTCTTCATACGGCTGCTATTATATTGGTTAGGGCGCTCATTATTGAATCATCTATCACGGATCGCAACTATATGTCAAACTCGATATATGATCTTATGTGTTTAAGATGGCTTTCTGTTCAAGGAAGGCCCAAACCACCGCCTCGTGATTAAGCACTTTATATGGTATCCTCCATTACCAGGTTGGATGAAGGTTAATCTTGACGGGTGTGCGCATGGAGCACCGGGGAGATGTATGGCAGCGGGAGTATTTCGTAACTGTAGGGGCTTTTTCACTGGTTGTTTTAGTCACAACGTTGGCAGAGGCTTTGCTTTCGATTCCGAATTAATTGCAGCGATGACGGCAATCGAGCGGGCTTACAGGAGAGGATGGCGCAAACTGTGGTTAGAATCGATTCAACTTACGCTTGCGGTTTGCTGGAAGCACGATCTCTTAGTGTGCCATGGAAGTTCTTAGCCCGATGGCGGATGACGCTTCATTATATTTCTCACATGGAGTTCAGGGTTTCACACATTTACAGAGAGGGCAACAATGTAGCGGATAAACTCTCGAAGATGGACGTTCATTTAGATTGGTCCCATACGATTCCTGAGTCGGTTTCCACAGAGTTGCATGAAGATATCAATGTCCAGATTTCCTATCGTTTTGCATTGTTTATGGGGTACTCTTTTTCCTATCAAAGGTTTTTCCCTCTGGGTTTTACTTTGATAGGTTTTAACGAGGCCCCATCTTTTTGGCTATCTGCTTGGCTTGTAAGCAGTTTTATGGGATTCTGTTTGATCTCGCTTAGGATTTTGGGACCTTGATTTGTTGCGCTTTTTCATTGGATTAGGCTAGTTGATTGGCTTGGAAGCAGCATCATCTTTTCATTTTTATATATTTTCTCCATTCTATAAAAAAAAGGAAAAATCCTGGTCACAAGCCGACCAGGTAGCGTAATGTTTGGGGCCTCGTTAAAAACCTACCAAGGTAAAACCCACCCTTGTGGGAAAACCCTTTGTAGGAAAAGAGTGCCCTAGCGAGAAAAGTGAAAGCCATACAACCAAACCAAAAGAACATAACCCATATTAACTAACAAATCTATACTGCGTACGTCCGACATAGTCATCTGTAAGCAGAGAGATAATATCCATATGGGGGGCATCCCACCAAGAGGAGCCACACGTGAACTTGCTGAGATGGTCCGCAACACGGTTACCTTCCCGATAGATGTGAGAAACCACAACGTGCATCTGGGAAAGCAGAAAGAGAGAATAACGCCATTGATTAAGCTGACGCCACGGGATGGAGCCAGTCTTAGATCTAAGAAGGCCAACAATATATGAAGAGTCAGATTCCAGCCAAATATTAGTCCAACCCTTGTGAAAAGCATAGGAGATTGCGGTCATGGCAGCAACTAGTTTGGCCTCGAAAGGGAAGCCCGTTCCACATTGCTCCACGAAACACCCATGAAAAAATCCTCAATAAGTACGGAAAATGCCCACCGCCGTGATACGACCTGGAGCTCTGGTTGCGCTATCATCTGTGTTGACTTTAATCCACCCAGGAAGGGGACGAGACCAAAGCACTGGGATAATGCGAGGGGCCTTAGGAGGGCGTCCACTAACCTTCAGTCGGTGTCGACAAAGAAGATCCTCCTGGGTATTCAGCATGCACTCTTTGTCAAACGAAGAAGACTCAAGAATCATGACACTCAACTGAACAAGCACCACATCTGTAGTCCAATGCTTGTCATTAAAGATCACGTCATTTCGATGTGCCAGATAAGCCATATGCAAAAACAATCGCCACCCTCCAGAGAAAAGCAATCTGCGCACTGAAATGAAATTCCATTAAATGAACCAGAAAATCATTGAAGCTATAGACGTTATGAAAGCCACCGCAAATGAACCCACAATCCAGTTCCAAAGAGCTCCTGCAAAATAACAAGAAACAAAAATGTGATCAATCGATTCCGAATGAAGTAACAGAGACTGCAATCAGTAGGACTGATAAATCCTCTGTGGCAGCGAACGTCCATGACTGCCAGACGTCCATATATCGCCCGCCAGACCACAACTGCACGCCTCTCTGGGATGTAGGGAGACCAAATCCTGGATCCCCATTTAACAGAAGGAAAGGATGGTCAAAGAAATGCATACGCTGACTTAGATGTCACCGTCCCATCCATAGAGCGAGTACACGCTCGTTTATCCAAAGAATCTGGAGTAATCGGGCAACGAACAATATCCCAAACAATGTCTAAGTAAGCCTCCACAAACGACATAGTGAGATGCCATTTGTTATCAAAAAAGAAATCCGAGATGGGATTCCAAAAGTTAGCCCAAAACTCATGCGGGATGCCAATCTGATCCGCAATGACGTAACCAAGTCAGTTATCTGTCCAAAAATTAACCAAAGAGTGAGCTCTGGGAATCCATCTCGAATCAGTCTGGCAATCCTCCACAGTTGGACGCAGCCCCGCCCATATAGAAGAAGGCAATAAGGAGCGCCTAATCGAACCATTGTCCATCAAAAAATGGCGACGGAGAGTATCAAAGACAATGGAATCCGAAGTGAGAAGTTTCTAGCCCATCTTCATAATTAATGCCCTGTTCGCAGAAATGAGGGATCGAACGCCAAGGCCGCTCTCGTTCTTGGGAGTGCAACAATGCGTCCAATTAAGCACGACAGAACCCTTCTGATTAATATCACCAGTCCAAATGAAATTAGGCATAGCTTTCTCCAACTGCTTAAGCAGCACGATAGGCCATTTGTATATGAGCATATAGTAAACCAGGGAGCTGGCAACAATAGAGTTAACCAAGTAGACACGACCCACCAAGGAGAGAGAACCTTTCCAGCACTTAAACTTAACCATAATCTTATCAAACAAAGGCCGCAACACACCATGTTTACGGGCACCCTTGAAGATAGGAACCCTAAGATAAGTAGTAGGAAAGGATCCAACTGATAAGCCCATGATCGTCTGAATGCAATGTCTAATATAATGCGAGACCCGAGTACCAAAAAACTCCTTCGATTTGACAGGATTGAACATCTGGCCTGAAACAGAGGCATAATGACCAAGAGTATCGAAAATATAACGTGCATTGCTAGAGGTTGCCGCACAAATAATGACAATATCATCCGCATAAAGCATGGAGGATGGAAACACAATATAACGTGGAGCCATGAAAGGCTTGAGAAGATGGGATGACACCAGACGAGAGATAAGTTTCCCCAAGACTTCTTCGGTAATGCAAAAGAGGAGAGGTGAAAGAGGATTACCCTGACGCACCCTCTTGTGCAAGCAAAGTAACCAACTGGAGAGCCATGAAGAAGAACCGAGATACGGGCTGAATTCAAAATGATAGAAATCCACGCAACAAATTTCTCTGAGAAGCCAAATCTATGTAACACATATAAAAAAAATCCCAACTGAGAGTGTCAAAGGCCTTACGGATATCGATTTTTTAATCATGTTCTTGTCACTCACGATTATGAAGAATGTTGAAGCCCTCCGAGACCAGAGCAATACAATCATGAATGTGATGACCCAGAGTAAAACCAAATTGTGTAGGAGACAAAATACGCCTGACGATACGGCCAAACTGAGTAGCCAATATCTTAGTGATAATTTTGAAGATGAAATTGCTCGTGGCAATGGGACTGAAATTATTTACAATATTCGCATCTTTGTTTTTAGGAATGAGAACCATAAAGCTGGAATTGAGTCCAGCTGGCAGGGAACCAGACTGGAAGAAGTGGCGCACAACAATACTGACGTCATTAGATATAATGTCCCAACAGATCTGATAAAAAGAACCATTAAAGCCATCCGGGCCCGGGGAACTGTCAAGACTGAGATCAAAAACCGCATCTCGAATATCTAAATCCATAGGTAAAGAGGTTAAGCAATTGTTCTCCACATCCATCACCAATGGATTAATAACTTGATCAATAGAAGAAAAATCCGGAATTGGACCAATAGGCGCCGTGAATAAGTCCTGGAAGAACTGGATAATGTGACTACGGATGAGAGATGGGTACGTGGAAAGCATACCATTGATCATCAGACCGTGAACCAGCCCGAGCGGCCTTAGTCTGACAACAACGGTGGAAAAAAGAAGTGTTGCGGTCTCCATCAACCAACCAAACAGCCCGAGATTTCTGACAAAGAAATTCAGATTGGAGAAGAAGCGCCTGATTAAGTGAGTCTAGGCTTCAAGCTCCTAGTCCCGATGGGCCATACTATACCCCAGAGTCTCGATGTCCAATTGAATCTGCCTCAACTTTTCTAATTTATCATCCATCCCACGATTAACATCCCCAAAAACCTCTGAATTCCAAGAATGAAGCACAAGGCGCAACCTTTTCAATTTAATCATCAATCAAATCAAAGGGTTAGTGCCTGCGCGATTTGATTCCCAAGAAGAAGCAATAACCGACTGGAAACCAGGATGTTTAGTCCAGATACATTGAAAATGGAAAGGAGATGGGCCCTTATTAGTCATAGTCGCACATGAAAGCAAAAGAGGATGATGGTCCGAGCAAGTGCGTGGGAGAACAAAAGCCTCTGCCCACTGCCAAAGACTAACAAACCTAGGACTGCCTATAACACGATCAAGCTGAGCTTGAATGAGAGTCAGATGAGGACGCATGCTGCACCAAGTAAAGAATTTGCCTATTTTGGGGATAGCCGTCAACCCCGCATTGTCATAAAAATCCCGAAAATCCTAGCAAGAAGCCATCAAGGCGACCCCCTGGTCTGTACGCTCATGGTTCCTGAGAATAGCATTAAAATCCCCCATCAAAACCAGATCATTGCAACCCAGAGAAATAGTATCCGACCAAAGCTGTCTACGAATCACGTGATTGCAAATAGCTTGAACAAACCCCACATGAAAGATGTAATTGGAGAATTGGACCTTAAGAATAATACATTGGTCAGAAATAAAAACCTGCTGAAGAATCGTTATGTCCGACCGTCTGAAGATCCAGATATCCGACCTCCCCAATGCCCGAAAATTCTGAGCCACAAACTGTAAACCAAGACTGGCCCAATAAGAATCAGAGATAGAATGCAAGTCAACTTTATGTTCTGCAATAGCAACCAAAGAAGGCTTGTGATGATTACATAGCTTCTTAAGAATATTGCGCGAAGCAATGTTACCAATCCCCCGAATGTTCCAATAGAAGCAATTCATTAGGAAGGATCAGGTGAGGTGATCCGGGTAGGTGATTCGGAGTGTGTGGGCGCAGATGTATCAACCCCATAAATATTATCATCATCCGCATAATCAGCCCAACGTTTCTGGGCAGCCTTATTTAAATTGTTAGATCCATGTTCATCATCTTCGATCTCCAACTGATGTACATCTGGCTTATTACCCTGTGTTTTTTGAATAAGTTCGAATAGATATATAAAAATGAAAAAAAAGAGTATTCCTGATCACAGGCTGATCAGGTAACCAAAAGTAAGCCTGGAAAAAGTGTCAAAAACCAAATGAAATGGTCACAAGCTGACCAGATGGCTGAATGGTTGGGGCCTCGTTAAACCTTCCAAGGTAAAACCCACCCTTGTGGGAAAAACCCTTGGAAGGAAAAAGAGTACCCCCCAAGAATAAGTATTCGCCTAAAATGTGAAAAGAAACCTGAAGCAGTGGTGCACTAAGTAACAAACCTATAGTTGGATTGGCCAACATAGTCATCAGTGAGGTAGTGTAGGAGCTCCGTGGGCGGGACTCCCCACCATGTGCCCCAGTCCGTCTTCTTGGTCAGCATGTCCGCAACCCGATTGCCTTCCCAAAAAATATGTGAGACTACGAGATCCATGTGCCAAGAAGGTGAAGTGTGTGGCGCCGCAGCTCAAACGGCGCCACGGGACCTCTGTCGATCTTTTCTCCAGCAGGTTCACCACATACATTGAGTCCGACTCCAGCCAAAGTTGTGTCCAGCCTTAGCAAACGCATACTGAATCGCCCACATTGTTGCGTTCAATTCAGCTTCAAACACATACCCTGATCCACAATGATGAACAAAGCACCCTCGAAAGAAGCCTCTATAATTCTGGAAAACCCTTGACGCTGTGAGATTTCCCGGTGCCCCTGAGGCGCTGCCATCCGTGTTAACCTTGATCCTACCCAGGAGGGGTTTTTGCCAATGAACCTCCACAATCCTCGGAGCTTGTCTAGCCCTTCCAGGAACTCGCAGACCCCACAAGATAAATAAGTCTTGTTGATCATTGTTCATGCATCCCCGGTACAATATGATGATTCTACAATGAGTACCTGTAGATGAATAATCGCCGCCTCCAGTGTCCAGATTTTGTTATGAAAAATCAGCTCGTTTCGGATATGCCATATGAGCCAGATGCAGGAAAGTATCGCAACACGCCAAAGGAAAGCAACCTGGTCACTGAAATGAAAAGACATTAACCGCACCAGTAACTCATTGAAACTATATGTCTGAAAAGGGTGAACTTGGAAAGCACGGAGGATCCATCGCCATATATTTCCTGCAAAAGTACAAGAGACAAATAAATAATCAACCGATTCTTCCGATTCCCTACAAAGAACACAAACCGAAGAGCCAGTAAAACTTCCCCTAGCTCGTAATGAATCTTGGACAGCCAGTCGGTTATGTATGGCCCTCCATGCTACCACCGATCTCCGTTCCGGGATATGTTGCGACCAGATCCAAGAACCCCATTTAACTGCCGGACGCTGGGGTCGAATATGATTGTAAGCCGCCTTTGCTGTAACCGAACCATCCTCTGAGTTCAACCAAACACGTGTGTCCCAGGAGACTGGCGCGATCGGGACGCGCACAATGGCACGGACCAGCTCCAAATATGCTCCATGAAAGAGAAGGTGAAATGCCAGGATCCATCATAAAAGTAGTCAGAAATGCGCTGATGAAATAAGTATCTATAGTCCTCTGGGATGCCAATTCTGTCTGCTATAGAGTAGCCCAACCAATTATCAATCCAAGAATAAAACCTCGGAATTCACACCTGGGATCCAACGAGCACCATCCAAACAATCGGAAATGCAGGGTTTAATCCCAGCCCAAATAGAAGAAGGAATAAAGGACCACCGAATCTCCCCATCCCTTGTAAAGTACCGTTGTCTGAGGGTTCTGTAAACCCGCCGAGTCCGAGTTTAAAACCTTCCAACCTAATTTCATCAAGAAAGCCGTGTTAGCAACCACAATCGATCTCACACCTAGTCCCCTTCGGCTCAGGCGTGCAACATCTATTCCAATTGACCACCACCTTCCCCTTAGAATTCACATCCCCCGTCCAAATGAAGTTGCGCATTGCTCTTTCCATTTGTTTGAGCAGCGTTGCAGGCCATTTATAAACCATCATGGTGTGCACAAAAGAACTAGTAATCACCGAGTTAACAAGACAAACTCTACCAGCAAGGGAAAGAGATGAACCTTTCCATCTTCTGAATTTGAGGATTATCTTGTCAAAGACAGGCTGTAAATTCGCAACCTTTGGAGCGCCCTTAAATATTGGGGCGCCTAAATAGACCGTAGGGAATGCCCCTGGATGGACCCTAAAATGTGTTGCACCCTCCCACGGACATATGACGAAACCTGTGAACCAAAGTAAACTTTGGATTTCTGTGGATTAAACACTTAGCCCGAGATATCTGCATAATAAGTTAGAATCTGAAGGTAGAAGATGCCCCACACATGATGACAATATCGTCCGCGTATAAGATGGACGATGGAAAGATAATACCCCTGGGCACCGTGAAGGGAACTAACCGAGACTGATCCATCGCCACTTCAATGAACCGACCTTAACCTCCTCCACAATGCAAAATAATAGCGGTGATAAATGATCCCTTGTCTCGACCCCTGCGAAATAGGGGAAGTAACCTACAGCGTCTATTCAACAACACTAATATCTCGGACGACATCAAGAACCGCCAACCCAATGCACAAAAATCTCTGAGAAACCGAAATGGCGCAAGACGTAAAGTAAGAAATCCCACCTCAATGTGTCAAATGCCTTTCGGATATCGATTTTCAGGATCATATTCGAATCTGTGCGACCCTATAAGACATTCAACCCTTCAGATACCATGGCAATACAATCATGAATCTGTCTGCCGGGGATAAAACCAAACTGCATCGGAGATAAATAGTCTGCAATAATCGAACCCAAACGCGTAGCCAATATCTTCGTGATGATCTTGAAAAGGAAATTGCTCATAACAATCGGGCGAAAGTTTTCAATGACATTCGCATCCTTAGTCTTTGGGATGAGCGCCATAAAACTGGCATTCAATCCCAGAGGTAGTGACGAATTACTGAAGAAAAAGCGAACAACTGCAGTCACCTCGGTGGAGATGACATCCCAGAAATGGCGATAAAAAATCCCATTGAACCCATCTGGCCCCGGAGAACTATCTGAATCCATATCAAAAACCGCTTCCTTAATCTCTGAATCCGAGGGAATGGCTGTTAGGCTGGCATTATCCTGCGCCCCAACCCTTCGAGTAATAACTTGGTCGATTAACGAGAAACCGGGCGTAACGCCCGTATTCGAGAAGAGCTCCTTGTAAAAGGAAATGATATGATCCCCAAGGATCGCAAAGCATCATCAATGTAATTGCCTGCCACCATAAGGCCCTGTATCCCCGCACGCCCCGTACGAATCTAGCTACGCCGATGAAAGAATGTTGTATTACGATCCCCGTTCTTAAGCCAGGCAGTACGAGCCTTTTGCTTAAGGAATTCGGATTGTAACTGCAGCGTCTGCGAGAGCCTCAGCTGGGCGTCCAACTCACTATCCCGGAGAGCAGCGGTATAACCCAGCCACCAATTTGGGCTCTCCGACTCGACTCCGGCAATAATCGAAGCTTTTCCTAATATTCCTAACTTTCAATTAAACTCCAATTCCGACCCCAATACATACCCAATCCCAAAATTGACCTCACCATCTTTCAATTCACTCCAAGACGCACAAATTTCGCCCTCCAATCGACCCAATTGTGCCCCGAATCAAAAAACCCAAATTGGGGATCCGAAAGTTGATTTCGAACTTTGGATGCCCGTTTGACCCTAAAACGGCCGATTTGGCCTTTGTTGAAGAAGGAAATATTGCTCAGGAGGTTGAAACGAGTGGACTTAACCCATCCAATTCTGGTGATGCTACCGCTCCGGTAGGTCACTATTCGCTGGCGGTTCGGGCCCACACGCACCCGTATGCGGCCATAACTTCGTCTTTTTCTCCGTTCTCATTTTCCAATGCTGTCATACATCCCCCGGGGACTCGTTCCAGAATCGGTTTATCTCAATGTGCAACATACTCCGGCCTCCACTCCTACATGCCCTCCCAAGAATGCTGTTCAAATGGCCGGAAGCACCTCTGCAAGGGCCTCCCCTAGTGAATCGAACCCTCGAATCTCGGCCCATTACGCTCACTCTAATTTGAGTAACACGTTCGCTAAAGTTGTTTCTGCAACCCCCACACTATGGATTCAGCTCCTCCCCAGGCCCCAGGTAATATTGCCTCATTTTCCAATTTGGTTTCTGGTATTACACATTCTATCCCTAAACCTGTTAGGAAAGGGGATTATTATTCAGTTACTATTGACGAAAATGCTTACCAACAACGTCTTGCTGAATTTTCGTATTCTTTGATCGGGCGGGTTATTTTGGGGAAAGGTAATAAGCCATGGGCTACTATGCTTTTGCACAAAAAACTTTCTGAGCTATGGGGTATTAAGAATAACTGGAAACTAATTCCCTTGGGCAAGGGATATTTTTGTGTGAAATTGTCTAATGCGCAGGATCGTGCTCGTGCTCAACTTCGCACCACTTGGGCGCTTAACCCGGGAACTATTCGTCTCTCTCCTTGGGTTCCGGATTTCAATCCTTATAAGGTCCAAACCTCGGTGGCCAGCGTTTGGGTACGCATCTTCGAGCTCAGTTTGGAATACTGGGACCCCAATAACATTCTGGGGATTGCCAGTGCTATTGGAAATCCATTGCAAATTGATCAGCATTCGCTGGATGGTTCTCTGGGACATTTCGTTCAGGTTTTGGTTGATATTGATCTTGCTAAGCCGTTGGAGGATCACATTATGGTGGAACGCATTGGCCAGTGCTCCTTTGTGTCAATAGGGTATGAGAAACTCCCTGAGTTTTGTTCGAGGTGTGGCATTACGGGACATTCGACAGCCTCTTGTCATCTTAATAATACGGGCAATCTGGATACGGAAAGGCGTGCTTCTCCTGACCAGGGATGCCCCCGGGCGCCAACTACTCGTCCTAGTTCTGTGCAGAGAGGGCGATCCAGGGCGCGCAAGGTTTATCGTCCTGTGCAGCAGGACAAGGATAAGAAAGTTGATGACTCAATGGGAAAGAAGGGTTCGGCTATACGTGCAGGTTCTCCTACCCGCACAGTAGTCACTTGCTCTACGGATATCCACCTTAATAACACCTTTGCGGCTCTTGATTCAGTCGACTCCCAGGATCAGCATTCCGCAGATTGCCAGGCCGATTATCCTGCTATGGAGTCATCTTCCAAGGCTACTACTTCCAACACCGGCACGGTCTCCACTATTATGCCTATTACAGTTCAGTATCCTTTGGGGAAGCCTATTCGAGCCCTTAGTCGTGCCTTCCGGGATAGCACCTTGGACTCGGCCAAATCTAGAATTCTCCGGAGTGTTACGTCGGGTCCATTGCCCCCAGTTCATGACATTACTATTGAACCGGAGCGCCAAGAACCACATGAGATGAACTTTGTGGCTTCCAAGAGATGGGAAGATTATGCAGATGAAATGGGTAACTCTCAATCGTCAGACTCTGCAACGCACCACATGCCAGTTTTTACCGTGCGATCGACATGAGCGCCACCTCCCCCGTCGTCTCAATGAATTGCATCTTCTGGAACATCAGGGGGATTGGGAACATTGCATCTCGTAATGTTCTTACTAGAAACAAGATCTCTTCAGGTACCATGGAAGTTCTTAGCTAGATGGAGGATGACACTTCACTATATCTCTCACATGGAGTTCAGAGTCTCACATATCTACAGGGAGGGCAACAAAGTAGCGGATAAACTTTCTAAGATGGACGTCCCCTTGGAGTGGTCATACACGATTCCGAGTCGATTGTCACCGAGTTGAATGAAGACAATGAGCGGCGATTTCATTTCGGTTTACATAGTTCTGGGGTACTCTTTTTCCTATCAAAGGTTTTTCCCTCTGGGTTTTACTTTGATAGGTTTTAACGAGGCCCCAATGTTGGCTATCTGCTTGGCTTGTAAGCAGTTTCATTAAGTTTCTTTTGATCGAACTTTGAGGCATTTCACTTTTGGTTTATGCTAGCTGCTTGGCTTGTAAGCAGCACCACCTTTACTTTTTTATATATCTGATCACTTTATCAAAAAAAGGCTTTATGTCACAAACATAAACCTTCTATTTTAGCCATTTGCGAACCTAAGGTGGACATTTCATCCATTTCGGATTCTTACTTGAGTAGCTTGGGTCTCAGGTTTGTTGCTCAAAGCTTCCGGTGAACGGGCGCCCGGATATTTGGGTCCTATGCGATGCAAGTATTTCTGTCCAAAATCAGGTTTGGTCTTCTTCTCAATGTATTATTTTGCAAGTTCAAACTGGCTCTATGGTTTTCCATGTTGGTTTTGCTCATGGCTTGTGTGATCATGTTGCTCGTCGTGCCCTTTGGTTGGATATGAGGAATATGGGTCTTACTGATCTGCTGTTTATTGGGGATTTCAATGTTGTGTTGGGACATCATGAGCGCTCGGGCAAGCGGTGGTACCTTATCTCGGCTTCTTGTCGAGGACTTTAGGGACTTCTTGGAGGATGTTGGTTTATTTGTGGTGCCGACTACGGGGAATTCATTTACTTGGTGCTCCCCCGAAGGCCTCTATCTCTCCTTCAGGCTAAGTTGGATCGAGCATTAGCAACCAGTCAATTCTTCTCTTTTTGGCAAGTTGTTAAGGCTTAGTTCTTCCTCGCATTGGCTCCGATCACCACCCTATTTTGGTTTCTTGTTCTAATCCCACTATCAGGGGTCCGTCTCCTTTTTGTTTTCAGCGCATGTGGATTCATCATGACTCTTTCCGGAATATTGTGACTACCTCTTGGGCGATCCCGTGTGCATCGCCTAATCTATTGCAACGCGTCATGTGGAAACTCAAGAGGTTGCGACAAACGATTAAGGTTTGGAATAAGGAAGTTTTTGGGGATGTTAATCGTCAGGTCGATTATCAGATGGAAAGGGTTCATCAGATTCAGGCAGATATTGAATCCGACGGTTTCACCGAGCAGGGGTATGGAGTTGGAGGCACAATCGGCGCTGTCTCGCTGTCTCATGCAGTCGGAATTCCTTCAGCAGAAATCACGATCGGATTGGTTAAAGGATGGAGATCGTAACACAACATTTTTCCATCGTCGCTGTCAGATTCGAAATGGGCGCTCATGGATACAAGGTTTGATGGTTGATGGTAGTTATACAGAGGACCCGGTGGCTCTTGGGAATCACATTATCTCCTTCTATACGGACCTCTTCGCGGACACGGGGCAAACCACTTCGGACTACACTCTGATCGATCATCTTATTTCTCCGATAGTTAGCATGGTTGATAATGCACTTTTGACGGCTATTCCTTCAGAATCCGAAGTGAAAGAGGCGGCATTTGATATGGGTTTGGACAGTGCCCCAGGCCCAGACGGTTTCAGTGGGAGATTTTATCATTTTTGGGATATCATTTCTGAGGAGGTGGTGGCCGCCATCCAATATTTCTTCGTCACGGTTTCCTTCCCGGCAGGTCTGAATGCCAGTTTTATGGTACTCATCCCAAAAACCAAGGAAGCTAATGCGGTGGAAGACTTTAGACCGATCGTGATGAGCAATTTCCTTTTTAAGATTATTACCAAGATTCTGGCGACGCGGCTGGGCTCGATCATCTCTTCTTACTTGTCGCCTACCCAGTTTGGCTTTATCCCGGGCAGGCAGATCCATGACTGTATTGCGTTGGTCTCGGAGGGGTTCAATGTTTTACAGGGTTGTAATGATGTCTATATGATCTTAAAGATTGACATCCGGAAGGCATTTGATATAGTTAATTGGGGCTTCTTGAGTCACGTGTTACGTCGCTTTGGTTTCTCTGAAGTGTTCATTCACTGGATTGAGATCATCCTTCAGTCTTCCAGAATCTCAATCCTGCTGAATGGGTCGCCAGTGGGTTATTTCTCTTGCTTTTGAGGGGTTCGACAGGGGGATCCGCTATCTCCTCTGCTATTTTGCATCGCGGAGGACGTTCTGAGTAGATTGGTTGAGGACGCGGTCAACAGGAATCTACTCCAGCCTTCTCGGGCGCCTAATCAGGTGGTTTTCCCCTCATCCATTATGTATGCAGATGATATTGTGATTATGTGTGGGGCATCCTCGAGCAGTGCACGTGCTATTATTCAGATACTTAACCTCTATGCAGACATGTCGGGTCAAATTTTCAATCCTAATAAATCTAAAGCTTATTTTGGAGGCCGGGTTTCCAATCATGTGCGAGGTCGTATTCAGACGATTACTGGGATGCATATGGGTGCATTCCCTACAGTCTACTTGGGCGCCCCCATCTTCAAGGGTGCGCCCAAAGTGGCCAGCCTTCAATCCATTTTCGACAAGATTATTTTCAAGTTCAGAAGGTGGAAAGGTTCTACTCTGTCCATTGCTGGCCGCATTTGTTTGGTGAATTCGGTGATTACCAGCTCCTTTGTGCACACGATGATGATATACAAGTGGCCCAGAACTTTGTTACGGCAAATGGAAAAGGCAATGCATAATTTCATCTGGACTGGCGATGTGAACTCGAAAGGATCAGTGGTGGTTAACTGGAGCCGTTGTTGCATGCGGCGGGCAGAAGGCGATTTGGGCGTCCGGTCTATTGTGGTCGCCAACAATGCTTTCCTTATGAAGTTGGGATGGAAGATTATGACTTCAAACTCTTTGGTTTACAACATCCTCCGTAGGCGTTTCTTGGCTTCTGATGGATCTCCACGCCGTTCTTTCATCCCCTCTTCCATCTGGAGAGGGATTCGGCCTGGGATCTCGGGTTTCTTGGAGGACTATCGCTGGATTCCGGGATGTAATTCCAGAGTTCGATTCTGGCTGGATAATTGGTTGGGTTACATCATTGCTGATAGGATTGGGATTACTGAGGAGTACAGGCACTTATTTCGACATCGCATCTCAGATTACTTTTATGACGGGACATGGCACTTTACTTTCTCATTCACTGAGGCTTATTTGGATATGGTCCGAGATATTGTTAGAGTCCCCATCGCTCTAGCATCATCGGATACACGGGTGTGGCTTCACTCTGATGATGGATGTATCACTTCAAAATCTGCCTACACATTTCTGCGTCCTCGCGCTCCAACGGTTCATTGGGGTTCCTGGATTTTGTCTCCTCACATTCCGGAAAGACGTTCGATTGTGGCATGGAGGGCTATCCACAATCGTCTTGCAGTTTTAGACGTGTTGCGTTCGCGTGGCTCCTTCACAGGACCCTCGGTTTGCAGTCTTTGTTGTGCTAACAATGAATCTGTTGATCATTTATTTGTCTCATGTGGTTTTGCAGAGGCCCTATGGCAGTGGATTTTTGATGCCTTTAATATCAATTACTTTAGGGCTTATAGCTTTAATGAATTTCAGTGCGTTTGATGCGTTTTCATTTGGTGATCGTGTGGGCTTTCTCTAGCGCGACGTTTTTTTTCCTAGTATTTGGCTCATCTGGGAAATCAGAAATGACTTGACCTTCAACAACAAGACTTGGACACTGGAGGTGGCCACCCCACGCCTTCGTGTCCTAATTCTGGAGTCATCTTCCTTGGACCGAGGTTGCATGCAAAATGATCAACAGGACCTCTTCATTCTCCGCAGACTTCGTGTTCCTGGGCGCCCTAGACAGGCCCCAAAGATTGTGCAGGTCACTTGGCAGAAACCTTTGTCGGGATGGATCAAAGTTAACACAGACGGTAGCGCTACGGGGGCACCTGGAAATCTCACAACTTCTGGAGTTTTTCGCAATTGTAGGGGGTTTTTTCACGGGTGCTTCGTGGAACGATGTGGTTTTGGTTTTGCTTTTGAGGTGGAACTTACAGCGGCTATGCGGGCCATCCAATACGCTTCCTTGAAGAGATGGAACCAACTATGGCTGGAGTCGGACTCGGTCTATGTGGTGGAGTTGCTGCGAAAGAAATCCATTGGAGTACCTTGGCGCCATTTAAGTATGTGGAGATACACTCTCCACCTTCTTTCTCAAATGGATTTTGTGGTCTCGCACATCTTTAGGGAAGGAAATTGGGCAGCGGATATTCTAAGCAAGTCGTCGCAGGTGGATACGTGGTGGGGTTTGCCCCCAACATCCATTATCCAGTCCCTCACTCAGGATTATGTTGGCCAATCGAATTATAGGTTTGTTCCTTAGTGAGTCGCATTTTCAGTCTTGTCGGCTTTTTGGGCGCTTTTATCATGGGGGGTACTCTTTTTCCTTCCAGGGGTTTTTCCCACATGGGTGGGTTTTACCTTGGAAGGTTTTAACGAGGCCCCAACCATTCAGCCATATGGTCGGCTTGTGACCATTTCGTTATTTTCTTTTGACTTTGTTACCAGGCTTTACTTTGGTTACATGATCAGCCTGTGATCGGGAATACTCTTTTTCATTTTTATATATATTTCGCATTTATTTAAAAACAAACCAAATCCAAGAATGAATGATGATGCACCCACATATGCTGAAAACGGAATGGAACCGGCCCCCTGCTAATTGAAGAAGACAAGAAACCAAAATGGGGTGGTGGTCTGATCCAATGCGTGGAAGAACTACACCCTTGACAGCTTGCCAAAGGAGAAGAATTGGCAAGTTGCAAGGGCTCGATCCAATTTAGCCTGAAGTAAAGCGACTGGGGAGCACCAAGTGAATGAATTCCCTGTAGCCGGCACCGCAAATAAACCAGCATCCTCCATGAAGTCTCTGAAGTCCTGACAAGAGGCTTGGGAGAGAGTATCATTGCGCGAGCGCTCATGATGTCCCAAGACCGCGTTAAAATCCCCAACAATCAACAGATCAGGAAGACCCAAATTCCTCAAATCCAACCAAAGCGCACGTCGTGCAATGTAATCACATAAACCATGAGTGAAAGCAACATGAAAAACCAAAGCACCAAATTGAACTTGCAAGATAATACATTGGGTAGAAGACCAAACCTGGTTAAGTATTGAGACAGTGGAGGCGCAAAAAAAAACCCAAATGTCCGCCCGTCTATTTCCCCAAAACTTTGAGTCACAAAAGTCAGACCCAAGCTATGCCAATAAGAACCGAAATTGCCAAAATGTCCACCTTGGGCTCACAGATCGCCAAAATAGAAGGTTTGTGCTTTCGACATAAAGCCTTAAGAACATTGTGAGATGCAGCGTTCCCAATCCCCCGGATAATCCAGAAGATGCAATTCATTGAGATGGTGGGGGGTGGCACCCGTGACGATCGCACGGTGAAAACAGGCGTGTGGTGTGTGGCCGAATCTGACGGTTGAGAGTGGCCCATTTCATCTGCATAATCTGCCCATCTCCTGGAAGCTGCAAAGTTCATCTCATGTGGTTCCGGGCGCTCTGGTTGAATAGTAATGTCATGGACAGGGGGCGACGGACCCGACGTGACACTCCGGAGAATTCTAGATTTAGCCGAGTCCAAGGAGTCAGGAAAAGCACGGCTAAGAGCTCGAATAGGCTTCCCCAAAGGATACTGAACCGTAATAGGCATAATGGTGGAGACTGTGCCGGTGTTGGAAGTAGTAGCCTTGGGAGATGACTCCCTAGCTGGGTAATCGGCCTGGAAATCTACGGATTGCTGATCCTGGGAGTCGACTGAACTAAGAGCCACAAATGTGTTACCCAGATTGATGTCCGTAGGGCAAGTGACTATAGCACGAGGAGGAGATCCTGCATGCATAGCCGAACCCGTGTTTCCCATTGAGTCATCAACGGCCTTGCCCTTGTCCTGCTGCACAGGACGATAAACTCTACGAACTCTGGAACGCCCATGCTGCCTTAGCCGGATTGTCGGCATTGTTAAGTCTGCAAGAAGCTGTCGAATGTCCCGTAACACTACACCTAGAACAAAACTCAGGGAGCTTCTCATAAGTCACTGAAACAAAGGAGCACTTGCCAGTACGTTCCACCATGATGTGGTCCTCCAACGGCTTAGAGAGATTGAGGTCCACCAGAACCCGAACAAAATGGCCCAAAGAACCATCTAGTGAACGCTGATCAATTTGTAAGGGATTTGCGAGGGCACTGGCAATCCCCAGAATGGTATTGGGGTCCCAATATTCCAAACTGAGCTCGAAGATGCGAACCCACGGAGATAGACGGATAGTCCCTGGATTGAGTGTCCAGTTTGTACGTTGTTGAGCTCGAGATCGGTCCTACGCATTAAACAACTTGACACAAAAAATCCCTTGCCCAAGGGAATTAATTTCCAGTCATTTTTTATACCCCATAGCTCAGATAGGCGTTTATGCAAAAGCATAGTTGCCCATGGCTTGTTACCTTTTCCTAAAATAACCCTTCGTTGATGAACGGTCTCTGGATGGTTCTCTTGGACATTTTGTCCGTTTTGTTGATGTGGACCTTACTAAACCTCTACAGATCATATTATGGTTGAAAGAAAGGGTCACTGTTCGCTTGTTTCTATCGGGTATGAAAAGCTTCCTTTATTTTGTGGAACCGTGGTATTACGGGACATTCGGCCGCGTCTTGCCGACGATTAGAAATAATGTCAATTTGCAGGAGCCACGGGGACGACCCACTCCTCAACGTGGTCGCCCGAACTCGTCAGTTTATCGTCCGCCATAACCCATCGGATAAGGGCAAGACGTGGATAACTTAGTGGATAATAAGACTTTGTCTATGCGCCCGAGCTCCCCTTCTTGTGCCATGGTTACCGCTTTCCTCGGATATTACCTCGATAATACTTTTTCTCGCTTTGGACTCTCGTGATCCTTCTATTCATACTTCGGATGATATGCCACCTCCAAAGTGGTTAAACGCACATCCGTCCCCAAACCTCCGGTTCTTCGCGGTGACCAATCATTTTCCGCCTCGATATTCATCATAGGCCTATCACGGTGCAAGTACCCATTGGAAAAACCCATTCGTCCGTTGTATAGGGCTATCCGTGCTAAACTGTTGATGCCAAACATAGGCTACTTCAATCAAGAACGCAGGTAACAAGCCATCTGTTCATCAATTGGAGATTGAGGATGATGAACATGGATCTAAAAATTTAAACAAGGCTGCCCGTAAAATGTTGGGCTGATTATGTGGATGATGATAATATTTGGGGGTTGATACATCCGCGCCCACACACTCCGGATCTCCTACTCGGATCACCTCACCCGATCCTTCCCAATGAATTGCTTCTATTGGAACATTCGGGGATTGGTAACATTGCTTCAGCAATATTCTTAAGAAGCTATGTAATAATCACAAACCTTCTTTGGTTGCTATTGCGTAACCTAAAGTTGACTTGCATTCTATCTCCGATTCTTATTGGGCCGAGTCTTGGTTTACGTTTGTGGCTCGAACTTTCGGTATATCGGGAAGTCGGATATCCGGATCTTGACGGTCGGATATAACGATTCTTCAAACAGGTTTTTATTTCGACCAATGTATTGTTCTTAAGGTCCAATTCTCCAATTACATCTTTCATGTGGGGTTTGTTCATGCTATATGCAATCACGTGATTCGTGAGACAACTTTGGTCGATATTATTTCTCCGGGTTGTGATGATCTGGTTTTGATGGGGGACTTTAATGCTATTCTCGGGAACCATGAGCGTACGAGTCGTGGGGTCGCCTTGATGGCGTCTTGCCAGGATTTTCGGGATTTTTATGACAATGCGGGGTTGATGGCTATCCCCACGATAGGCAACTTCTTTACTTGGTGCAGCACGCGTCCTCATCAGACTCTCATTCAAGCTCGGCTTGACCGTGTTATAGCTAGTCCTAGGTTTGTTAATCTTTGGCAGAGGACTAAGGCTTTTGTTCTCCCTCGCACTTGCTCGGACCATCATCCTCTTTTGCTTTCGTGTGAGACTTGGCTCATAAGGGCCCATCTCCTTTTCGTTTTCAACGTATGTGGACTAAACATCCCTGGTTTTCAATCGGTTGTTACTTCTTCTTGGGAATCAAATTGCGCAGTCACTAACCCTTTGATTCGATTGATGATAAAATTGAAAAGATTGCGCCCTGTGCTTCGTTCTTGGAATTCAGAGGTTTTTGGGGATGTCAATCGTGGGGTGGATGATAAATTAGATAAGTTGAGACAGATTCAGTCACGGGGTATAGTATAGCCCGTCGGGACTGGAGCTTGAAGCCCAAAATTCGCTTAATCAAGCGTTGCTTCTACAATCTGAATTTCTTCGCCGTAAATCTCGGCCGCTTGGTTGGTTGATGGAGACCGCAACACTTCTTTTTTCCACCGTTGTTGTCGACTAAGGCCGCCGGGCTGGTATTCACGATCCGATGATCAATGGTACGCTTTCCACGGACCCATCCTCATCCATAGTCACATTATCCATTCTTCCAGGACTTATTCACGGCGCCTATTGGTCCTATTCCGGATTTTTCTTCTATTGATCAAGTTATTAATCCGGTGGTAATGGATGTGGAGAACAATTGCTTAACCTCTTCACCTATGGATTTAGAGATTCGAGATGCGGTTTTCGATCTAGGTCTTGATTCCCCGGTGCCCGGATGGATTTAATGGCTCTTTCTATCGAGTTGTTGGGATATTATCTCTAATGACGTCATTATCGCTGCGTGCGCCACTTCTTCCAAATGGTTCTGGTTCTCGCGGATGGACTCAATTCAGCTTTATGGTTCTCATTCCTAAAAGCAAAGATGCGAATATTGTTGATAATTTCAGGCCCATTGTCATGAGCAATTTCATCTTCAAAATTATCACTAAGATATTGGCTACTCGGTTTGCCCGTATCGTTAGACGTATTTTGTCTCCTACACAATTTGGTTTTATTCCGGGTCGTCACATTCATGATTGTATTGCTCTAGTCTCGGAAGGCTTTAACATTCTTCATAATCGGAGTGACAGTAACATGATCCTGAAAATCGATATCCGTAAGGCCTTTGACACTCTCAGCTGGGATTTTCTTTTATATGTGTTACAGAGATTTGGCTTCTCTGAGAAATTTGTTGCGTGGATATCTGTCATTTTGAACTCGGCCCGTATCTCGGTTCTTCTTAATGGCTCTCATCGGATACTTTGCTTGCACAAGAGGGGTGCGTCAGGGTGATCCACTTTCACCCTTCTTTTTGCATTGCCAAGAAGTCCTGGGAAACTTATCTCTCATCTAGTGTCATCCCATCTTCTGAAGCCTTTCATGGCTCCGCGTAATATTGTGTTTCCGTCCTCCATGCTTTATGCAGATGATATTGTCATCCTTTGTGCGGCAACCTCTGGCAATGCACGTTATATTTTTGATACTCTTGGTCATTATGCCTCTCTTTCTGGCCAGGTGTTCAATCCTGTCAAATCGAAGGTATTTTTCGGTACTCGGGTCTCGCATTATATTAGACATCGCATTCAGATGATCATGGGCTTATCGGTTGGATCCTTTCCTACTAATTATCTTGGGGTTCCTATATTCAAGGGTGCCCCCAAACATGGTGTGTTGCGGCCTTTGTTTGATAAGATTATGGTTAAGTTTAAGCGTTGGAAAGGTTCTTCTCTCTCTTGGCAGGTCGTGGTACCGCTTGGTTAACTCTATTATTGCTCCTTGGTTCACAAAGATGCTCATTTACAAATGGCCTATCGCTACCGAGCGATTAGAGAAAGCTATGCGTAACTTCATTTGGACTGGTGATATTAATCAGAAGGGTTCTGTCGTGGTTAATTGGGCGCGTTGTTGCTCTCCTAAGAATGAGGGCGGTCTTGGCGTCCGATCCCTCATTTCTGCAAACCGAGCCTTTATTATGAAGATGGGCTGGAAACTTCTCACATCGGATTCCATTGTCTTTGATACTCTCCGTCGCCGTTTTTTGATGGACAATGGTTCGATTAGCGCTCATTCTTGCCTTCTTCTATCTACGGGGGGGCTGCGTCCAATGTGGAGGATTGTCAAACTGATTCGAGATGGATTCCTGGGGCTCACTCTTCGGTTAATTTTTGGACAGATAACTGGCTTGGCTACGTCATTGCGGATCGGATTGGCATCCCACATGAATTTCGGGCTAACTTTCGTAATCCCATATCGGACTTTTTTTGATAACAAATGGCATCTCACTATGTCGTTTGGAGGCTTACTTGGATATTGTTCGGGATATTGTTCGTTCCGATTACTCCGCATTCTTTGGATAAACGAGTGTGGACTTGCTCTGTGGATGGGACAGTGACTTCTAAGTCAGCATATGCATTTATTCGACCGTCCTTTCCTTCTGTTAAATGGGGATCTTGGATATGGTCCCCCTACATTCCAGAGAGCGCGGTTGTGGTGTGGGCGGGCGATATTCGGACGCGCGATCATGGACGTTCACCACCCCAAAGGATTCATCGGCCCCTCGCTTATTGTCTCTCGTAACTCTCATTCGAATCGATCGATCACATTTTTGTTTTTGCAATTTTGCAGGAGCTCTTTGGGACTGGATTGCGGGTTCATTTGCGGTGGCTTTTCGTAACGTCTATAGCTTCAACGATTTTATGGTTCATTTAATGGAATTTCATTTCGGTCATGCAGATTGCTTTTCTCGGAGGGTGGCGATTGTTTCTTGCATATGGCTTATTTGGCACATCGAAATGACGTGATCTTTAATCACAAACATTGGACTACGATGCGGCGCTTGTTCGATTGAGAGCCATGATTATTGAGCCGCTTCGCTTGACAAAGGGTGCATGCGAGAATACCGGGAGGATCTTCTTTGTCTACACCGGGTGAAGGTTAGTGGACGCCCTCCTAAGGCCCCTCGCATTATCCGGTGCCTTGGTTTCTTCCCCTTCCCGGGCTGGATTAAAGTCAACATAGATGGTAGTGCTATCGGAGCTCCAGGTCGTATCACACGCAGGCATTTTCCGTACCTATCGAGGATTTTTTCGTGGGTGTTTCGTGGAGCAGTGTGGAACGGGCTTTGCTTTTGAGGCCGAACCGGTAGCGCCATGACCGCAATCTTCTATGCTTTTCGCAAGGGTTGGACTAATATTTGGCCGAATCGGACTCTACATATGTTGTTGGCCTTCTTAGATCTCGACGGGCTCCATCCCGTGGCGGCCGCTTAATCAATGGCGTTATTCTCTCTTTCTCGCTTTCCCGGATGCATGTTGTGGTTTCTCACATCTATCGAGAAGGCAACCGTGTTGCGGACCATCTCAAGTAAGTTCACGTGTGACTCCTCTTGGTGGGATGCCCCCAATGGATATTATCTCCCCGCTACTGAGATGACTATGCCTCGGACGCACACGATATAGATTTGTTAGTTAATTTGTGCTTTGTTGTTTTGGTTTGGTTGTATGGCTTTCACTTTTCTCATCGGGTACTCTTTTCCTACTAAGGGTTTTCCCCACAAGGGTGGGTTTTACCTTGGTAGGTTTTTAACGAGTGCCCCAAACATTGGGCTACCTGGTCGGCTTGTGACCAGGATTTTTCATTTCTTTCTATTAAATTTCGATTTATTAAAAAAATAAAGAATAGGAAAATTCCGCAAGACGTTGTTGGTACACATTATCATCAAGGGTCACGGAATAGTAATCTCCCTTTCTAACTGGTTTAGAGATAGAATGGGATTTACCAGAAACCATGTGTGAAAATGTATTGGAGTTACCTGTTGCTCGAGAAGTGGAATCCATATGATGAGTACCTGCAACAATATTAGCAAATG
This sequence comes from Rehmannia glutinosa, assembly GCA_016081115.2. NCBI lineage: Eukaryota > Viridiplantae > Streptophyta > Magnoliopsida > Lamiales > Orobanchaceae > Rehmannia > Rehmannia glutinosa. The sequence goes on along the minus strand of CM071937.1, from coordinate 53,915,305 downwards.
TGTTTCCAAAATTGGATTGTTCATTGGGATAATGAGCCGAATGTCGCAGATTTGCAGCATAATTGGATGTCGTTGTCGGAGATATTCCAGCAATCTGAGGAGCATTGATGTGGTCAGAAGGAGGTTGTGGGCCCGAGGGTGGGCATGCAGGAGGGATGCCCTGAGGTCGGGACTGTGGCCCAGGGGTCATCACCCCCCTGGGAGGGGACCACTCTAGGAGGCAGAGTGGCCGCCGGCCCTCCATGAGGATGTATAGAAGGGCCGGTACCCCCATGGTAGTTAGCATCCATGGGGGTAATATTATGGCATCCAGCCGCTGCAGTAACAGAAAGTGGTGGGCCCCCCCTTACCAACCTCCCCAAGTGGTTGAACTTCATGCAAGGACATGCGCTGCAGGTACGTTTCCGGTGAGACCAGACCCAACGCTGCGGAGGAAGATGAAGGATGGATCGGCGTGTGTTTGTGAGGGACAAAGTTTGCCGGCAAAGCGTAAGAGGAAAATGGTGCAGGCGCTGCTCCGCCATGTTTGCCGGCGGGTTGCAGAATCCCATCGACGTTGCTGTGCAAAACGGGAGGTAACTGGGCCTGCGAATAATTACCAAAAACCCTAGCGGTTTGCATGCGTGAGGAAGACAAAGTTGGAGCAGCCAACTAACACGTCATCATCTAAGGGTTCAGCGCCGGAAAGATGCCAGCGACGTGCGATAACTCCGACTGGTGAGAGGAATCCGACTGCAGCGTGTTAGGAGTGGCTCGTGAATGATTGGTTTGATGATGTTTAGGAGGTGGATCGAAGTTTGAAGTGAATCTGTAGAATGGCAAATCCGCCATGTCACTACCGGCGTTAATAGCCGGAAAAGCTGGAGTGACGCCGGCGATCGTGAAAAAGGAGAGGAAAAAACCCTAGCTGTTGGGCCTTAAAATTGGCTTGTTACCCTGTGTTACCGATTGAAGTAACCTATGTTTGGCATCAACAAATTTTGCACGGATAGCCCTATACAACGGACGAATGGGTTTTTCCAATGGGTACTGCACCGTGAGAGGCTTATGATGAATATTAGAGGTGGAGAATGATTGGTCACCGCGAAGAATCGGAGGTTGGGGACAGATGTACGTTTAACCACAGGAGGTGGCATATCATCTGAAGTATGAATAGTAGGATACTCAGAATCCAAAGCAGAAAAAGCATTATCCAGAGTAATACCCGAGGAAACTGTGATGATGGCACAAGAAGGGGAAAGTCGCATTATCCACTGAGTTATCCACAACCTTGCCCTATCTGATGGGTTATGAGCCGGACGATAAACCTGACGAACCCAGGACCGACCACGTTGAGGAGTGGGTTGTCCCTGTGGCTCCTGCAAATTGACATTGTTTCCAAATCGTCGGCAAGATGCAGCCGAATGTCCCGTAATACAACAGGTTCCACAAAATAAAGGGAGTTTTTCATACCCGATAGAAACAAACGGACAGTGAACCTTTCTTTCAACCATAATATGATCCTGAAGAGGTTTAGCAAGGTCCACGTCAGCCAAAACACGGACAAAATGTCTAAGAGAACCATCTAGAGACCGTTCATCTACCTAAACCGGGGTGCCAATGGCATTGGCCAGTCCCATAATGTATACTCAAATATTCTCACCCAAACAGAAGCAGTCGAAGTATTAACCTTGTAGGGGTTGAAATCCGGAACCCAAGGGGATAAACGAATGGAACCAGGATTGAGAGACCAAGTGACCCGAGCTTGAGCACGGGAACAATCAGAAGTGTTGTTAAATTTAACACAAAAATAACCTTTACCCAACGGTATCAACTTCCAATCATTTTGAACGCCCCATTATTCAGAAAGCCGTTTATGAAGAGGCATAATTGGCCAAGGTTTATTACCTTTGCCGAGAATAACACAACCAATTAAAGCATATCGAAATTCAGTAGTCATTGTTGATAAACATTTCCATCCATAACCACAAAATAATATTCACCTTTTCTAATGGGCTCGGGGATAGGATTAGAGCGACCAGAAACAATTTTAGCAAAAGATGGGGGGTTACCTGGGCCGTGGGGAGGAGATGCAGTGTCAGAGGATTTACGAGAAACCATTTTCGCAAAAGTTGATTCCACACGTGGGTATGAATTTGGCCCAGAATGAGCTGAATGTTGCAAGTACGCGTGGACTTGTGGATGATCAGAGGATAGAACGTCATGAACGCCATGTGTTGAAAAATTGCCAGAGACCATATTGGCATGCAGAGGATAACCTGTGACCTTGGACACGTGATGGACTCGTTGTGTAGGGCATTTAGGAGTGGAGGTCGGAGTTCGCTGCACATTAAGATAAACCAATTCTGGAACAAGTCCCAGCACATTAGCGGTGTCAGACGAATAGAAATTTGAGGGCTGATTCGGATGTAAACAAGTACCCAGGGGATGAATCAGAGCAGTGGAAAATAAAAATGGAGAAAAAGAAGAAGTTGTGGCCGCATACGGATGCGTGTAGGCCCGACCCGACGATGAATAGTGATCTGCCGGAGCGGTGGCGTCACCAAAATTGGATGGGTTAGGTCCATTCGTTTCGACCTCCTGAGCAATATTTCCTTCTTCGACGAAGACCAAATCGGCCGTTTTCGTGGTCAATCGATTGCCAATTAATTGATAATATACAAAACTAAGTTGAAATAGTTCCTATATTCAGCAAATATAAATTTACAATCAGCTTTTAATTATTTTGTATTACGATTACCAAACGAAATGAAAGAGAAGTTGATTTGGAGTTCATTTACCAATTCGTAGGGCTATGCTTAATATATCTTACCCCTTTCTCTTTTTTTTTTCTTTTAGTCCTCTTCTCCTTTCCTGCATCATGAACTTTCGATCTCTTCGATGTCTCCGTTCAATTTTGATTGTGTGAGTCTCGTGTGCGTTTTACTTTAATCATAAGAAAGGCTATGGCGGTTAGCCGATTTTGATAAGTATTCTTTTAAAAGTCATATTTTGTTATCTGAATTAGTTGCTTCACTTTAAGGCTTGATAAATGTATATGTACATACACATATTTATTTATATCTATATATATTCCTTTAGCACACATGCCCACGACTTACTTATATATGGGTAGACTAGTATTGGCATATTAATAATTTTTTGAATAAATTCGAAAATATATATAAAAAAATAAAAAGAGAGTATTCCTTATCACAGGTTGATCAGGTAACCAAAAGTAAGCCTGGAAACAATGTCATAAATGAAAACGAAATGGTCACAAGCCGACCAAATGGCTGAATGGTTGGGGTCTGGTTAAAACCTCCCAAGATAAAACCCACCCTTGTGGGGAAAACCATTGGCAGGAAAAAGAGTACCCCCCATGAAAGAAAAAGCGTCCAGAAAATGGGAAAAGAAACCTGAAACCAGAATGCACTAGGAAACAAACCTATAGTTGGATTGGCCAACATAGTCATCAGTGAGATAATGTACGAGCTCCTCAGGCGGGACGCCCCACCATGTACCGTAATCCGTCTTCTTTCTCAACATGTCTGCCACCCGATTGCCTTCCCGAAAAATATGTGAGACCACAAAATCGATATGAGAGAGAAGATGCAATGTGTATTGCCAAGTGCTAAGGTGGCGCCATGGGACCTCAGCAGATCTCCTCTCCAGCAAGTTCACCACATACATCGAATCCAACTCCAGCTAAAGTTGTGTCCATCCCTTGACAAAAGCATATTGAATCGCCCACATTGCTGCGACCAATTCAGCTACAAACGCATAGCCCGGACCATAACGATTCACGAAACACCCCCGAAAGAAACCTCTACAATTCTGGAAAACCCCAAAAGCTGTGAGATTGCTCGGCACCCCCGAAAAACTGTCGTCTGTATTCACCTTAATCCAACCCGGGAGGGGTTTTGCCAATTAACTTCCACGATCTTTGGCGCTTGTCTAGCCCGCCCAGGAACTCTCAGCCTATGTAGGATCAGAAGGTCATGTTGGTCGTTCTGCATGCATCCCTGATCCAATGAAGATGATTCAACGATGAGAACCCGAAGATGGAGAGTAGCCACATCCACCGTCCAGATTTTGTTGTGAAAAACCAACTCATTCCGGATATGCCAAATGAGCCAGATGCAGGAAAGGATAGCCACACGCCAAAGGAAAGCAACATGCTCACTGAAATGAAAGTTCATTAGCCGCACCAGGAATTCATTAAAACTATGAGCCTCAAATGGGTGAACGTTAAAAGAGTCAAAAATCCATCGCCAGAGAGCCCCTGCAAAGACACAAGAGACAAATAAATGGTCAACCGATTATGCAAAGGCACTACAAAGAGCGCAAACTGAGGGGCCAATAAAACTCCCCCTGGCCCATAATAAATCTAAGACAACCAATCGATTGTGGATAGTCCACCACACCACCACCGATCGCCGTTCCGAGATGTGTTGCGATCAAATCCAAGAACCCCACTTGAACGCCGGATAGTGTGGAAGAACATGAGCATATGCTGCTTTCGAAGTAACCAAATCATCCTCCGAATTCAGCCATATACGCGTATCCCTCAAGTTAGGGGCATTAGGGACTCACACGATAGCCCGGACCAGGTCCAAATAAGCCTCCACAAATGAGAAGGTGAAGTGCCAGGACCCGTCATAAAAGTAGTCCAAAATGCGATGCTGAAATAAGTGTCTGTATTCCTGTGGGATACCAATTCTATCAGCTATAGAGTAACCCAGCCAGTTATCAATCCAAAATAATACCTTGGAATTAGCCCCTGGGATCCAACGAGAGTCATCCAAGAAATCCAAAATGCAAGATTTAATCTCGGCCTAGATAGAAGAAGGAATAAACGACCTCTGGACCACCCCATCCGCCGTCAAATAACGCCGCCTAAGGGTGCTGAAGATCACCGAGTCCAAGTTCATGACCTTCTAGCCCAATTTCATCAAGAAAGCCGTATTAGCCGCCACAATCGATTGAACGCCCAACCCCTCTTCAGTCCGAGGTGTGCAACACCGATTCCAAATAACCACCACCGACCCCTTTATATTAACATCCCCAGTCCAAATGAAGCTACGCATGGCCCTTTCCATTTGCTTGAGCAGGGTGCGAGGCCATTTGTAAGCCATCATGGTGTGCACGAAAGAACTAATAATCACCGAATTAACAAGACAAACTCGACCAGCAAGGGAAAGAGACGAACCTTTCCATCTTCTGAATTTGAGGATGACCTTATCAAAGATGGGTTGTAGATCCATAACCTTAGGGGCTCCCTTGAAAATCGGTGCACCTAAATATACGGTGGGGAACATTCCGGGCTGGATCCCCATGATAGTTTGCACCCTCCCACGAACATGAGATGAGACCCGGGAGCCAAAGTAAACTTTAGATTTCTGAGGATTGAAAGCTTGGCCTGAGATATCAGCATACAGGGTGAGGATCTGAAGAAGGATACGAGCGTTGGATGAAGAAGCCCCACACATATTAACAATATCATCCGCGTATAAGGCGGACGATGGGAAGATGATTCGTCTAGGCGCGAGGAACGGACCTAATCGATTTTGAGCAACCGCGGCTTCAATAAATTTACTAAGTACCTCCTCCGTGATGCAAAACAGTAACGGGGATAGAGGATCACCCTGTCTAACCCCTCTAAAATAGGAGAAGTACCCCACCGGCGCCCCATTAAGTAGCATTGATATTCTGGACGATCGAAGAATAACATCTACCCAGTGAATAAAAATCTCTGAGAAACCAAAGCGGCGCAAAACGTGTAGTAAGAAATCCCACTTCAACATATCAAACAACTTACGAATATCAATCTTCAGGATCATATTTGCATCCGATCGACCATGTAAGACATTGAACCCTTCAGAGACCATGGCAATACAATCGTGAATCTGCCTCCCCGGAATAAATTCAAACTGCGTAGGAGATAAATAGGCAGAAATAATCGACCCCAAACGCGTAGCCAATATCTTAGTAATAATCTTGAAAAGAAAATTACTCATAACAATTGGGCGAAAGTTCTCAATAGCATTAGCATCCTTAGTCTTTGGGATGAGCGCCATGAAGCTAGCGTTCAAACCCAATGGTAGGGACAAGCTAATGAAGAAAAATCGGACAGCGGCGATCACCTCGACTGAGATGACATCCCAGAAGTGGCGATAAAATGTCCTATTGAAACCGTCTGGGCCTGGAGAGCTATCCGAATCAATATCATAAACCGCTTCCTTAATCTCTGAATCCGAAGGAATGACTGTCAAGCTAGCATTATCCAACGCCCCTACCCTGGGGGAAATTACCTGATCAACCATACTATAATCCGCAATGGTACCCCCAGTGTCCACGAAGAGGTCCTTATAGAAGGAAATAATATGATTCAAGAAATTTGGATCATCGATTAAGTAATCGCCATCAATCATAAGACCATGAATCCCCGTGCGTCTGTTACGAATCTGGCTACGATGGTGAAAAAATGCTCTATTACGATCCCCATCCTTAAGCCATGCCGAGTGGGCCTTTTGCTTAAGGAATTCAGATTGTAATAGCAACATGTGAGACAGAACCTTCTGGGCGTCGATCTCCTTGTCCCGACGAGCAGTTGTATAGCCTAAAGTCTCAATATCTGCCTGAATCTGACGAACTTGCTCCATCTGATAATCTACCCTGCGATTAACATCCCCAAAGACAACTCTGTTCCAGACCTTAATAGCCTGTCGCAACCTTTTGAGTTTCCACATGACGCACAACAGTGGGATGGGCGTGGCGCAAGGAATAGCCCAAGAAGTAGTAACCAAATCTCGAAATGTGTAATGATAAACCCACATACGCTGGACGCGAATTGGAACCGGTCCCCTGCTAATAGTGGACAAACAAGAAACCAAAATAGGATGGTGATCTGATCCAATACGAGGAAGAACCAAGCCCTTAATAGCTTGCCAAAAAGAGAAAAATCGACACGTTGCCAGGGTTCGATCCAACTTAGCCTGAAGAAGAGATAGAGGCATTCGGGGGGAGCACCAAGTAAACGAATTCACCGTAGTCGGCACCGCAAACAAACCAGCATCCTCCAAAAAGTCCCTGAAATTCGGACAAGAGGCCTGGGATAAAGTCCCACTGCCCGAGCGCACATGATGACCCAACACAACATTAAAGTCCCCAATAAGCACCAGATCAGTAAGATCCAAATTCCTCAAATCCAACCAAAGCATACACCGAGCAATATGATCACATAAACCATGAGCAAAACCAACATTAAAAACCATAGAACCAAATTGAACTTGCAGAAAAATACATTGAGAAGAAGACCAAACCTGATTAAGGACATATATACCAGCATCACACAAGACCCAAATATTTGCTCGTCCGTTTGCCCGAAAGCTCTGAGCCACGAAGCTTAATCCCAAACTATTCCAATAGGAATCCGAAATCGATGAAATGTTCACCTTAGGCTCACAAATAGCTAAAATAGAAGGTTTATGTTTTTAACATAAAGCCTTAAGAACATTGCGAGAGGTAATGTTCCCAATCCCCCGGATGTTCCAAAAGATGCAATTCATTGAGACGGAGGGGGGTGGCGCCCGTGATGATCGCACGGTAAAATGGGAGTGTGGTGTGCTGTAGAATCCGACGATTGAGCGTGAGCCACTTCATTTGCATAGTCTGCCCATCTCTTAGAAGCTGCAAAATCTAACTCATTCGGCCCTGGGCGATCGGATTTGATTGTAATGTCATGAATTGCTGGTGATGGACCCTTATTAACACTCTGATTTAAACTAGATTTAACCGAATCAAGGGAGCTGTCTTGGAAGGCACGACTCAGAGCCCGGATACACTTCTCCAACGGATACAGAATCGTAAGAGGCAGAATAGTAGAGACGGGACCGGTGGTGGAAGTAGGGGCTTTGGGTACCGGTTCCCTCGCTGGATAATCCGTCTGAGAATCCGCGGATGGTTGTTCGGGGGTGTCATCTGAAGCAAGAACCTCAAAAGTATTACCCATATTTATATCCGAAGGGCAAGTGACTATTGCATAGGTGGGGGATCCTGCTCGCATAGTCGAACCCGTATTTCCCTCATCAACGGCCTTGCCGTTGTCCTGCTGCACAGGACGATAAACTTTATGCACTCTGGAGCATCTTCGTTGAACTGAGTTTTGACGAGCTGCTGAAGCATTGGCACGCCCATGTTCAAGAGTGGCGCGCCTTTCTGTAGCTGAGTTTCCTGCGGGAATAAGACGACAGGAGGCCGTGTCCCATAATTTGACACTTCGAGCAAAATTCAGGAAGTTTCTCATAACTAACTGACATAAAGGAAGTTCACTCAAAAAAAAAACTGACATAAAGGAACACTGATCAACTCGTTCAACCATAATGTGATCCTCCAACGGTTTAGCGAGATCAATATCAACCAGCACCTGAATGATATGACCAGAGAACCATCAAGCGACCGCTTATCAATTTGAATCAGATTTCCAATAGCACTGGCAATCCCCAGAATGGTATTAGGATCCCAGTATTCCAACTGAGCTTAAAAATGCGGACCCAAACGCTGGCCACAGAAGTGTGCACATTGTACGGATTGAAATTCGGGACTGATGGAGAGAGTCGAATAGTACCCAGATTAAGCGCCCAATTGATACGTAGTTGAGCCCGAGCTCGATCCTACGCATGGAAAAATTTGACACAAAAGTATCCCTTGCCCAAGGAAATTCGTTTCCAGTCATTCTTAATACCCCATAGCTCAGATAGCCTTTTATGCAAAGCATAGTAGGCCATGGCTTGTTACCTTTGCCCAAAATAACCCGCCCGATCAAAGAATAAGAAAACTCAGCAAGACATTGTTGGTAAATATTTTCGTCAATAGTAACAGTAACCGTGTTAGAAAATGAAGCAATATTATCTGGGGCCTGTGAAAAAGTAGAGTCCAACGGATGGGTAGTACCTGAAACCACCTTCACAATTTTGGCATGTTAATAATTACCTATATGTGAACTAGTTTATAACATATATATATATAGATATATATATAACCACAAATACTATATTATATGAGTACTTTAACCAATTCAATAAAAAAGTAGTCAGACCAATTATGTAATACAGTATCCATATATATATATAATTAGTATAGAACTTATTATTTATATATATATATATATATAAGTTATACAAATTATTACAATATCACTTACAATTGTCACACATAAAGTTCTACCTTAGTATCCAACTCTCTTTTATGTATTATATATATATATATATATTACGTATTTTTATTATTATTATTATTATAATTTATAATTAATATCCCCTTCCTTCCGATCGCATCATTCACCATCGCCGGTAGTTTGCCGGCCATCTTTTATCATGGCTTCGTCGGAATTTTTCCACGGTTTAACCTCCAACTACACGCCTCATCATGCACGATCACAACCCGTGATTTCTCCCCCAAGGAACTCAGCGCACGCATCGTCCCCCCTCGCGCAGCATGTCCACTCCGGCGATGGAAACTCGCCTGCACCTGGTCCGTCTTCCTTCTACGGGCTGACCTGGAATTTCCTCCCGTCTAAAAACCCCGTCCCTCTGGTGATCCCTCCCTCGATGACAGTTGCAGCTCCCATGCATTTAAACAGCGGAAAGTAGGTTGCTCGGCGATTATTGAGGAAGTTTCAAGGGGGGGGCCCCCATCCCCTGGTCTTTTTGCAGCCGCTGGGGGGCCATCTTTTACCCTCATGGCTGCCCATCACCATGGGGGCCAGCCCCTCTAAGTGTTCTAATGAGGGGCTGGCGGCCACCCTCCCTCCTAGGGCCGCCCCCTCCAAGGGGAGTGATGACCCCTGAGCCACAGTCTGCCATCCTCAGGGCAATCCTCCTGCATGCCCTCCCACGAATGCTACTCAACTGGCTGGAAGCTCCGCCACCATGGGCTCCCTCCATGAATCGAACCCTCGACTTTCGGCTCATAACACTAATACCCATATTAATTTGGGTAATTCTTTCACGAAAGTGGTTTCAGGCAATACCCATCCGCTGGATTCTACTTTTTCACAGGCCCCAGGTAATATTACATCATTTTCCAATATGGTTACTGGTAAAATGCAATCCATCCCTAAACCAGGTAGGAAAGGGGATTACTATTCTGTTACTATTGACGAATATGTTTACCAACAACGCCTTGCTGAGTTTCCTTATTCCTTGATCGGGCGAGTTATTTTGGGTAAAGGTAACAAGCCATGGCCTACTATGCCTTTGCATAAAAGGCTATCTGAGCTTTGGGGTATTAAGAATGATTGGAAACTAATTCCCTTGGGCAAGGGATACCTGTGTGTCAAATTTTTTCATACGCAGGATCGAGCTCGAGCTCAACTACGTATTAATTGGGCGCTTAATTCGGGAACTATTCGGATCTCTCCATGGGTCCCAGATTTCAATCCGTACGAGGTACACACGTCGGTGGCTAGTGTTTGGGTCCGCATCTTCGAGCTCAGTTTGGAGTACTGGGATCCTAATACCATCTTGGGGATCGCCAGTGTGATTGGAAATCCAATACAAATTGACCATCGATCGCTCGATGGTTCTTTGGGGCATTTCATTTGAGTGTTAGTGGATATTGATCTGGCAAAACCGTTGGAGGATCACATCATGGTGGAGCGAGTTAGCCAGTGTTCCTTTGTGTCAGTGAGTTATGAGAAACTACCTGAATTTTGTTCGAAATGTAGTGTTATGGGACACTCGATGGTTTCTTGCCATATTACTACCGTGGGAAAATCAGCTACGGTGTTATGGCGCACCTCTCCTGACCATGGACGTTCCAGGGCTTCAGCAGCACGTCAGAATTCAGTTCAACGAGGACGTTTCAGGGTTCGTAAAGTTTATCGTCCTGTGCAGCAGGACAAGGGCAAGGCCACTTAATGGGAAATACGGGTTCGACTATGCGAGCAGGATCCCCTACCTGTGCAATAGTCACTTGCCCTACTGATATACACCTCAGTAATACTTTTGATGCTCTTGCTTCCGATGACACCCCTGATCAACCATCTGCAGATTCTCAGATAGATTTCCAACTAGGGACCCAGTTCCCAAGGCCCCTCCTTCCAACACCGGCTCCGTCTCCACTATTCTGCCTCTTACGATTCAGCACCCGTTGGAGAAGCCTATCCAGGCTCTTAGTCGTGCCTTCCGGGACAGCTTCCTTGATTTGGCTAAATCCAGATTAATCCAGAGTGTTACTGAGGGTCCATCACCAGCAATTCATGACAATACTATTGAACCAGATCGCCCAGGGCCGAATGAGTTAGATTTTGCAGCTTCAAAGAGATGGGCAAATTATGCAGATGAAGTGGCTAACTCTCAGTCATCAGATTCTGCAGCACACAACACTCCTGTTTTTACCGTGCGATCATCACTGGTGCCACCTCCCCACCGTCTCAATGAATTGCATCTTCTGGAACATCCGGGGGATTGGGAACATTGCCTCTCGTAATGTTCTTAAGGCGTTATGTCAAAAACATAAACCTTCTATATTAGCTATTTGTGAGCCTAAGATGGACATTTCATCGATTTTGGATTCTTATTGGAGTAGTTTGGGATTGAGGTTCGTGGCTTAGAGCTTTCGGGCTAACGGACGAGCTGATATTTGGGTCTTCTGTGAAGCTGGTATTTCTGTCCAAAATCAGGTTTGGTCTTCCTCTCAATGTATTATTCTGCAAGTTCAATTTGGTTCTATGGTTTCTCATATTGGTTTCACTCATGGTTTATGTGATCATATTGCTCGGCGTACGCTTTGGTTGGATTTGAGGAATTTGGGTCTTGATGATCTGGTGCTTATTGGAGACTTTAACGCGGTCTTGGGTCATCATGAGCGCTCGGGCAGTGGGATTTTATCCCAGGCCTCTTGCTAGGATTTCAGAGACTTTTTGGAGGATGCTGGTTTGTTTGCATTGCCAACTACGGGGAATTCATTTACTTGGTGCTCCCCCCGAATGCCTCTATCCCTCCTTCAGGCTAAGTTGGATCGAGCCCTAGCAACTTGTCGATTTTCTCTTTTTGACAAGTTGTCAAGGGCTTGGTTCTTCCTCGCATTGGATCCGATCACCATCCCATTTTGGTTTCTTGTTCATCTTCTATTAGCAGGGGTCCGGTTCCATTTCGTTTCCAATGTATGTGGGTTTATCATGACACATTCCGTGATTTGGTTACTACTTCTTGTGCTATTCCTTGCACCACGCCAAACCCTCTGTTGTGCGTCATGAGGAAGCTCAAAAGGTTGTGGCAGGCTATTAAGGTCTAGAACAAAGATGTTTTTGGGGATGTTAATCGCAGGGTTGAGTATCAAATGGAGCAAGTTCGTCAGATTCAGGCAGATATTAAGACTTTGGGCTATACAGCTGCTCGTCGGGACATGGAGATTCACACCTAGAAAGTTTTGTCTCACACGTTGCTATTACAATTTGAATTCCTTAAGCAAAAGGCCCGCTCGGCATGGCTTAAGGATGGTGATCGTAACACAGCATTTTTTCACCGTCGTAGCCAGATCCATAATGGACGCACGGGGATTCATGGTCTTATGATTAATGGCAATTACACTGATGATCCAACGGTTCTTGGGAATCATATTATTTCCTTATATAAGGAGCTCTTCGCGGACAATGGGGGTACCATTGCGAATTATACGATGGTTGATCAGGTGATTTCCCCCAGGGTAGGGGCGTTAGATAATGCTAGCTTGACAGTCATTCCTTTGGATTCAGAGATTAAGGAAGAGGTGTTTGATATGGATTCAAATAGCTCTCCAGGCCCAGACGGCTTCAATGGGACATTTTATCCCCACTTCTGGGATGTCATCTCAGTCGAGGTGATCGCCGCTGTCCGATTTTTCTTCATTAGCTCGTCCCTACCATTGGGTTTGAACGCTAGCTTCATAGCGCTCATCTCAAAGACTAAGGATGCTAATGCTATTGAGAACTTTCGCCCGATTGTTATGAGTAATTTTCTTTTCAAGATTATTACTAAGATATTGGCTACGCATTTGGGTTCGATTATTTCTGCCTATTTATCTCCTACGCAGTTTGGATTTATTTCGGGGAGGCAGATTCACGATTGTATCGCCATGGTCTCTAAAGGGTTCAATGTCTTGCATGGTCGATCGGATGCAAATATGATCTTGAAGGTTGATATCCGTAAGGCTTTTGATACATTGAAGTGGGGCTTCTTACTACACGTTTTGCGCCGCTTTGGTTTCTCAGAGGTTTTTATTCACTGGGTGGATGTTATTCTTTGGTCGTCTAGAATATCAGTGATTCTTAATGGGACACCGATGGGGTACTTCTCCTGTTTTAGAGGGGTCAGACAGGGTGATCCTCTATCCCCGTTACCTTTTTGCATCACGGAGGAGGTACTTAGTAAATTTATTGAGGTCGCGGTTGCTCAAAATCGGTTAGGTCCATTTATCACGCCTAGACGGATTATCTTGCCATCGTCCATCTTATATGCGGATGATATTGTTATTATGTGTGGGGCTTCTTCATCCAACGCCCGTATCCTTCTTCAGATTCTCACCCTATATGCGGATATCTCGGGCCAAGCTTTCAATCCTCAGAAATCTAAAGTTTACTTTGGCTCCCGGGTCTCATCTCATGTACATGGGAAGATGCAAACTATCATGGGGATCCAGCCCGGAATGTTCCCCACTGTATATTTAGGCGCACCGATTTTCAAGGGTGCTCCTAAGGTTGCGCACTGTATATTTAATTCGGTGATTACTAGTTCTTTTGTGCACACCATGATGGTTTACAAATGGCCCCGAACCTTGCTCAAGAAAATGGAAAGGGCCATTCGTAACTTCATTTTGACTGGGGATGTTAATACAAAGGGGTTGGTGGTGGTTAGTTGGAATCGGTGTTGCACGCCTTGGGCTGAAGGGGGGTTGGGTGTTCGATCGATTGTGGCAGATAATATGGCTTTTTTGATGAAATTGGGCTAGAAGGTTATGAACTCGGACTCGGTGATCTTCAACACCCTTAGGCGACGCTATTTGATGGCGGATAGTCCGGAGGTCGTTTATCCCTTCTTCTATCTGGGCCGGGATTAAACCTTGCATTTCGATTTGTTTGGATGACTCTCGATGGATCCCAGGGGCTAATTCCGATGTATTATTTTGGATTGACAACTGGCCGGGTTACTCTATAGCAGACAAAATTGGTATCCCACAGGAATACAAACACTTATTTCAGCATCGCATTTCGGACTACTTTTATGAAGAGTCCTGACACTTCACCTTCTCATTTGTGGAGGATTATTTGGATCTGGTCCAAGATATCGTGCGAGTCCCTATTGCCCCTTCTTTGAGGGATACGCGTATATGGCTGAATTCGAAGCACGGTATGGTTACTTCGAAAGCAGCATATGCTCATGTTCGTCCCCACTATCCGGCGGTCAAGTGGGGTTCTTGGATTTGGTCGCAACACATCCCGGAATGGCGATCGGTGGTGATGTGGTGGGCTATCCATAATTGATTGGCTATCTTAGATTTATTATGGGCCAGGGGGAGTTTTACTGGCCCCTCAGTTTGTGCTCTTTGTCGTGCCTTTGCAGAATCGGTTGACCATTATTTGTCTCTTGTTTCTTTGCAGGGGCTCTTTGGCGATGGATTTTTGATTCTTTTAACGTTCACCCATTTGAGGCTCATAGTTTTAATGAATTCCTAGTGCGGCTAATGAACTTTCATTTCAGTGAGCAGGTTACTATCCTATGGCGTGTGGCTATCCTATCCTGCATCTGGCTCATTTGGCATATCCGGGATGAGTTGGTTTTTTACAACAAACTCTGGACGGTGGACGCGGCTACTCTTCATCTTCGGGTTCTCATCATTGAAATCATCTTCATTGGATCGGGGATGCATGCACAATGACCAACAAGACCTTCTCATCCTGCGTAGGTTGCGTGTTCCTGGGCGGGCTAGACAAGCACCAAAGATCGTGGAAGTTAATTGGCAAAAAACCCTCCCGGGATAGATCAAGGTGAATACGGACGGCAGTTCTTCGGGGGCACCGGGCAATCTCACAACTTTCGAGGTTTTCCGAAATTGTAGAGGTTTCTTTTGGGGGTGTTTTGTGAATTTTTGTGGTTTGGGCTATGCGTTTGAAGCTGAATTGGTTGCAGAACTTTGGCTGGAGTCGGATTCGATGTATGTGGTGAACTTGCTGGAGAAGAGATCTGCTGAGGTCCCATGGCGCCACCTTGGCAAATGGCGATACACTTTGCATCTTCTCGCTCATATGGATTTGGTAGTCTTACATATTTTTGGGAAGGCAATCGGGTGGCAGACATGTTGAGCAAGAAGACGGATTACGGTTCATGGTGGGGCGTCCCTCCTAAGGAGCTCGTACATTATCTCACTGATGACTATGTTGGCCAATCCAACTATAGGTTTATTAGCTAGTGCATCCTGGGCTCTGGTTTCTTTTCCCATTTTTTGACCTTTTTTCATTCATGGGGGGGTACTCTTTTTCCTGTCAAGGGTGGATTTTACCTTGGGAGGTTTTAACGAGGCACCAACCATTCAGCCATTTGGTCGGCTTGTGACCATTTCGTCTTCATTTATGACAATGTTTTCAGGCTTACTTTTGGTTACCTGATCAGCCTGTGATCAGGAATACTCTCTTTTCCTTTTTAATATATAATTTCGAATTTATTAAAAACAATTATAATTAATATTAGTACATGGTAATTCTATAATCTGCATATAAAGTGTCACCTTATTTTCTTTATCATGATCTTATTCATCTTCTTTTTTGAATGAATTAGAGATGTATATAAAAAATGAAAAGAGTGATCCTAATCACAAGCTGATCGGTAGCCAAAGAAATAAAATGAAAATCGAGTCCGAAACAAAGTCGAAATGGTCACAAGCCGACCAAATGGCTGAATGGTTGGGGCCTCATTAAAACCTCCCAAGGTAAAACCCATCCTTGCGGAAAAAATCCTTAACAGGAAAAAGAGTACCCCCCATAACAGGCGTCCAAAAATAAGGAAATAAAATGGGACGCATTATCTGACGAATCTATAATTGGATTGACCAACATAGTCTTATGTGAGAAAAGGAACAAGCTCCGCATGAGGAACTCTCCACCAAATCCCCTATTGCGACTTCTTACTCAGAAGGTCTGCCACTCTATTTCCTTCACGATATATATGCGAAACCACCAGAGTCATCTAAGAAAGCAAATGAAGAGTGTACCTCCATTTGCTAAGGTGACGCCATGGGACATCCACAGATCTCTTATGAAGCAAGTCCACAACGTAAACAGAGTCTGACTCGAGCCAAAGCTGGGTCCAGCCCTTAGCATGTGCATAATGAATGGCCCACATTGCTGCCACCAACTCAGCCTCAAAAGCATATCCATTTCCACAGCGTTCCACAAAGCACCCCCGAAAGAAGCCTCTGCAATTCCGGAAGACCTCAGAAGCTGTAAGGATCCCCGGCGCCCCCAAAGCACTACCGTCTGTATTCACCTTGATCCCTCCCGGAAGGGGTTTCTGCCAGTTAACTTGCACAATCTTCGGAGACTGTCTAGGGCACCCAGGCACGCGAAGCCATCTTAGGATAAGAAGATCAATTTGGTCATTGTTCATACAACCTTGATCAAGCGAAGAAGATTCAACAATAAGCACCCAAAGATCAGAAATGATTGCATCCACCGTCCATCGTTTATCGTTAAAAGTCAAATCATTCCGGATATGCCAAATAAGCCAAATGCAGGACAAGGCTGCCACCCGCCATAAGAAAGCAACGTGATCACTTAAATGGAAAGTCATAAGGCGCACCAGGAATTCATTAAAGTTGTGGGCCATAAAGAAGTGAACACCAAATGAATCGAAAATCCATCTCCAATGAGCCCCTGCAAAGACACAAGAGATAAACAAGTGATCAACAGATTCAGCAGAAGCGCAACAAAGACCACAAACAGAGGGGCCAATGAAACTCCCCCTAGGATGTAATAGGTCCAAGACCGCCAAACGATCGTGAATGGCCCACCACGCTACAATCAAACGGCGTTCGAATTATGAGGTGACCAAATCCAAGAACCCCATTGGACTACTGGAGAATGGGGTCGAATATAAGAATATGCCGTCTTTGAAGAAATATTCCCATTCTCGGAGTGCATCCAGACCCGCACGTCCTTCGATGGTGGGGCGATGGGAACGCGAACAATATCTCGGACAAGATCCAAATAAGCCTCAACAAATGAGAAGGTGAAATGCCAGGACTCTTCGTAGAAGTACTCAGAGATACGTTGCTGAAATAGATATATGTACTCCTGCGGAATACCAATTCTACAAGCAATGCAGTAACCCAACCAGTTGTCAATCCAAAATAATGCTTTGGAATTACACCCAGGGATCCATCTAGACTCAGCCAAACAATCCTCAATGCGAGGCCTGATCCCAGCCCAGATCGAGGAAGGAAGAAACGATATGCGGATCGAACCGTCAACTATTAAGTAGCGTTTCCTTAGAATCTGGAAAACCACAGATCCGAAGTCATAACCTTCCAGCCCAGTTTCATCAGAAAAGCATTGTTAGCCACCGTAATCTAACGAACACCTAGGCCCCCTTCTGCCCGAGGCATACAACATCGAGCCCAGCCACCACTGAACCTTTGGAGTTTACATCACCAGACCAAATAAAGTTATGCATAGCCGTCTCCATTTGCTTAAGCAAAGATCTCGTCCACTTGTAAACCATCATCGTATGCACAAATGAGCTAGTGATCACATCATTAACCAAGCAAACCCTACCAGCAATGGATAAAGTCGTCCCCTTCCAACGTCTAAACTTCAAGAGAACCTTATCAAACACATGTTGCAAGACCGCGGCCTTTGGAGCACCTTTAAAGATTGGGGCTCCTAAATAAATCGTAGGGAAGGCGTCTAACTGTATACCCATAATAGACTGAATTTGCCCACGCACATGGTGAGAAACCCGAGTACCAAAGTACACTTGTGATTTTCGAGGATTGAAGGTCTGACCTGAAATACCAACATACATCGTGAGGATCTGAAGAAGGGTGCGGGCGTTAGCTGAGGTGGCCCCACACTAATAACAATATCGTCAGCATAAAGAGAACCAATGAGGGAAAGATAATATTTCGGGGCACTTGGAATGGCCCCAAATGGTTCCGAATCACCGCTCCCTCTATAAGCTTGCTCAAAACTTCCTCAGCAATGCAAAAAAGTAAAGGAGATAGGGGATCACCTTGTTTAACACCTCTAAAACAAGAAAAGTATCCAACAGGCGAACTGTTAAGTAAGATTGAAATCCTGGATGACTGAAGGATTATTTCAATCCAATGAACGAAGATCTCCGAGAAGCCAAACCGATGCAAAACGTGAATAAGAAAACCCCAATTAAGCGTATCGAATGCTTTGCGAATATCAATTTTAAGAATCATATTATCATCAAGCCGGCCATGCATAACATTGAAGCCTTCAGAAACCAGAGCAATACAGTCATGAATCTGTCTGCCTGGAATAAAACCAAACTGCGTGGGCGACAAGTAGGGAGAAAAGACGGAGCCCAATCGAGTCGCCAAAATCTTAGTAATAATCTTGAAAAGATAATTACTCATGATGATCGGCCGAAAGTTATCAATGGTATTCGCATCCTTAGTTTTCGGAATGAGGGCCATGAAACTAGCATTCAACACCGAAGGGAGGGTCGAACTAGTGAAGAAGAAACGGACAACAGCGCTAACATCAGCAGAAATAATGTCCCAACAATGACGATAAAAGATCCCATTGAAACCGTCCGGCCCAGGAGAACTATCAGATTCCAGATCAAAAATTGCCTCCCGATTCTCCGAATCCATAGGAATGGCCGTTAAAAGAGCATTATCCCCCGCCAGCACCTTCGGAGTAATGACTAGATCAACCATAGAATAGTCCGGAATGGGACCCCCAGGTTCCGAGAAAATCTTACTATATTATTTTTTTAATACGAAAAGAGGAAGAAAGGAAAGGCGATGAAGATTTTTTGATGAATTGTTCCAATTATACAAATGAAACTAGCAGTTTTCGACGTCTTGTAAAAAACCCTAGTGTGTGCGATTTCACCATCAGTGTGTGTACGTCTTCTCGGTCGTACTCACGCCCGCTGGTTTCTTCTCTCCGGTCGACTTCTCCGTTTGCTACCATGTCGGAGCCCCCTTGGCATGGGTACACGTCCAATTTTGACCCTCCTTTGCATACTCGACAACAACCTCGTACGCCTACAGCACCTTCCACGTCGCCCAAGGACGGATTGGTCCCCCCCCCATGTTTGCGTGTGCGCCCCTTCCAACGCCCATCATCCTTCACGCACGCCCATGGGTCTTGATGCTGATGCACATGGCGCCCCCTCCAATGCCCAACATCCCTCACGCCTGCACATGGGTCTTGATGCTAATGCTCATGTGGTCCCTCCACATAATGGCGCCCCCTCCAATGCCCAACATCCCTCACGCATGCATATGGGTCTTGATGCTAATGCTCATGTGGTCCCTCCACTTAATGTTGTTCCGCAAATGGGAAAGATGCCATGGGGACCACATCCAAACCACCACTTGCGGTGGTTATTTTGGGGACATCTTCCTTCCCCCCCATGGGGCGCGCCTACCATGGGGGACCGCCCCCCCTTGTGCCATCTCTGGGGGGCGGTGGGCGCTACTTCGCCCAAGGGCCCCCTCCCGGGGGTGATGACCCCGGGCGGCATTGCCCCGTCCGTCTGCACGAGATCCCAACCTCTAGCAGCCGTTTCATTTCCACCTCGATTGCTGGAACATCTACCCCAACGACCTCCTTATATGAATCGAATCTGCGACAATCGGCTCATTATTCCAATAATCAATCCAATTTTGGCAACTCTTTTGCTAAAGTTGTTTCAGGTACACACCACGACTTGGATTCTACTCCGCAAGCACAAGGTAACTTCGAATCCTTTTCACATGTGGTTTCTAGGAAATCCAACTCTATCCCTAAGCCGGTTAGAAAAGGTGATTATTACTCAATTACTATAGATGAAAATGTGTATCAACAACGTCTCGCTGAATTCTCGTATTCCTTAATTGGAAGGGTGATTTTGGGTAAAGGCAACAAACCATGGGCGACAATGCCTTTGCATAAATGCCTATCTAAATTATGGGGCATTAAAACTGATTGGAAACTAATCCCCCTGGGTAAGGGATTTTTTTGTGTTAAGTTTTTTAACGCGCAGGACCGTGCTCGAGCTCAGGTTCGGATAAATTGGGCGCTCAATCCGGGATCTATACGTCTCTCCCCATGGGTGCCGGACTTCAACCCGTATAAGGTTCAAACTTCAGTGGCCAGCGTTTGGGTACGTATTTTTGAACTCAGTCTGGAATACTGGGACCCCAGCAACATCATGGGGATCGCCAGTGCTCTTGGGAACCCATTACAGATCGATCAGCGTTCTCTGGATGGATCTTTGGGTCATTTTGTTCGGGTTCTGGTGGATATTGATCTTTCCAAGCCATTGGAGGAACACATTATGGTTGAACGCACGGGCAAGTGCTCTTTTGTTTCCATTGGTTATGAAAAACTCCCTCAGTTTTGTTCAAGGTGTAGCGTTACGGGACATTCAACAGCTTCATGTCATCTTAACAATGCGGGAAATACGCCCGCGGAAGGGCGTGCGTCGCCCGGGGGACGATCAAGGGCCCGGATACTCGTCGAATTGATGCGGCGAGGTCGCTCCAGAGTTCGTAAGGTTTACCGTCCTGTTCAGCAGGACAAGGGCAAGGCCGTCGATGACTCAATGGGAACTTCGGGTTCGGCTATGCGCGCAGGATCTCCAACTCGCGCTATAGTCACTTGCTCTTCAGACATTCATCTTGCTAATACCTTCGAGGCTCTTGATTGATGGACCCCGGAGCAAAGAACCAGCCAGATTACAAGCGATTATCCGGCTAGGGAATCGTCTCCCAAGGCCAATGCTTCCAATATGGGAATGGTCTCTCACATTATGCCCATTACGGTTCAAAGATCCTTGGGGAAGCCTATTCATGCTTTGAGTCGTGCCTTCAGGGACAACTCCTTGGATTCGGCTAAAGATAGAATGCTCCAAAAAGTTACATCGGGACCGTCGCCCCCAGCCCATGACGTTACTATTGAAGCGGAGAGTTCAGAACCACACGAGATGAATTTTGCCGCTACCACGAGATGGGCAGACTACGCAGATGAAGCAGGTCATACTCAACCGTCAGACTCCACTATGCACCACACGCCTGTTTTTACCGTGCGATCGTCACGGGTGCCACCCTCCCCACCGTCTCAATGAATTGCATCTTCTGGAACATCCGGGGGATGGGGAATGTTGCATCTCGCAATGTTCTTAAGGCTTTATGTCAAAAGCATAAGCCTTCGATTTTGGCTATTTGTGAACCTAAGGTGGACATTTCGACTATTTCCGATTAGATGGCATAGCCGGGTTTGGTTCTCGCGGTCAAAGTTTTCGAGGCATTGGACGGCGGACATTTGGGTTCTTCACGACTCCATAATCTCAATCCTTAACCAGGTCTGGTCTTCTACTCAATGTATCGTTTTCCAAGTTCAGTTTGGTGCTTTGATTTTTCATGTTGGCTTCACTCATGGTATGTGTGATTACATTGCACGACGCGAGCTGGGCCGGATTTGAGGAATTTGGGTCTTACCGACCATTACTTGTTGGGGATTTTAATGCGGTTTTGGGACATCATGAGCGCTCGCGCAATGATACTCTTTCCCAAGCCTCGTGTCAGGACTTCAGGGATTTCATGGAGGACGCTGGTTTGTTTGCGGTGCATACTACGGGGAATTCATTTACTTGGTGCTCACCCCGTAGGCCTCTATCTTTACTTCAGGCGAAGTTGGACAGAGCCCTCGCAACTTGTCCATTTTTTGCGCTTTGGCAGGACGTAAAGGGTTTTGTTCTTCCTCGCATTGGCTCGGATCACCACCCTATTTTGGTTTCATGTTCCTTGACCATTAGCAGGGGTCCGGTTCCATTTCATTTTCAGCGTATGTGGGTTCAACACGATTCATTCCGGGATTTGGTTACAACCTCTTGGGGCGCTCCATGTGACACGCACAACCCCTTATTGCGTGTCATGAGGAAGCTCAAGCGGTTGCGATATATGATTAAAGATTGGAACAGGGATGTGTTTGGGGATGTTAATCGCAGCGTGGAGAAGCAGATAGAGCTTCTTCGTCAAATTTAGGCAGATATTGAGGCTTTGGGCTATACCTCCTCTCTCCGGGATAGAGAGCTGGACGCCCAGTTGAAGCTTTCGCAGACGTTGCAGTCACAGTCTGAATTCCTTAAGCAAAAGGCCCGCACTGCCTGGCTTAAGGATGGGGATCGTAACACAACATTTTTTCATCGGCGTAGCCAGATTCGTACGAGCTGCGCGGGGATTCAGGGGCTTATGGTGGCAGGGAATTTCACTGATGATGCTACGGTCCTTGGGAATCATATTATTTCATTTTACGAGGAGCTCTTTGCGGATACCGGGAGCTCTACCACGGATTTCTCGCTAGTCGACCAGGTGCTCACTCCAATGGTTGGGGCGCGGGATAATGCCAGCCTAACTGCCATTCCCTCAGATTTGGAGGTGCAAACCGCGGTGTTTGATATGAACTCAGACAGTTCTCCGGGGCCTGATGGGTTCAATGGGATTTTTACCGCCATTTTCGGGATGTCATCTCTCTTTGAGGTAACAGACGCTGTTCGCTCTTTTTTAGTAATTCATCACTACCTCTGGGATTGAATGCTAGTTTCATGGCGCTCATCCCAAAGACTAAGGATGCTAATGTCATTGAAAACTTCCGTCCGATTGTCATGAGCAACTTCCTTTTCAAGATTCTCACGAAGATATTGGCTACGCGCTTGGGTTCGATTATTGCTGATTATTTATCTCCAACTCAGTTTGGTTTTATCCCGGGTAGACAAATTCATGAGTGTATTGCCATGGTATCTGAAGGGTTTAATGTCTTACAGGGACGTACGGATTCAAATATGATACTGAAAATCGATATTCGCAAGGCATTCGACACATTGAGGTGGGATTTTTTACTACATGTCTTATGCCATTTCGGTTTCTCCGAGACGTTCGTCTTACCGGGTGGAGGTGGTTCTCCGGGCCGTCGAATATCGTCTTTGTTGAATGGGGACGCCGGTTGGTTATTTTCCCCTGTTCCAGAGGAGTTAGACAAGGGGATCCTTTATCACCCCTATTGCTTTGTATTGCGGAGGAGGTCTTGGGTCGGTTTATTGCAGCAGCGATGGATCAGTCCCGACTATCTGCCTTCACGGCGCCAAGGAGTATTATCTTTCCATCATCCATTTTATACGCGGACGATATTGTCATCATGTGTGGGGCGTCTTCATCCAATGCCCGGGTCTTGCTTCAGATTCTTTCTCATTATGCAGATATCTCGGGTCAAGTGTTTAATCCACAGAAATCCAAGGTCTATTTTGGGATGCAGGTTTCGCATTATGTCCGTGGGAGGGTGCAACACATTCTAGGGATTCTTCCAGGGGCGTTTCCCACCACCTACTTGGGCGCTCCAATCTTCAAGGGAGCTCCAAAGGTCGCAAATTTACAGTCTATCTTTGACAAGATAATCGTGAAGTTCCGACGATGGAAAGGCTCGTCTCTCTCCCTTGCTAGTAGGGTTTGCCTTGTTAACTCAGTGATAACTAGTTCTTTCGTGCACACCATGATGATTTATAAATGGCCGCAATTTGCTACATCAAATGGAAAAAGCCATGCGTAATTTCATTTGGACGGGGACGTGAATTCTAAAGGAAAGGTAGTGGTCAATCTGGAATACATGTTGCACGCCGGGGTAGAGGAGGATTGGGCGTGCGATCGATCATGGCTGCTAACAAGGCTTTCTTAATGAAATTGGGCTGGAAGGTTCTGAACTCGGACTCAGTGGTCTTCAGGACTCTCAGACAACGGTACTTTACTAGAAATGGGGATATCCCGGAGGTCCTTTATTCCTTCTTCTATTTGACCGGGATTAAACCCTGTATTTCGATTGCTTGGATGGTGCTCGTTGGATCCCATGCGCCAATTCCGAGGTATTATTTTGGATTGATAATTGGTTGGGATACTCCATTCTTGTGTAATTGGCATTCCGCAGGATTATAGATATTTATTCAGAACAGAGCGTATCTCTGATTATTTTTATGATGGATCCTGGCACTTCACCCTCCCCTTTGTGAAGGCTTATTTGGAGCTAGTTCGAGCTATTGTGTGCGTCCCAATTGCGCCTACATCGCGGGATACTCGTGTTTGGATGAACTCAGAGGATGGTTCGGTTACCTCGAAGACGGCTTATAATTATTTACGAGCATATCCCGGAACGGAGATCAGTGGTGGCATGGAGGGCTATACACAACCGATTGGCAGTCCAGGATTCTTTACGAGCTAGGGGAAGTTTTACTGGCCCTTCGGTTTGTGTTCTTTGCAGGGAATCGGGGGAATCGGTTGATCACTTATTTGTTTCATGTGCTTTTGCAGGGCATATATGGCGTTGGATCTTCCAAGCCTTTCACGTGAACCCCCTCCAGGCTTACAGTTTCAATGAACTGCTGGTACGACTTATGTCTCTTCATTTTAGTGACCAGGTCGCTTTCCTTTGGCGTGTGGCAATATTATCCTGCATCTGGCTTATTTGGCACATCCGTAATGAGCTGATTTTCCACAACAAAGTCTGGACTCCGGAGGCGGCGCTCATTCACCTACAGGTACTCATTGTTGAATCAACATCTTTGGACCGGGGATGCATGAATAACGATCAGCAGGACCTCTTTATCCTGCGTGGTTTAAGAGTTCCCGGAAGGGCTAGGCATGCTCGAAGATTGTGGAGGTCCGATGGCAAAAACCCCTCCCGGGTTGGATAAAGGTTAACACGGATGGCGGCGCTTTAGGGGCAGGGCAATCTAACTATGACCTCGGTGTCTTCGGAATTGTAGAGGATTCTTTCGCGGATGCTTATGTCCATCATCGTGGTTCAGGGTACGCATTTGAAGCTGAATTGGTTGCAGCAATGTGGGCGATTCAATACGTATTTGCAAATGGCTCGACGCAACTTTGGCTGGAATCGGATTCGATGTATGTGGTGAACCTGCTGGAGAAGAGAACGATGGAGGTCCCATGGCGCCATCTTAGCTATTGGCACCAAACCTTGCATCTGCTCAGTGGCATTGATTTGGTAGTCTCTCATATCTTTAGCGAAGGCAATCGGGTGGCAGACATGCTGAGCAAGAAGACGGAGAGTGGCACCTGGTGAGGCGTTCCGCCCACAGACCTTTTTCGCTACCTCACTGATGATTATGTTGGCCAATCCAACTATAGGTTTGTTACTTAATGCGCCACCGCTTCAGGTTTCTTTTTTAGGCGCCTTTTTTCTGGGGGGTACTCTTTTTCCTTCCAAGGGTTTTTCCCACAAGGGTGGGTTTTACCTTGGAAGGTTTTAACGAGGCCCCAACCATTCAGCCATTTGGTCGGCTTGTGACCACTTCGTTCTGGTTGTTGACATTATTTCCAGGCTTTCTTTTGGTTACCTGATCTGCCTGTGATCAGGATTACTCTTTTTCATTTTTTATATATAATTCGCACTTATTCAAAAAAAATTTATTTTTTTAATACGAATCGAAATATAATAAAAAGAAATGAAAAATCCTGGTCACAAGCCGACTAGGTAGCTCAATGTTTGGGGCCTCGTTAAAAACCTACCAAGGTAAAACCCACCCTTGTGGGGAAAACCCTTAGTAGGAAAAGAGTACCCCAGTGAGAAAAGTGAGAGCCAAACAACCAAACCGAAACAACATAGCACAAATTAACTAACAAATCTATACTGTGTACGTCCGACATAGTCATCTGTAAGCAGAGAGATAATATCAATAGGGGGCGTCCCACCAAGAGGAGTCACACGTGAACTTGCTGAGTTGGTCCGCAACACGGTTACCTTCTCGATAGATGTGAGAAACCACAATGTGCATCTGAGAAAGCAGAAAGAGAGAATAACGCCATTGATTAAGCAGACGCCAGGGGATGGAGTCCGTCTGAGATCTAAGAAGGCCAACAACATACATAGAGTCCGATCCAGCCAAATATTAGTCCAACCCTTGCGAAAAGCATAGGAGATTGCGGTCATGGCAGCAACCAGTTCGGCCTCAAAAGCGAAGCCAATTCCACACTGCTCCACGAAACACCCACGAAAAAATCCTCGATAATTACGAAAAATGCCCGCTGCCGTGATATGACCTGGAGCTCCGATAGCACTACCATCGATGTTGGCTTTAATCCAGCCAGGAAGGGGAAGAAACCAAGGCACAGGGATAATGCGAGGGGCCTTAGGAGGGCGTCCACTAACCTTCAGCCGGTGTAAACAAAGAAGATCATCCTGGGTATTCTGCATGCACCCTTTGTCAAGCGAAGCAGACTCAATAATCATGGCTCTCAACTGAACAAGCGCCGCATCTGTAGTCCAATGTTTGTTATTAAAGATCACGTCATTTCTGATGTGCCAGATAAGCAATATGCAAGAAACAATCGCCACCCTCTAGAGAAAAGCAACATGCGCACTGAAATGAAATTCCATTAAATGAACCATAAAATCGTTGAAGCTATAGACGTTACGAAAAGCCACCACAAATGAACCCGCAATCCAGTCCCAAAGAGCTCCTCCAAAATCGCAAGAAACAAAAATGTGATCGATCGATTCCGAATGAGGGTTACAGAGACTGCAAGCAGTAGGACCGATAAATCCTTTGGGGCGGTGAACGTCCATGACTGCCAGACGTCCGAATATCGCCTACCAGACCACAACCGAGCGCTTCGCTGGTATGTAGGGGGACCATATCCAAGATCCCCATTTAACAGAAGGAAAGGACGGTCGAAGAAATGCATATGCTGACTTAGATGTCATTGTCCCATCCATAGAGCGAGTCCACACTCGTTTATCCAAAGAATCTGGAGTAATCGGACAACGGACAATGTCCCGAACAATATCCAAGTAAGCCTCCACAAACGACATAGTGAGATGCCATTTGTTATAAAAAAAGAAGTCCGATATGGGATTATGGAAGTTAGCCCGAAATTCATGCGGGATGCCAATCCGATCCGCAATGACGTAACCAAGCCAGTTATCTGTCCAAAAATTAACCGAAGAGTGAGCCCCAAGAATCCATCTCAAATTAGTCTGGCAATCCTCCACAATTGGACGCAGTCCTGCCCAGATAGAAGAAGGCAAGAAGGAGTGCCTAATCGAACCCTTGTCCATCAAAAAACGGCGACGGAGAGTATCAAAGACAATTGAATCCGATGTGAGAAGTTTCCAGCCCATCTTCATAATAAAGGCTCGGTTCGCAGAAATGAGGGATCGGATGCCAAGACCGCCCTCATTCTTGGGAGTGCAACAACGCGTCCAATTAACCACGACATAACCCTTCTGATTAATATCACCAGTCCAAATGAAGTTACGCATAGCTTTCTCCAACTGCTTAAGCAGCACGATAGGCCATTTGTAAATGAGCATACTGTGAACTAGGGAGCTGGCAATAATAGAGTTAACCAAGCAGACACAACCTGCCAAGGAGAGAGAAGAACCTTTCCAACACTTAAACTTAACCATAATCTTATCAAACAAAGGCCGCAACACACCATGTTTAAGGGCACCCTTGAAGATAGGAACCCCAAGATAAGTAGTAGGAAAGGATCCTACCGATAAGCCCATGATCGTCTGAATGCGATGTCTAACATAATGCGAGACCCGAGTACCAAAAAACACCTTCGATTTGACAGGGTTGAACACCTGGCCAGAAAGAGAGGCATAATGATCAAGAGTATCAAAAATATAACGTGCATTGCCAGAGGTTGCCGCACAAAGGATGACAATATCATATGCATAAAGCATGGAGGACGGAAACACAATATTAAGCGGAGCCATGAAAGGCTTGAGAAGATGGGATGACACCAGACGAGAGATAAGTTTCCCCAGGACTTCTTCGGCAATGCAAAAGAGAAGGGGTGAAAGAGGATCACCCTGACGCACCCCTCTTGTGCAAGCAAAGTATCTGACTGGAGAGCCATTAAGAAGAACCGAGATACGGGCCGAGTTCAAAATGACAGATATCCGCGCAACAAATTTCTTAGAGAAGCCAAATCTGTGTAACACATATAAAAGAAAATCCCAGCTGATAGTGTTAAAGGCCTTACGGATATCGATTTTCAGGATCATGTTACTGTCAAATAAGCGTTCCGAGACTAGAGCAATACAATCATGAATGTGACGACCCGGAATAAAACCAAATTGTGTAGGAGACAAAATACGTCTGATGATACGGCCAAACCGAGTAGCCAATATCTTAGTGATAATTTTGAAGATGAAATTGCTCATGACAATGGGCCTGAAATTATCTACAGTATTCGCATCTTTGCTTTTAGGAATGAGAACCATAAAGTGGAATTGAGTCCGGGCAGAGAACCGTGACATGGAAGAAGTGGCGCGCATGAGAGTAATGACGCGTCATTAGATATGATGTCCCAACAACTCTGATAGAAAGAGCCATTAAAGCCATCTGGGCCTAGGGAACTGTCAAGACCAAGATCAAAAACCGCATCTCGAATCTCTAAATCCATAGGTAAAGAGGTTAAGCAATTGTTCTCCACATCCATCACCACTGGGTTAATAACTTGATCAATAGAAGAAAAATCCGGAATTAGACCAATAGGCGCCGTGAATAAGTCCTGGAAGAACTGGATATTGTGACTATGGATGAAGGATGGGTCTGTGGAAAGCATACCATTGATCATCAGACCGTGAATACCAGCCCGAGCGGCCTTAGTCTGACAACAACTGTGGAAAAAAGAAGTGTTGCGGTCTCCATCAACCAACCAAGCAGCCCGAGATTTCTGGCGAAGAAATTCAGATTGTAGAAGAAGCGCCTGATTAAGCGAGTTCTGGGCTTCAAGCTTCTAGTCCCGATGGGCTATACTATACCCCAGAGTCTCGATGTCCGACTAAATCTGTCTCAACTTTTCTAATTTATCATCCACCCCACGATTGACATCCCCAAAAACCTCCGAATTCCAAGAACGAAGCACAGGGCGCAACCTTTTCAATTTAATCATCAATCGAATCAAAGGGTTAGTGCCTGCGCAATTTGATTCCCAAGAAGAAGTAACAACCGACTGAAAACCAGGATGTTTAGTCCACATACGTTGAAAACGAAAAGGAGATGGGCCCTTATGAGCCGAAGTCACACACGAAAGAAAAGAGGATGATGGTCCGAGCAAGTGCGAGGGAGAACAAAGCCTTAGTCCTCTGCCAAAGACTAACAAACCTAGGACTGGCTATAACACGGTCAAGCCGAGCTTGAATGAGAGTCTGATGAGGACGCGTGCTGCACCAAGTAATGAAATTGCCCATCGTGGGGATAGCCATCAACCCCGCATTGTCATAAAAATCCCGAAAATCCTGGCAAGATGCCATCAAGGCGACCCCCCTGACCTGTACGCTCATGGTTCCCGAGAATAGCATTAAAATCCCCCATCAAAACCAGATCATCACAACCCAGAGAAATAATATCCGACCAAAGCTGTCTACGAATCACGTGATTGCAAATAGCATGAACAAACCCCACATGAAAGATGTAATTGGAGAATTGGACCTTAAGAATAATAGATTGGTCAGAAATAAAAACCTGCTGAAGAATCGTTATGTCCGACCGTCCGAAAATCCAGATATCCGACTTCCCCGATACCCGAAAGTTCTGAGCCACAAACTGTAAACCAAGACTGGCCCAATAAGAATCTGAGATAGAATGTAAGTCAACTTTAGGTTCTGCAATAGCAACCAGAGAAGGCTTGTGGTTATTACATAGATTCTTAAGAATATTGCGCGAAGCAATGTTACCAATCCCCCGAATGTTCCAATAGAAGCAATTCATTGAGAAGGATCAGGTGAGGTGATCCGGGTAGGTGATCCGGAGTGTGTGGGCGCAGATGTATCAACCCCAGAAATATTATCATCATCCGCATAATCAGCTCAATGTTTCTAGGCAGGCTTGTTTAAATTTTTAGATCCATGTTCATCATCCTCAATCTCCAACTGATGTACAGCTGGCTTGTTACCCTGCGTTACCAATTGAAGTAGCCTATGTTTGGCATCAACAGATTTAGCACGGATAGCCCTATACAACGGACGAATGGGTTTTTCCAATGGGTACTGCACCGTGATAGGCTTATGATGAATATCAGAGGCGGAGAATGATTGGTCACTGCAAAGAACCGGAGGTTTGGGGACAGATGTACGTTTAACCACTGGAGGTGGCGTATCATCTGAAGTATGAGTAGTAGGATCCTCAGAGTCCAAAGCAGAAAAAGCATTATCCAGAGTAATATCCGAGGAAACTGTGACGATGGCACAAGGGGAGCCCGGGCGCATAGACAAAGTCGTATTATCCACTAAGTTATCCACAGCCTTGCCCTTATCCGATGGGTTATGAGTCGGACGATAAACCTGACGAATTCGGGAGCGACCACGTTGAGGAGTGGGTCGTCCCTGTGGCTCTTGCAAATTGACATTATTTCCCAATCGTCGGCAAGACGCAGCCGAATGTCCCGTAATACCACAGGTTCCACAAAATAAAGGGAGCTTTTCATACCCGATAGAAACAAACGAACAGTGACCCTTTCTTTCAACCATAATATGATCCTGAAGAGGTTTAGCAAGGTCCACATCAACCAAAACGTGGACAAAATGTCCAAGAGAACCATCCAGAGACCGTTCATCTACCTGAACTGGGGTGCCAATGGCCTTGGCCAAACCCATAATGTAACTGGGGTCCCAGTATTCGATACTCAATTCAAATATTCTCACCCAAACAGAAGCCGTCGAAGTATTAACCTTGTAGGAGTTGAAATCTGGAACCCAAAGGGATAAATGAATGGAACCAGGATTGAGAGACCAAGTGACCCGAGCTTGAGCATGGGAACGATCAAAAGTGTTGTTAAATTTAACACAGAAATAACCTTTACCCAACGGTATCAACTTCCAATCATTTTTAACGCCCCATAATTCAGAAAGCCGTTTATGAAGAGGCATAATTGGCCACTGTTTATTAGCCAATTAAAGTTTATGAAGAGGCATAATTGGCGGTGGGGCGGGGAATCCCCGTTCCGTGGGGATCCGCCCTGTTTATTACCTTTGCCGAGAATAACACGACCAATTAAAGCATATATAATATTTATAATTAATATAAAAGTCATTTGTTGATAAACATTTTCATCCATAATCAGTTTATTAGTTTTTATATAAATAATTCAATTTTTTAATGGGCTCGGGGATAGGATTAGAGGGACGATTGTCGAGAAACAATTTTAGCAAAAGATGGAAGGTTATCCCTAATAATATTCACCTTTTTTAATGGGCCGGGGTGGTGAGAAGATGCAAAAGATGGAAGGTTAATGTGGTGAGAAGATGCAGTGTCAGAGGATTTACCAGAAACCATTTTTGCAAAAGTTGTTTCCACACGTGGGTATGAGTTTGGCCCAGAATGAGTCGAATGTTGCAAGTATGCGTGGACTTGTGGATGATCAGAGGATAGAACTTCATGAACGCCATGTGTGGAAGAATTGCCAGAGACCATATTGGCATGCAGAGGATAACCTGTGGCCTTGGACCCGTGATCGACTCGTTGTGTAGGGCATTTAGGAGTGGGGGCCGGAGTTTGTTGCACATTGAGATAAACCGATTCTGGAACGAGTCCCAACACATTAGCAGTGTCGGACGAATAGAAATTTGTGGGTCAATTCAGATATAAACAAGTAATCGGGGGTTGAGTGAGAGCAGTGGAAAATGAAAATGGAGAAAAAGAAGAAGTTGTGGCAGCATACGGATGCGTCTGGGCCCGGCCCGGCGATGAATAGTGATCTGCCGGAGCGGTGGCATCACCATAATTGGATGGGCTAGGTCCACTCGTTTCGACCTCCTGAGCAATATTTCCTTCTTTGACAAAGGCCAAATCGGCCGTTTTGGTGGTCAATCGGGCGTCCAAAGTCCGAAAATTAATTTTCGGATCCCCAATTTGGGTTTCTTGATTCGGGGCACAATTTGGTCGATTGGGGGATGAGATATGTGCGCCTTGGAGTGAATTAGATGATGGTGGAGTCAATTTTGGGATTGGATACTTATTAGGGTCGTAATTAGAGATTGATTGAAAGTTTGGGTTTTTTGGTAGAACGTCGATTGTTGCCGGAGACGAATTGGAGAGTCCAAATTGATGACTGGGAATGAAAGCCCATGAAGAGGCGAGCAAAACCTGGGGTGGCACGTCAAATTTGGTGGTCGGAATCGGCGCCGGTGAAGGTTCCAAATCAGCGCCTGAATAGTTGCGCGAATTCTGATTTATCTGGCCAAAATTGACGACCTTTCCGGCATTGTTTCGGGTCGTTGTGAACGTGGTTGAGGTCGACTGAGAGGCAATTACATTTTCAGGTATGATACCGGCGTTGGGGTTGCCGGAAAGAGGCTTGGAGGATGTGTTTTTTTGTTGTGCTCATCTTCTTATTATTACTATTAATAGTATTAGAGGAAATACCACAAAATACCCTCATTTTTCAAAAAAAGACAATAATACCACCCTATTCCAAATCTACTCGACCCGCTCCTTTTGTATCCAAATATACCCGCCCACTTTACATTTCTATAGTGACAATCTTTTCCGATCAAATCAGAACATCGTGCTGGTGCAAATACACCGATCGTATAACCAAGATAGCTGAGGCACCATGGTTCATTTATCGTGATCCAATATTTCACCCTATCACCAAATCGACTAAACAGGAGATCCGCAAATTCTTGAAAATCACTTCTGTGAAGTACATTATTACAACAGATTAATAGTTTCATTAGTTTATTAGACCTAAAAGGCTCTGTAGAAGAACTACTCACACAATTTGAGAACTTAAAAATCCGCCATATGCATCTTCTAGAGCTTGTGGGGTGTCCAAATGGCATAGAGTGACCCATGGTTGTATACCTGCTTCATGCACCAAAATCAATCCCGTTTATCCTTCTCCGCTGAGAATTCGCTTTTAATAACATGGTTGTGAACTTCATGCTGGAACTCTGCATCGAACGCCTTCAAATCGTCCCCGGCGACAACTTCCACGTGGCGCTTGCAGTATTCGAGAACCTTCGCCAGGATCTTCGACGTGACGATGTGTTACCAGGAGTCTAGTGAAGAGGTCTTTGACAAAAAACGTGAGTTCCTCCTTCGAGGAACTCGGATTAGGGCGCGAGAGAACAATGGCGGTGGACTAGTGGAGGACGCCGGAGCGGAGCATGATGAATATGTTTTCCTTCAGCGATTTGGATTCCTGATTTTCTTCTTTTTTTGTATTGAATGCAAATTTGAATGATTTGTTGATTTTGTGTTGTTGGTGCTTGATTTTTCTGTTTTCTTTTATTATTTTGTGATTTGAAGTTTGTTCGTTTGTTTCGATGTTGTTTCGAAGTTGTTTCTTTTATGTTTCTTTTGTGCTTTTATGTATTTTTCATTTATTTGTTCTTTTTTATTGTTTTTGATTTGTTGTGTTATCTATCTGACTATGTATCTTTTTTTATTTCTGTTGTAGTGAATGTGGGATTTTTGTTGATTGTTATGCTGAGCATTTTATTGTTGGGAAGGCTATGGACGTTGAAGCGTTCGAGATAGAGAATGAACAAGCAAAACTCAGTAATCTGCTTTACAATTATGCTAAGTTGAAGCTGCAAAATGGTGGTGGTGATGATGACAACGACATTGAGTTTCTACCTCCACTTCCTAATGATTTTAGAGAATTGTTGTTATGTAAATCTTAATGATGGTGTAATCAATTGAAACATGTAAGAAACATAAATGAAACATGTAAGAAACAATTGTGAAACAGGGGATCATGTGATAAAAGTTTGTAGTAAATTGCTTTTATATTTAGAGAAATAGTGTAGTTTTTCCCCATATACTTTTCAGTTTTTTTTTTGTCATCCTTGTAAATGTTGATCTTTGCTTCATTTCGATGTCTGCATGCCTAATCTTGAACTAAAGATCTCATGTACTCTAGCAAAGTTGTTACTAGTAGGTCTTTCCCCGCTACAGTTGATGCATTCAATAATTCTACGATGTTGGAAGTCAATACAAAGTATTTTTTGGTCTGATAGTTGAGTCGTGTCCATTTCTGGTAGCCAATGATGGACAAGTAAGCTCAAATTTTCTGAATTGAAGTTGTTGTTCCAAGATTTCGTTTAGGGTGTTGAATGTGCAGTCCATTGGAATCAATATTCTTGTTATTTCAAAGTTGTACACTCTCTATTTTCTTCCCATTGTCATTTTGGCATACCACAGCTGAGATTTTCTCCATGCAACTGTGGAATTCAATGAAAAGTTGGCTAAGTGAAACATATAAGAAACCTAAATAAAACAGGTATGAAACAACAAAGAAACAAGAAACATGTTTGAAACAACAAAGAAACAAAAAAGAAACCAACGCAAAAAAATCAGCGGAAAATGGGTATTTTTGTCAAAAATCAGCGGAAAATGGGTATTTTTGTCAAAAATCAGCGGAAATGGGTACTTTTGTCCAAAATCAGTGGAAAGTGGACATTGTGCAGGGATTGGGTATGAAAAATGGGGTATTCATGTCCTTTTCCCATAGTATTATTACTATTTCATTATTATTGCTATATTTATTTTTAACACAGAATACTATTCCAAAATAATATTTTAACTACTATCTCGTACACATATGCTTGTATCTCAGCCTTATTATCTAACTCTATTTCACGTATTATATCCTCATTCTTACTGGTTTATTCATATACATATCTCACATCGATAAACACGTCAAATGTCCCCTAAACCTCTAAGTTTACCACGTGTAACCTAGTTGTGTCCATATTTCCAATGTTACCACATTTAATCTAATGGTATTTTAGAATTCTTACATTTTAATATTTTCATCTCATGTATTGAACAACTAGTACTACACGAGAGTTCTAGAATTGTGAAATTGATCATGGGGTATAAAATGATATAAAAGATAAAACACCAAAGCGATGCAAGCATCAAATAAGTAGCATACGATGCCTGAACTATATTGGCCTAGTGAGTAGTGAGAGTCTCGGGTATTACACAGACGTCCGTAGGTTGCCCGCCAGACCACAACCGTGCGTCTTTGGGGGATGTGGGGGGACCAGATCCAAGATCCCAATTTAACAGTGGGAAAAGATGATCGTAATAAGGCATATGTTGATTTGGACAAAACTGTCCCATCCATAGAGTGAGTCCACACCTTTTTATCCAATGAGTCCGGAGTAATCGGGCAGCAGACAATATCCCGAACAATATCCAAATAAGCCTCCACAAATGACATAGTTAAATTCCAGGTGTTATCAAAGAAAAGTCGAAATAGGGTTCCGAAAGTTAACCCGAAACTCGTGTAGAATACCAATCCTATCCGCAATGGTGTACCCAAGCCAATTGTCTGTCCAAAAGTTAATAGAAGAGTGCGCCCCCGGGATCCACCTTGAATCCATCAGACAATCCTCCACAGTTGGCCTCAACCCCGCCCAGATTGAAGAAGGCACGAAAGTGCACTGATAAAACCATTAGCTAGAAGAAAACGCCTACGAAGAGTAGCAAAAACCACGGAATACGAGGTAAGAACTTTCTTGCCAATTTTCATAATAAAAGCCCTATTGCCCGTAATGAGGGATCGAACACCAATATCCCCTTCATTCTTAGGAGTGCAACAGCGAGCCCAATTAACTACAACAGACCCCTTATGATTTTTTTTTAATAAGCTGGGAGTACTGGTTGAGGGGAGGAGATAAATTTCAAATAAACTGAAAGATACATGGTTCGAACACTGGTTAACACCCTTATAAAGGGTTAGTGATACCACTTGATACATGGTTCGAACCCTGGTTAACACCCTTCTGATTAATATCACCAGACCAAATAAAATTACACATAGCCTTTTCTAGCTGCTTAAGCATCGAAATAGGCCATTTATAAATAAGCATGTTGTGAACCAAGGAGCTGGCAATGATGGAATTAACCAAACAAACTCGACCCGCTAGTGAAAGGGAAGAACCTTTCCATCGTTTAAATTTAAGCACAATTTTATCAAACAAAAGCTGCAAAACACCATGCTTAGGAGCACCCATGAAAATAGGGACCCCAAGATATGTAGTTGGAAAAGAACCAACCGTTAAACCCATAATGGTCTGAATATGGTTTCTAATATACTGTGAAACCCGAGTACCAAAACACCTTTGATTTAGTGGGATTGAACACCTGGCCCAAAAGAGAGGCATAAAAACGAAGAGCATCGAAGATACCACGCGCATTAACAGAGCTAGCCGCACAAAGGATCACAAAGTCATTCGCATACAACATGGTGGATAGAAAAATGATATTACGTGGAGCAACAAAAGGCGTACGAAGATGAGATGACACTAACCGAGAGATAAGCTTCCCCAG
The DNA here is from genome assembly GCA_016081115.2 of Rehmannia glutinosa. Taxonomy (NCBI): domain Eukaryota; kingdom Viridiplantae; phylum Streptophyta; class Magnoliopsida; order Lamiales; family Orobanchaceae; genus Rehmannia; species Rehmannia glutinosa. The sequence continues at coordinate 53,878,742 of CM071937.1, read as the reverse complement.
GACTTCTTTGGCAATGGAAAAGAGAAGAGGTGAAAGAGGATCACCCTGACGAACCCCTCTATTGCAAGTGAAATATCCAATTGGAGATCCATTAAGAAGAATCGAGATACATGCCAATTTTAAAATCACAAAAATCCAATCAACGAACTTCTCCAAAAAACCAAATCTACGAGTGTAAAAAGCCTTATGGATATCGATGTAGCATACAAAATACAACCGACAATTTTGCCAAGTCGAGTAGCCAGAATTTTCGTGATAACTTTGAAGATAAAATTACTCATGATAATGGGTCTGAAATTATCCACAGAATTCACATCTTTACTTTTAGTGATAAGAACCATAAAGCTGGAATTGACTCCAGCTGGCAGGGATCCAGACTGGAAGAGGTGGCGCACAACACTGATGACATCCCTTGAGATAATGTCCCAGCAGTGCTGATAAAATGATCCATTGAAGCCATCCGGACCCAGAGAACTGTCTAAACCAAGATCAAAAACCGCATCTCGAATCTCTAAATCCGACAGTAAAGAGGTTAAACAATTATTATCCACATCCAACACCACTGGGTCAATAACTTGATCAATTGGAGAGAAATCAGGAATAGGTCCAATAGGAGCCGTGAAAAGATCCTCAAAGAAATGAATAATATGACTACGAATAACAGACGGAACCGTGGAAAGCATACCATTAATCATAAGAGAGTAAGAGAGGGTGAAGGTCTGAATAAATGTGAGGAAGAACAAAAATTTCAACCCTCTGCCAATAATTAATAAACCGAGGACTGGCAGTAGCTCGATCAAGCTGAGCTTGAATAAGAGTCTGATGAGGACGCATAGCGCACCAAGTAAAAAATTTACCAACCATGGGAATTGCCATCACACCAGCATTATCAAAGAAATCCCGAAAATCCTGACAAGAAGCCAAAGAAGTAACCCCCTGACCTGTACGCTCATGATTGCCGAGAATAGCATTAAAATCCCCCATTAAAACAATATCATCAATACCCAGCCCGACAATATCCGAACACATCATCAAAAATTCTCTCTCTAGGGTTTCTCTCATCGCCGTGCATCTTCTGCCTGTCGGAACCTTGGATTTCACGTTCGATTTTTCGGTGACTCCATGGCGGAGTCAACTTTTCATGGACTGACGTCCAACTTTATTTCTCATGCACATCCTCAACCGTCTGCTACTACTCCTACGACTTCATCCAATACCTCACGTCCCCTCCCTTTGAACTTTGTTCCATGCACAAAAACATCCGGCCCAACCTCCATTGATTGCATGTACGCCGGGTTAGTTCCGCCTGAATGTTACATGCTGTCCTCATCGCCAGATTCTGGGGGAAAATCTGCAGCCACGAATAGTCTTGATTTTAGGGGGCTCCTTTTTTGAAGGTTGCTGCCTTTGGGGGGGCGCATTCCATCATTCCCCCCATGACAGCCCCACGCCATGGGGGGGTCGGCCCCCTTGTGGGTTCTTATGGAGGGGCGGCTGCTCCCTCTCCCTCCAAGGTCACCCCCTCCCAAGGGGGTGATGACCCTTGGGCCGCTGTCTACCATCTTCATGGCATCCCTCCTGCATGCCCTCCCAAGGATGTTGCCCAGATTACTGGAAACTCTTCTTCAACGACCTCCTCCCGTGAATCAAACCCCTGACTTTTGGCTCATAATGCTAATAATTTTTGGGTAACACTTTTGCTAAAGTTGTTTCAGGTAATTCTCATCCTATGGATTCAACTTTTTCCCAGGCCCCTGTAATCTTACTTCATTTTCTGATATAGTTTCGGGCAAGATTAATTATATCCCTAAGCCTGTAAGGAAGGGAGATTACTATTCAGTGACTGTTGATGAAAATGTTTACCAGCAGCGTCTCGTTGAATTCTCTTACTCTTTGATTGGGCGGGTGATTTTGGGGAAGAGTTACAAGCCCTGGCCTACTATGCTTTTGCATAAACGGCTTTCCGAGCTATGGAGCATTAAAAATGATTGTAAACTAGTTCCCCTGGGCAAGGGCTATTTTTGTGTTAAATTTTCTAATGTGCAGGATCAATCCCATGCTCAGTTATGCATCAATTGGGCGCTTAACCCGGGGACTATCCATCTCTCTCCTTGGGTTTCGGATTTCAACCCTTACAAGGTTCACACTTCCATTGCCAGTGTTTGGGTTCGAATCTTTGAGCTTAGTTTGGAATACTGGAATCCCAGTACTATTTTGGGGATCGCCAGTGCTATTGGTAATCCGATTCAAATTGATCAGCGATCATTAGATGGCTCCCTTGGTCATTTTATTCGCGTGTTGGTTTACATAGATCTTACAAAGCCGTTGGAGGATCATATTATGGTGGAACGGGTTGGCCAATGTTCATTTGTGTCGGTTAGCAACGAGAAACTCCCTGAGTTCTGCTCTAAGTGTAATATTATAGGACACTCGACTGCTTCCTGCCACCTTGCTTCTATAGGGCCCTCAGCTCCGGAAGACCATCCTCGTTCGCATCAGGGTCGTTCCAGAACCCCTGATGGACATCCTACATCTCAAAGGGGGCATTTCAGAGTTCGCAAAATTTATCGTCCAGTGCCTCAGGCTAAGGACAAGGGTAAGGTCATTGATCACTCAATGGAAAATATGGGATCGACTATGCGGGCTGGTTCCCCATCCTGTGTCATAGTCACTTGCCCTAATGATATTCATCTTGGAAATGCTTTAGAGGCCCTTGCCGCGGATGATACCCCTGCGTCCCATTCCCCTTCGGTTCTGCTTACTCGTAATCCGGTCCCTAAGCCATTGGCTGAATAAGAATTGGCTCATTTTCTACCTTATTTGACCCTCGGAGTTTGCCTCTGACGATACAACATCCCCTAGAAAAGCCTATTCGCACTTTTAGCAGGGAATTTCGGGATAGCTCCCTCGATACGGCCAAGTCCCGGATGCATCAGGCTGTCACTCAAGGATCGTCTCCGGCTATACATGATCTCACGATTATTACGGATTCTACAGGGCATAAGGAATTAGATTTTGCAGCATCTAAACGCTGGGCGGACTATGCTGACGATGTATCTAATGCGCATGCATCTGATCCTGAGGACCATATTTACTTCTTATACTTTCGTGCATTTAACCATGGACTGCTTCCCCACCCATTTCTCAACGAATTGCATCTTTTGGAATATCCGGTGAATTGGGAACATTGCTTCTTGTAATGTTCTTAAGGCTTTATGTTTTAAGCACAAACCGTCTTTATTGGCTATTTGTGAGCCTAAGGTGGACATTAACTCGATTTAGGATTCTTATTGGACTAGTTTGGGTTTGAGTTTTGTGACTCAGAATTGGGCATCTCGATTTTGCAGCAGGTTCCGGTTTCATCTCAGTGTATTGTTCTTCAGGTTCTGTGGGGCTCTCTATCATATTGGTTTGGTCCATGGATTATGTAATCATATTGACCGTCGCACACTTTGGCTGGATATGATGAATTTGAGTCTTGATGATTTGTTGCTCCTTGGTGATTTTAATGTTATTTTGGGTCACCATGAGAGATTGGGCAGTGGTACTCTTTCCCAGGCTTCTTGTCAGGACTTCAGGGGCTTTTTGGATGATGCTGGTTTATTTTCTGTCCCCACTACGGGTAATACTTTTACTTGGTGCGCTACCCGTACGCCCATCTCCTTTCTCCAGGCAAAATTGGACCGAACCTTAGCCACTTGTCGATTTTTCTCCCTTTGGCAAGCGATTAAAGGTTTGGTTCTCCCTCGTATCGGTTCGGATCATCATCCCCTATTGGTTTCTTGCTCGTCATCTATCAGCAGGGGTCCAGTTCTATTTCGTTTTCAGCGCATGTGGGTTTGTCATGACTCGTTTCGGGATCTAGTTGTCTCCTCTTGGGCCCTGCGGTGTCCTTCCCTAATCCACTCCGGCGTGTCATGTGGAAGCTTAAAAGGCTGCGTCAGACTATTAAGGTTTGGAATAAAGACGTCTTTGGTGATGTTAATCGTAAGGTGGATAGTCAGATGGAGAAAGTTCGTCAGATTCAGGCGGATATTGAGACTTTGGGTTTCTCTACTGCCCGTCGTGAATTGGAATTTGAAGCCCAAAAAGCTCTGTCCAATACGATGTTGTTGCAATCTAAATTCCTGAAGTAGAAGAAAGCTCGTACGACCTGGCTTAAGGATGGGGATCGTACAACATTTTTTCATCGCCGTTGTAAGACTTGGCGGTTACACTTGAAGTTATTAGAACATCAAAGAACTATTCTTTATCCCTGCCCGCCTCAATTTTTGATGTTTATTTTATAATATTATGAAAATAATACACGTTAATTAAAGAAGTAGAGAGATCCGAGGGAATGTTTCTGAGTGAATTTATCGAGTGAGGAGTGGGAACTCAGAAAACTCTCTCTTCCATTGTTGTAGGCATAAGCGGAGATGGAGGTCCCTTTGCCACTTCAAAGGTCTCTGAGTAGCAGTACAGTGTTATCTGAGAGAGCCCGGTTCAAGATCAAGTTATCCATGCCTCATGGAACCACACAATCTTTCTACTGGAAAATAGATCATGTGGCAGCCAGTGTTACATATCGAATTACTACAAGTGCAAACTTTTTAAGGAGGCGACCGGAATGAGTTGGTTTTTAGCAACAAACTCTGGACGGTGGGCGCGGCTATTCTTTATCTTTGGGTTCTTATCGTTGAATCATCTTCATTAGATTGGGGTTGCATGCACAATGATCAACAAAACCTTCTCATCCTTTGTAGGCTGCATGTTCCTGGGCGGGCTAGACAAGCCCAGAAGATCGTGGAAGTTAATTGGCAAAAATCCCTTCCAGGATGGATCAAAGTGATTATGGACGGTAGAACCTCGGGGGCGCCAGGAAGCCTCACAGCTTCCGGGGTTTTTTGGAATTGCAGAGGGTTCTTTCAGGGGTGTGTTGTGAAAAGTTGTGGTGCGGGTTATGCGTTTGAAGCTGAGTTAGTGGCAGTGATGTGGGCGATCCATGATGCATTCGTTAAAGGATGGACACAACTTTGGCTGGAGTCGAATTCGATTGATGTGGTGAACTTGCTTGATAAGAGATCTTTGAGGTTCAATGGCGTCACTTTAGAAAGTGGCGTTACACTCTTCATCTGCTTTCACAGATTGATTTGGTGGTCTCACATATTTTTCGGGAAGGTAATTGGGTTGCAGACATGCTGAGCAAGAAGACGGAATATGGGACTTGGTGGGGCATCCCGCCTGAAGACCTCGCGCCTTTTCTCACAGATGACTATGTTGGCCAGCCCAATTATAGGTTTGGTAGCTAATGCGTCCGGGTTTCTATTTCTGTATGTTTGGACGCCTACTTCTATTATGGGGGTACTCTTTTTCCTGTCAGGGGTTTTCCCCACAAGGCTGGATTTTACCTTGGGAGGTTTTAACGAGGCCCCAACCATTCAACCATTTGGTCGGCTTGTGACCATTTCGTTTTTGTTTCGCTTTTACTTTCAGGCTTATTCTCTGGCTACTTGATCAACATGTGATCAGGATGACTCTTTTTTTTCATTTTTATATATCTTCCAATTTATTCAAAAAAAAGGAGGCGATTGAGGAAAATTTCCACGCCAAGGTCTAAGGATTCTACGCCAAGGGGGTTTATGCCAAGACACAGGTCCCAACAAGCACCCAGAGAAGGGATCAAAAGAATGAAGAAAAGGAAAGTCCAGGTACTTCACCACCTGATGAGTTTGAGGGTTCTAATATTGAAACTCTGAATTGAATATCGAATATGACAAGGAAGAGGTATCTGACATTAATCTAGTAGCAGTAGAGGAGGAAAAAGACAATGAAAGTAATGGAATTGACCTAGAGGTTGCATCAATCACTAAATCATTATTTGACAATAAAATAAGTCGATTTGATGAAAATGGGCGAATTCCTGAAGTTGATGAGCACACAATGGAATCAAAAGATGCAGAAAGATTCACCAAGAGTGAGAAAAAGGTAACAACTGGATATGTCGACGTTTCAAAATAAGGAAGAGGTATTGAAGAAAAACAGATACACACTAAAAATAGTGAAGATCAATGGCGTGAGAAAATCGATAAAGAGGAGTCGGTGGAAGAAATGGTGACTTTTAAATATTGAAAGGATGCGTCAGGCGAATCAGATTCAAGAATAGATGAAACTGAAACTATTTCAAAAACTGTAGAGCAGGTTGAAAGCACAAAAAATGTTGTTGATTCCTACAAACATCCAGCTGCAGCCAGAGGCGAGTGATGCTAGTTATAATTAAATCAGTGAGGATAACAAGAAAGAAGATAACTTTCTAAAGCTAAAGTTGGAAAGTGAAGAAATTTTACGCAAAGAGGCAGTAGACAGACTTGCCGAGGATAATTTCAAGAAAGGGAACAAATTGTTTTATTACCCCGAGCTTGTATAACCTGATCAAGATATAGAGATATATTTTAACAGAAGTTTCTCTACTTTGAAAAATGAACCTGATGTTATGATCATTGGAGCCTATAATGGTTGGGAGTGGAAATCATTTACCTTGAAGTTGAGCAAGAGACATCTCAATAGTGATTGGTGGTCTTGCCAGGTCCATGTTCCAAAAGAAGCATACAAAATTGATTTTGTGTTCTATAATGGAAAAGATGTGTATGAAAACAATGACAAGCAAGATTTTTGCATAACCGTGGAGGGTGGAATGGATGTGTTTGATTTTGAGAATTTTTTGCTTGAAGAGAAACGCAGGGGGAGGAGTTTGTGAGACAAAAAGGAGGAAAGTTTGAATAGAGACGGAAATAAGGCAAATGAAGGTGATAGAAAAGAGAAGAAAGAAGCTACAAAGAGAAGGGAAATTGTGCAAGAGATAATGAAAAACATGTCATCGGTTGATAACGTTTGGTACATAGAATGCATTTGAAGGCAATGACATGGTCGGTTATACTAAATCAGGACCACTTTCTCATGCTAATGACATATGTATTCATGGAGGGCACAATGGTTGGAGCGATGGACTGTTCATTGTTTCCAAGCTCATCAAAAGAGAAGGGAAAGCGAGCTCTGATGGTCCCCCAGGAAAGCAATTATTTATGACAACAACAATCTCCAATTATTTAAGGAAGAATAGGAGATATATAAGAGACTTAACACAGAAAGGTGGTTAAGAGAAGAAGCAAAACGAGCTAAGGCCAAAAAAACTTCACGACTCAAAGCAGAAACAAAGGAAAGAACTTTGAAAACATTTTTGTTGTCTATAATGACCCCCTTGACGTCCATCTTTGGAACACGTCATTGTATTTTATAATCCTGCCAACACTGTCTTAAATGGAAAGCCTAAAATCTGGTTGAGATGTTCATTCAATCGTTGGACACATCGCTTGGGTCCTTTGCCACCTCAAAAAATGATTCCTGCTGAAAATGGTTCTCATCTAAAAGCAACTGTCAAGGTTCCCTTGGACACATATATGATGAACTTTGTGTTCTCTGAGAGAGAAGATGGGGAAATTTTCGACAACAAGAATGGTATGGACTACCACATACCTGTCTTTGGAGGAGTTGTGAAGGAGCCCCGAATTCACATTGTACATATAGCAGTTGAAATGGCACCAATTGCAAAGGTAGGGGGTCTTGGTGATGTTGTCACTAGCCTTTCTCGAGCGGTTCAGGACATGAACCATAACATGGACATTATCCTTCCCAAATATGACTGTTTGAATCTCAGCAATGTGAAGGATTTGCAGTTTCATAAGAGCTATTTTTGGGGTGGGACTGAAATTAAAGTTTGGTTTGGGAAGGTGGAAGGCCTTTCTGTCTACTTTTTGGAACCTCATAACGGATTATTTTGGGTTGGTTGCATTTATGGACGTGGTAATGATGGGGAAAGATTTGGTTTCTTTTGCCACGCAGCTCTTGAGTTTCTTCTGCAAGGTGGGTTCTATCCAGATATATTTCATTGTCATGATTGGTCTAGTGCTCCAATTGCGTGGTTGTTTAAGGAACATTACGTGCATTATGGCCTCAGTAAAGCCCACGTTGTTTTCACCATTCACAATCTTGAATTTGGAGCAGCCTTGATTGGGAAAGCCATGGCATTCTCAGACAAGGCTACAACTGTATCACCTACTTATTCACAGGAAGTTTTTGGAAATCCTGCAGTTGCCCCTCACCTTTACAAGTTCCATGGTATTATAATGATAAGTTCATCCCGTACCTTATACTTCAGAAAATGTTGTTGAAGGCAAAACAACTGCCAAAGAAGCTTTGCAGCAAAAACTTGGGCTGAAAAGGGCTGACCTGCCCTTGGTAGGAATTATTACGCGCTTGACCCACCAGAAAGGAATCCATCTCATCAAACATACGATCTGGCGCACTGCGCACCCTGGAACGGAATGGACAAGTTGTCCTGTTGGGTTCAGCTCCTGATCCTCGGATCCAGAATGATTTTGTTAAATTGGCAAATCAATTGCATTCTTCACATAATGATTATGCACGCCTATGTCTAACATATGATGACCCTCTCTCGCACTTGATATATGCTGGTGCAAATTTCATTCTGGCCCCTTCAATATTTGAACGGATTTCATTCTGGTCCCTTCAATATTTGAACAATGTGGACTAACTCAACTCACAACAATGAGATACGGTTCAATTCCTGTTATTCGTAAAATTGGAGGTCTATATGATACTGTTTTTGACGTTGACAACCAAATGGATTTAATTTTGATGGAGCAGATGCTGCCGGTGTTGATTATGCTCTGAATAGAGCAATATCTGCTTGGTATGACGCAAGGGAGTTGTTCTATTCATTATGCAAGCGTGTTATGGAGCAAGACTGGTCTTGGAATCGACCGACTCTTGATTACTTGGAGCTCTACCATGTTGCTCGCAAGTGAGAATGAATTGACAAACAGTTTTGTACAGGTTTAATTCATAGTTCTATATTTATTTATCATTTTGAACAAATCTAACATAACCGTAAATTAAAATGGTTTCTGATGCATCATTTTGTGATTCATCCATTTAACATTAAATCATTAATAATATATGATGAATTTTTGGAATGGTATTAGTATTGGGAACATATTTACAAGTTGGCATGAGTTTCATTGCCCATTGGTTTTTGCATTTTTATACAAGTTTATGAATATTTGATTAATCAAAAAATCGTTGTTTTAAGAGTTGGGGTAGCCGTTCGGGGATTTAGGGTTTGATGATTGATGGTAACTTCTCGGATGATCCAGTTGTTCTTGGGAATCACATTACCTCCTTCTATAAGGAGCTTTTCTCGGACTCAGGGGGTACCACTTCGGACTATTCTATGGTTGATCAGGTTATATCTCCGATGGTGGTGGCAGCGGATAATACTCTTTTAACGGTTATCCCTTTGGACTCGAAGATTCGAGAGGCAATCTTTGATCTGGGTTCGGATAGTTCTCCTGGCCCTGATGGTTTCAATGGGGTATTTTATCGTCACTGTTGGGACATTATTTTAGGAGAGGTTATCGCCGCTGTCAATTTTTTCTTCACTAGCTTGACCCTCCCTTCGGGGTTGAATTCTAGTTTTATGGCTCTCATTCCGAAAACTAAAGATGCGAATACTATTGACAACTTTCGTTCGATAATTATGGTAATTTTCTTTTCAAGCTTATTACTAAGATTTTGGCAACTTGGTTGGGCTTGATCATTCCCCCTATTTGTCTCGTACGCAGTTTGGATTTATTTCGGGTAGACATATTCACGACTGTATAGCTCTGGATTTCGAAGGCTTTAATGTTCTGCATGGTCGGCTTGATGATAATATGATCTTGAAAATTGATATCCGCAAAGCATTTGATACTTTAAACTGGGATTTTCTGATCCATGTTCTGCATCGGTTGGCTTCTCGGAGATTTTCGTTCATTGGATTGGAGTTATTCTTCAGTCACATTGCGGGGTACTTCTACGATGAGTCCTGGCATTTCACCTTCTTGTTTGTTGAGGCTTACTTGGAACTTGTCCGGGATATTGTTCGCATCCCCATCGCCCCCTCCTCGAAGGACACGTGGGTCTGGATGCACTCTAATGATGGGAATATTATCTCGAAAGCGGCGTATTCTCATATTCGGCCCCAATCTCCTATGGTCCAATGGGGTTCTTGGATTTGGTCTCCTCACATTCCGGAATACCGTTCGATTGTGGTGTGGCGAGCTATCCACAATCATTTGGTGGTTTTGGACTTATTGCGTCCTAGGGGAAGTTATATTGGCCCCACGGTCTGTGGTCTTTGTTGTGCTTCTGCTGAATCTGTTGATCACTTGTTTGTCTCTTGTGTCTTTGCAGGGGCACTTTGGTGATGGATTTTTGGCACATTTGATGTTCACCTCTTTATGGCTCATAGCTTTAATGAATTCCTGGTGCGCTTAATGAAATTTCGTTTCAGTGAGAAGGTTGCTTTCTTATGGCGTGTGGCAGCTTTGTCTTCCATCGGGCTTATTTGGCATATCCGGAATGATTTGGTTTTCAACGATAAACTCTGGACAGTGGATGCAGCTATTACCCATCTTTGGGTTCTTATTGTTGAATCTTCTTCTTTAGATCGGGGTTGCATGCATAATGACCAAAAAGACCTTTTCATCCAAAGAAGACTTCGTGTTCCTGGGCTGTCTAGACAAGCTCCAAAGATTGTGCAAAAACCCTTTTCGGGCTGGATCAAGGTGTATACGGATGGTAGCGCTTCGGGGGCGCCAGGAAGTCTTACAGCTTTTGGGGTCTTCCGGAATTGCAGAGGCTTCTTTCGGGGTTGTTTTGTGGAATCTGTGCTGTGGGGTATGCTTTTGAGTCTGAATTGGTGGCGGCAATGTGGGCCATTCATTATGCATTCGCTAAGGGCTGGACTCAACTTTGGCTTGAGTCAGATTCTACTTATGTTGTGGACTTGCTTCACAAGAGATCCTTTTTTAATTTTTTTCACAAGAGATCCGTTGTTGTTCCCTGGCATCATCATAGCAAATGGCGATATACTCTTCATTTGCTTTCACAGATGGATCTGGTGGTAACGCATATCTATCTTGAAGGCAATCGAGTGGTAGGCCTTTTGAGTAAGAAGTCGCAATCTGCGACTTGGTGGGGAGTCCCTCCTGCGGATATTGTGCCTTTTCTCACGGAAGACTATGTTGGTCAATCCAACTATAGATTTGTTAGTTAATTCATCCGGGTCCTTATTTTTGTATTTTTGGCCTCTTCTTTTATGGGGGTACTCTTTTTCCTGCCAAGGGTTTTTCCCACAAGGGTGGGTGTTTTACCTTGGGAGGTTTTAACGAGGCCCCAACCATTCAGCCATTTGGTCGACTTGTGACCATTTCGATTTTCTTTCGGACTTGATTTTCATCTAGTTTCTTTGGCTACCTGATCAGCCTGTAATCAGGATCATTCTTTTTCATTTTTAATATATCTTTGATTCATTAAAAAAATCTAGCCCGACAATATCCGACCATAGCCATCTACGAGTAACATGATTACAAATAACATGAACAAACCCCACATGAAAGATGTTATTAGCGAATTGGACCTTGAGAATAATACACTGATCAGAAATAAGAACCTGGTGAAGAACTGTGATGTCGGAATACCTGATGACCCAAATATCTGACCTCCCCGAAGAACAAAAATTATGAACCACAAAATGTAACCCAAGACTGGCCCAATAAGAATCAGAAATATTATGTAACTCCACTTTAGGTTCGGCAATAGCAACCAAAGAAGGCTTATGTTGTTGACATAATTTCTTAAGAACATTGCGAGAAGCAATATTCCCAATCCCCTAGATGTTCCAGAATATGCAATTCATGGAGATGGAGCGGGTGAAGGAATCCGAGTAGAAGATCCGAAATGGGTGGGCACAAAAGCATCAACCCCAGAAATGCTGTCGTCATCCACATAATCCGCCCATCATTTCTGAGCAGCCATGTTTAAATTATTAGTTCCGTTGTCATCATCTTGAATATCCAGTTGATGTAAAATCGGAATATTACCCTGCATAACCGACTAAAGCAATTGTTGTTTTGCATCCAACGATCTGTCACGTATAGCCCTATACAATGGCCGAATATCCAACGGATATTGCACCGTCAGGGGCTTATTATGAATATCAGAGGTAGAGAACGATTATCCACTTCAAAGAATGGGCGGTTTAGGGACAGATGTACGAGTAGCCATGTGCGGAGGCACATTTTCAAAGGTATGAATGTTAGGACCTCGGAATCCAAAGCAGAAAAAGCATTATCCAGAGTAATACCCGAGGAAATGGTCATGATAGCACAAGAAGGAGATCCAGGTCGCATTGCCAAAGCCTTATCAGCCATTGAGTTATCAACGGCCTTGCCCTATCCGTGGAAGTATGAACTGGACGATAAACCTGACGAACTCGGGAGCGACCACGTTGAGAAGTGGGCCATCCCTATGAATCCTTCAAATTGGAATTGTTTCCTAGCCGTCGACAAGTCGCAACCGAGTGTCCTGTAATACCACAAGTTCCACAAAATCAAGGAAGTTTTTCATAACCAATAGAAGCAAATGAGCAATGACCCATTCATTCAACCATACTGTGATCCTTAAGAGGTTCGGCAAGGTCCACATCCACCAAAAACCGGACAAAGTGTCCAAGCAAACCATCCAAAGACCTTTCATCAACTTGAACTAGGGTACCAATGGCCTTAGCCAGTCCCATAATATAACTTGGGTCCCAGTACTCGATACTCAACTCAAATATTCTGACCCAAACGCTAGTAACTGACATATTAACCTTGTAGGGGTTAAAATCCGGGACCCAAGGGGATAAAAGAATGGATCCAGGATTGAGAGACCAAGTCACCCGAGCTTGAGCACGGGAACGATCATGAGCATTGGAGAATTTAACACAGAAATAACCTTTTTCCAATGGTATTAATTTTCAATCATTTTTGACCCCCCATAATTCAGAAAGCTTTTTTGAAAGAGGCATAATGGGCCAAGATTTAGCACCCTTTCCAAGAATAACACAACCAATTAAAGCATACTTAAATTCAGCAAGTCGCTGTTGATACACATTTTCATCCATAATAACAGAGTAATATTCACCTTTTTTAATAGGCTTAGGGATTGAAAAATTTCTCTCTCTAAAAAATGCTCTCTAGGGTTTTGCCTCTCCTTCGTCCGTCGCACGTCGGTTTTCCGCGCCAGTTTTCCGGTGGCTCCGTGGCGGAGCCACTCCTCCTTGGATTGACGTCCAATTACAGTCCACCGGTACATTCGTTTCTGGCGTCCATCAAATTACAGTCATCCTTCGTCCCTTCCTCCAAACCACCCGCACGGCTTACTTTCAATCATGCATCCTTCGGTTTAATTCCGCCGAAATCCTATTTGCTCCCACCATTGTCGAATCATGTGGATACTCATGCACATATGAAGGGATTGGAGTTTAGAGGGGCGGCCACCACCCAAACATTGAATGCCGCCCTCCAACTCTCCCCCCATGGCTGCCGCATGACATGGGGGGGGGGCGGCCCCCTTGTGGCTTCTTATGGGGGGCCGGCTATCATGTCCTCTGCCAAGGATGCCCTCCCAAGGGGGTGATGGCCCCTGGGCTGCTGTTTCTGCCACCTGCATGGAATCCCAACAGCATGCCTCCCCAAAGATGTTTCCCCCAAAGATGCTGCTCAGATTGCTGGAAGCTCCTCTCCAATGGCCTCAGCTCAGGTATCGAACCCCCGACTTTTGGCTCATAATGCTAATGCTAATACTCATATTAATTTGGGTAACACTTTTGTGAAAGTCGTTTCAGGTAATACCCATCCGTTGGATTCTACATTCCCTAAGGCCCCAAGTAACACTGCTTCATTTTCTCATATGGTTTCTGGTAAAATTCAATCTATCCCTAAACCCGTTAGGAAAGGGGATTATTATTCTGTTAGTATTGCTGAAAATGTTTACCAATAACGTCTTGCAGAGTTCTCTTACTCCTTGATTGGGCGGGTTATTTTGGGGAAAAGTAACAAGCCATGGCCTACCATGCTCCTGCAAAAAAGGCTATCCGAGCTATGGGGCATTAAAAATGACTGGAAACTAATACCCTTGGGCAAGGGATATTTTTGTGTTAAATTTCTTTATGCGCAGGATCAAGCTCGTGCTCAACTACGTATAAATTGGGCGCTTAATCCAGGTACTATTCGACTCTCTCCTTGGGTCCCAGATTTTAATCCTTACAAGGTGCACACCTATTTGCCAGTGTCTAGGTTCGCATCTTTGAGCTCAGTTTGGAATATTGGGATCCTAACACTATATTGGGGATTGCCAGTGCTATTCGTAATCCGATCCAAATTGATTAGCGATCGTTGGATGGATCTCTGGGGCACTTCATTCGTGTGCTGGTTGATATCGATCTCTCAAAATCATTGGAGGATCATATTATGGTGGAACGGGTTGGTTAGTGTTCGTTCGTGTCGGTCAGCTATCAGAAACTCCCCGAGTTTTGCTCCAAGTGTAATGTTACGAGACATTCAGCTGCTTCTTGCTGTTTCAATGCCACGAGAACCTCGACTACAGAAAGGCACGCCAGTCCTACCCAGGACTTTCCAGGGCTCCGGAGGTACGTCCGAATTTAGCTCAAAGAGGACATTCTAGAGTTCACAAAGTTTATCGTCCTGTGCAGCAGGACAAGGGCAAGGCTGTTGATGACTCAATGGGAAATACAAGTTCGACTATGCGGCTGGGTTCCCCCTCCTATGTCATAGTCACTTGCCCTACTGACATACACCTTGGTAATGCTTTTGCGGCGCTGGCTTTAGACGACACCCCAGAACAATATTCCACGGATTCCGCTTCAGCTCTACCAACTCGACATTCGGTTCCCAAGGCTCCATCTTCAAACACTGGCTCCATCTCTTCAAATCTGCCACTTACGATTCAACATCCGATGGAGAAGCCTATCTATGCTCTTAGTCGCGCCTTCCGTGACAGCTTCTTGGATTCGACCAAATCAAGATTGCTTCAGAGTGTTGCTCAGGGACAATCTCCGGCTATTTATGACCTCACGATTGAGTCAGATGATCTAGGGCCCAATGAGTTAGATTTTGCGGCTTCAAAATGATGGTCGGATTATGCAGATGAGGTTGCTAACGCTCAATCATCGGATTCTATGACACACCACACTCCTGTTTTTACCGTGCGCTCGACACAAGTGGCTCCACCCACTCTGTCTCAATGAATTGCATCTTTTGGAATATCCAGGAGATTGGAAACATCACTTCTCGTAATGTTCTTAAGGCTTTATGTCAGAAAGCATAAGCCTTCTATTTTGGCTATCTGTGAGCCTAAGGTGGACATTTTTTCAATTTTAGCTTCCTATTAGAGTAGTCTGGGTTTGACTTTCGTGGGTCGTGCACGCTCTAGTTGGAGTTGAGGAATTTGGGTCTTGACGATTTATTGCTTATTGGGGATTTCAACGCTATTTTGGGTCATCATGAGCGCTCGGGCAGTGGTATTTTATCCCATGCCTCTCGTTAGGATATCAGGGACTTTTTGGAGGATGCTGGTTTGTTCTCGGTGCAGACTACGGGGAACTCGTTCACTTGGTGCTCCCCCCGCACGCCCTTATCCCTTCTCCAGGCTAAGTTGGATCGAGCCCTAGCAACGTGTGATTTTTTCTCTCTTTAGAAGTTTTCAAGGGTTTGGTTCTTCCTCGCATTGGCTCTGATCATCATCCCATTTTGGATTCTTGCTCATCTTCTATTAGCAGGGGTCCGATTCCATTTTGTTTCCAGCGTATGTGGGTTTATCATGATTCATTTCGAGACCTGGTAACTTCTTCTTGGGCCCTTTCGTTTGCTTCGCCCAATCCTCTGATGTGCGCAATGTGGAAGCTTAAAAGGTTGCGTCAGTCTATTAAGGTCTGGAACAGAGATATTTTTGGGGATGTTAATCGTTTGGTGGAGAGGCAAATGGAGAAAGTTCGTCAGATTCAAGCAGATATTGAGACTTTGGGCTTTACAGCTGCTCGTCGGGACATTGAACTAGAGGCTCAAAATGCTTTGTCTCACACGCTATTATTACAATCTGAATTCATAAAGCAGAAAGCCCGCTCGGCCTGGCTTAAGGATGGAGATCGTAATACAATATTTTTTCTTCGTCGTTGCCAGATTCGTAGTGGACGCTCTGGGATACAAGGTCTGATGATCGATGGTAGCTACTCGGATGATCCAGTGGTTCTTGTGAATCATATTATATCCTTCTATAAGGAGCTCTTTGCGGACACAGTGGGTATCATTTCAGATTATACTTTGGTTGAACAAGTGATTTCTCCTATGGTGGGGGCGTCGGATAATGCTAGTTTGACTGTTATTCCTTTGGATTCGGAGATTAGGGAAGCAATTTTTGATATGGGTTCAAACAGTTCTCCAGGCCCGGACAACTTCAATGGGACGTTTTATCGTCACTTCTGGGATGCAGATGTGTCCACCGCTGTCTCAATTATTTCTGCTTATTTGTCCCCTACACAGTTCGGGTTTATTCCGGGCAGGTAGATTCATGATTGTATATGGTTTCTGAAGGCTTCAATGTTTTGCATGGCCGGAATGATGCTAATATGATCTTAAAGATTGATATCCGTAAGGTATTTGACACGTTAAAGTGGGGATTTTTACTTCACGTACTGCACCGGATTTGGTTTCTTGGAGACTTTCATTCATTGGGTTGACATTACTCTTCGGTCTTCCAGAATTTTGATTTTACTGAATAGGACGCCTGTGGGGTACTTCTCCTGCTTTAGAGGTGTTAGACAGGGTGATCCTCTATCCCCGTTACTCTTTTGCATCGCGGAGGAGGTACTGAGCAAATTTATTGAGGCCGCGGTTACTCAGCATCAGTTAGGGCCGTTCATTGCGCCTAGACATGTCGTTTTCCCATCTTCCATTCTTTACGCCGATGACATTGTTATTATGTGTGGGGCCTCTTCAGCTAAAGCCTGTATCCTGCTTCAGACCCTCACCTTATATGCCGATATCTCGGGTCATGCTTTCAACCCTCGAAAATCTAAAGTTTACTTTGGCTCTCGGGTCTCGAACTATGTGCATGGGCGGGTTCAATCTATCATGGGTGGGGCCTTCCCTACGGTTTATTTAGGAGCCCCGATATTTAAAGGTGCCCCTAAAGCTGCGGATTTACAGCCCGTCTTCGATAAGGTGATTCTTAAATCTATAAGATGGAAAGGGACTTCTTTATCTCTTGCTGGTCGAGTATGCCTTGTTAATTCGGTGATTACCAGTTCGTTTGTGCACACGATGATGGTTTACAAATGGCCTAGATCTCTGTTCAAGCAAATGGAAAGGGCCATGCGTAATTTTATTTGGATTGGGGATGTCAACTCTAAGGGTTCGGTGGTGGTCAATTGGAATCACTGCTGCATGCCTCGGGCTGAAGGGGGCTTGGGCGTCAGATACATTACTATGGCTTATACTGCCTTCCTGATGAAGCTGGGTTGGAAAGTTATGAATTCAGATTTTGTGATCTTCAAAACGCTCAGGAAATGGTACTTGAAGTCGGACGAATCGATGCTTAGGTCATTCATCCCTTCGTCTATTTGGAATGGGATTACGCCTTGCATTGCAGATTGCTTGGATGATTCTTGTTGGATCCCTGGGGGTAATTCTGAGGTTTTATTCTGGCTTCATAACTGGTTGGGTTACTCCATTGCAGACAGAATTGGTATTCCATAGGAGTACAGATATTTATTTGGACATCGCATTTCAGATTACTTCTATGATGAGTCATGGCACTTCACTTTCGCATTTGTGGAGACTTATTTGGATCTGGTCTGGGATATTGTTCGTGTCCCCATCACGCCTTCTTCGCGGGACAAGCGGGTATGGTTGAACTCTATTGATGGGAATATTACTTCGAAAGCGACGTACTCTCATATTCATCCACATTCCCCGGCGGTCTAATGGGGTTCTTGGATTTGTTCTCCCAACATTCCGGAATGGCGGTCGGCTGTGGTGTGGTGCGCCATCCACAATCGGCTAGCAGTCTTGGACTTATTGTAGCCTACGGGGAGTTTCATCGGCCCCTCGGTCTGTGCTCTCTGTTGTGCCTCTGCAGAATCAGTTGACCATTTATTTGTCTCTTATGTCTTTGCAGGGGCTCTTTGGCGTTGGATTTTTGGTTCATTTGACGTTCACCTCTTTACGGCTTATAGCTTTAATGAATTTCTGGTGCGTTTAATGAATTTTGTTTTAGTGAGAAGGTTGCTTTCTTATGGCGTGTGGTTATTTTGTCCTGCATATGGCTCATTTGGCATATCCGAAATGAGTTGGTGTTTAATAATAAGATCTAAACGGTGGACGCGGCAATCCTCCAGCTCCTTGTTCTTATCATCGAATCCGCTTCTTTAGACCGGGGCTGCATGGACAATGATCAACGAGACCTTTTCATCCTTTGGCGGTTGCGTGTTCGAGGATGGGTTAGACAATTGCCAAAGATTGTGGAAGTTAATTGGCAAAAATCCCTTCCGGACTGGATCAAGGTGAATACGGATGGCAGTGTATCGGGGGCACTGGGAAATCTTACAGCTTTGGGCACCTTCCGTAATTGCAGAGGCTTCTTTCGGGGTTGCTTCGTGGAGCGTTGTGGCGCGGGCTATGCGTTTGAGGCGGAACTAGGGGCAGCAATGTGGGTCGTTCATTATGCATTCGCTAAGGGATGGACGCAACTTTGGCTTGAGTCGGATTCGGCTTATGTGGTGAACTTGCATCACAAGAGATCCCTTGATGTTCCCTGGCGCCACCTTAGCAAATGACGTTACACTCTTTATCTGCTTTCACAAATGGAGATGGTGGTCTCTCATATTTATTGGGAAGGTAATCGAGTGGCAGACATTCTGAGTAAAAGGTCAGACTTTGGGACTTGTTGGGGCGTCCTGCCGGTGGATATTGTGCAGTTTCTCACGGAAGACTATGTTAGTCAGTCAAACTATAGGTTTGATTTACGTTTATACTCGTTTTCAGGCTTATTTCTTTGGCTACCTGATCAGCCTGTGATCAGGATCACACTCTTTTTCATTTTTTTATATATATCTTCATATTCAAAAAATAGGCTCAGGGATTAGATTAGAAGTACCAGAAACAATTTAGCGAAAGATGTGGGATTATCAGGAACCTGATGGGGAGATTCATTGTCAGACAAATTACTAAAAACCATTTTCGCAAAAGTAGTACCCACTCGTGGATGAGTATTTGCCCCATTATGAGCTGAATGTTGCAGGTTCGTGTTTTGCTTGGGATGATCATTGGTCGTAGGGAGAAGCCATCACCCCCTAGGCATTGGCAGTCATGGGGCGCTGCCAATGGGCTGCCCCCCTCCCCCCCCAAAGGGAGCATGCAGGGGGGCGGCACCCCCATGAACAAAGGGAGTCATGGGGGCAATTGATGCAACATCCATAACATGGAAGGGGGCCGCCCCCCTGAGGAGCAACAGGCGCATGTTGCAACTTGGATGAAGGTGCGACCTCCATAGAAGAAGAAGCACAGGTGCGGTGCGACGTATTTTGGGAGCCAAGATAGAACAATTCCGGAACCAGTCCTGATCCATGAGAGTCGATCCTAGCAGCCGAAGGTATCCTAGAATGAGGAATAAAATTCGGAGGCAACAAATATGAGAACCCTACGTACGAAGAACCAGGGTTATCTAGGGTTTTAGCAAAAAACCTTGAACTTGAAGCAATACTCGAATCAGCAAATTGCGAGCAGATCCCATCAAACATGCAACCATGGCGGAAGGGCGAACCCCAGAGTTGAAAGCAAAATCGGATGTAGTCGATAGACCCATGCACGTCGAAGGAGGGACATTTTTCATATGTGTGCATGAATTATGAGGCTCAAAATTAGAAGTAAGACCAATGAATGATTCCGACATGATCATGCCGAAAAACATTGACCGTAATGATCAAGATGGGCGGCCGATGGAAATCAAAAGCGAGGAGAGAGAAGAGAGCATATTTGTAACATCCCAATTTCATAAAATAAAAATATACAATTTGCAATTTATCAAAATGCTGAAAATAAAATAAGCACAAGCTTGAAAACGCATCTCTTAAAGGGAAATAAATAATATTTGCCATAAATGCTGAAATAGTCATGAAAACGTGTCCCAAAAAAATTAAATTCATAAAAGCTACTTAGTTTTTAATATCATAAAAATAAAACAAAATAAAGGGGCCCTTTTAAAATTCTTGATTCGACTTCCACCGTCCCCTTTGCCACGCTCCGGCTCCTTCATTCATCTGTGGAAAACAAGGGGTGAGCATACAACAGCCCAGTGGGGACGCAATGTCTAAGTTAAATACACAATATAATCACTCATGCACAAACACCTATGCTTTCCATGTTTGTACAATTAAGTACCTTGCTTTTCATGCTTGTACAATTAAGTACCATGCTTTTCATGCTTGTACAATTAAGTACCTTGCTTTTCATGCTTGTACAATTAAGTACCATGCTTTTCAAGTTTAACGTGCCCCTACACAAATAATCATACAATGCATTTAAAGTAGACATAAGAAGTATACCCCACCTTAAAAGTAGAAACTTCGTGAAAAATTAAATGCAGGTGTGCGAGCCTAGAAATCGGATTCTTCATCTCCTACAACAGTAACCGGCAGCGGCGATCGCAGTCATGGCGGCAGCCGGCTTCTCTTGCTTCATTTATTTCTCTTTCTCCTTCTTGGTTTTTATCTTGGGTTTTGGTTATGGGGCTTAGGATTTGAGAAGGTGGTGGCCATGGTGGAAGTGCCCGTGGCGGCGGTGGTGGAGCACGACGGTGATAGGGTGGGCGATTTTTAGAGGGGAGGGAGAAGGAGAATTTATCTTCTTGCTTGGTGTAGAAAATTGTGAATAAAAACCCTAGGGGAGGCTTTCAATTTATAGGCCAAGGATTCAAATAATTTAAGGTAATAATATTTGCTGAAATTTGATTGCTAAAAATACTTGATTTACATGCCTTAAATGCATATTTGATTTCTTTCTCTTTTGAACTCGATTTTCCCTTTTGTAAAAATTGACTTTCCTTTATTCAGGAAATAAAATCAGAAATTAAAGCCCCAAATTAGGAAATTTAGGGTTTCGAAAATTCTAAATCATCCCCAAATTCGATTCTAGTCAAACCCTAATTTTATCCCCAATTAAAAGGAACCGGGTATTACATTCTACCACCCTTAAAAATAATTTCGTCCTCAAAATTCGATATCTTGCCTCAAATTAGGAAGTCTGGATACTTAGTGTTTTGTTTGCTTAAAAGAAAATAATCTCGTATCATATATGACTGTATCATAGCATGCGTGAGTATAGCGAACATGAAATTTACCTATGTACATGAAAATACCTTTTCACTTCAGAGTCGGCGCGACATGAGGCGGTGGATAAGTCGACTTCTTTACTGTTACTATTTTATTTGAAAGTAGTCATCTTCATAAAAAATTCAAGACCCATTTTCTTTTTAAACAATTTAGCAAGTCTAAAGGAAAGATAGACCCGCTCTGATACCACTTATGTAACATCCCAATTTCGTAAACATAAAATAAGTGATTTGCGATTTATCAAAGTGCTGAAAATAAAATAAGCCCAAGCTTAAAAACGCATTTCTTAAAAGGAAATATATAATACTTGTCATAAATGCGGAATACTCATAAAAACGTGTCCCAAAAAAATTAAATTCATAATAGCTACTTAGTTTTTAATATCATAAAAATAAAAACAAAATAAAGGGGCCCTTTTAAAATTCTTGATTCGACTTCCACCGTCCCCTTTGCCACGCTCCGGCTCCTTCATTCATCTGTGGAAAAACATGGGGTGAGCATACACCAGCCCAGTGGGGACGCAATGTCTAAGTTAAATACACAATATAATCACTCATGCACACACACCTATGCTTTCCATGCTTGTACAATTAAGTACCTTACTTTTCATGCTTGTACAATTAAGTACCATGCTTTTCATGCTTGTACAATTAAGTAACTTGCTTTTCATGCTTGTACAATTAAGTACCATGCTTTTCAAGTTTAACGTGCCCGTACACAAATAATCATACAATGCATTTAAAGTAGACATAAGAAGTAAACCCCACCTTAAAAGTAGAAACTTCGTGAAAAATTATATGCGGGTGTGCGAGCCTAGAAATCGGATTCTTCGTCTCCTACAACAGTAACCGGCAGCGGCGATCGGCAGTCATGGCGGCAGCCGGCTTCTCTCGCTTCATTTATTTCTCTTTCTCCTTCCTAGTTTTTATCTTGGGTTTTGGTTATGGGGCTTGGGATTTGAGAAGGTGGTGGCCATGGTGGAAGTGCCGGTGGCGGCGGTGGTGGAGCACGGCGGTGATAGGGTGGGCGATTTTTAGATGGGAGGGAGAAGGAGAATTTATCTTCTCGCTTGGTGTAGAAAATTGTGAATAAAAACCCTAGGGGAGGCCTTCAATTTATAGGCCAAGGATTCAAATAATTTAAGGAAAGAATATTTGGTGAAATTTGATTGCCAAAAATACTTGATTTACATGTCTTAAATGCATATTTGATTTCTTTCTCTTTTGAACACGATTTTCCCTTTTGTAAAAATTGACTTTCCTTTATTAAGGAAATAAAATCAGAAATTAAATCCCCAAATTAGGAAATTTAGGGTTTTGAAAATTCTAAATCATCCCCTAATTCGATTATAGTCAAACCCTAATTTTATCCCCAATTAAAATGAACCGGGTATTACAATATTAGGGTTTATTTATTATTTTTACAAGTGCTGTGTTTGGACATCATGAGCGTTCGGGCACGGATACTTTATCCCAGGCTTCTTGTAAGGACTTCAGGGATTTTTTGGAGGATGCAGGGTTATTTGCTGTGCCGACTTCGGGGAATTTATTTACTTGGTGCTCCCCTCGTAGGCCTCTAGCTCTTCTTCAGGCGAAACTGGATCGAGCCCTGTCAACGCGTCAATTTTTCGCTCTTTGGCAGGTTGTTAAGGGTTTAGTCCTTCGCGCATTGGTTCAGATCACCATCCCATTCTGGTCTCTTGTTCTTCTTCCTTTATCAAGGGCCCGTCACCTTTTCGGTTCCAGCGTATGTGGATACATCATGCTTCATTCCGGGGTATTGTCACTACCTCTTGGGTGCTCCCGTGCGCGTCGGCTAACCCTTTGCAGTGTGTCATGTGGAAGCTCAAAAGGTTAAGACAGACGATTAATGTATGGAATAAAGAGGTATTTGGGGATGTTAATCGTCAGGTGGATTATCAGATGGAAAGGGTCCAGTAGATTCAAGCAGATATCGAATCCGAGGGTTTCACGGAGGTACTCAGGGAAAGGGAACTGGAGGCGCAGATGGAGCTTTCTCGTACGTTGCTCATGCAGTCTGATTTTCTTCAGCAGAAGGCTCGCTCCGCTTGGTTAAAAGATGGGGACCGCAACACGGCATTCTTTCATCGCCGTTGCCAGATTAGAAATGAGCGTTCAGGGATTCAGGGACTGATGGTTGATGGTACATACACAGAGGATCCGGTGGCCCTTGGAAATCATATTATTTCAGTTTATACGGATCTTTCCGCAGATACAGGGCATACCAGCTCGGATTACACTTTGGTTGACCAGTTGATTTCACCTATGGTTACCACAATCGATAATGCGCTCTTGACGGCCATTCCTTCGGAGTCCGAGGTTAAAGAGGCAGTGTCATAGGTTTGGATAGTGCTCCGGGACCGGACGGTTTCAGTGGGAGATTTTATCAGCATTTCTGGGACGTGGTGTCATATGAGGTGTTGGCGGCTGTCCATTATTTCTTTGTCACGGCCTCCTTTCCGGCGGGACTGAACGCCAGTTTCATGGCACTCATCCCAAAGACTAAGGAGGCTAATGCGGTGGAGGATTTTCGACTGATCGTCATGAGTAATTTTCTTTTAAGATTATCATGAAGATTTTGGCTACTCATTTGGGCTCCATCATTTCTTCTTACTTGTCTCTGACTCAGTTTGGATTTATCCCGGGCAGGCAAATTCATGACTGCATCGCGTTGGTTTCGGAAGGGTTTAATATTTTGCAGGGGCGGAATGATTCCAACATGACATTAAAAATTGATATCCGCAAGGCTTTTGATACGATTAATTGGGGATTTCTGATTCACGTGTTACGTCGCTTTGGTTTCTCCGAAGTGTTCATCCATTGGATAGAGATTATCCTTCACTCTTCCTGAATTTCGGTCCTTCTAAATGGGTCGCCTGTGGGTTATTTCTCTTGTTTTCGAGGGGTTAGGCAGGGGGGTCCGTTATCACCCCTGCTCTTTTGCATCGCAGAAAACGTTCTGAGTAGATTATTGGAGGAGGCGGTGAAGAGGAATCACATTCAGGCATTTATGGCGCCTAAGCAGGTGATCTTCCCTTCGTCAATTATGTATGTGGACGATATTGTGATTACATGTGGGGCCTCCACGAGCAATGCACGTTCCATTATTCAGGTGCTCAATCTTTATGCGAACATTTCAGGGCAGATTTTCAATCCGAATAAATCTAAAGTTTATTTTGGCAGTCGGGTTTCTAATTATGTACGAGGGCGTATCCAGACGATAACAGGTATGCATATGGGTGCCTTCCCTGCAGTCTATCTAGGCGCCCCAATCTTCAAGGGTGCGCCTAAAGTGGCGGATCTTCAGCCAGGATAAGATTATCTTTAAATTCAGGAGGTGGAAAGGGTCCTTGTTATCTATTGCTGGTCGCATTTGTTTGGTGAATTCGGCGATTACCAGCTCCTTCGTGCATACTATGATGGTTTACAAGTGGCTTAGAACATTGCTTCGGCAAATGGAAAAGGCCATGCGTAATTTCATCTGGACTGGGAATGTGAACTCTAAGGGTTCAGTGGTGGTTAACTAGAGTCGTTGTTGTATGCCACGGGCGGAAGGAGGCTTGGGCGTCCGTTCCATAGTTATTGCCAATAATGCTTTCCTTATGAAGATGGGTTCGGCCTGGGATCTCGGGATTCTTGGAGGACTGCCGCTTGATTCCCGGATGCAACTCTGGCATTTTATTCTGGCTGGATAATTGGTTGGGTTACACCATTGCAGATAGGATTGGTATCCCGCAGGAGTACATATATTTATTTCGACAGCGCATCTCAGATTATTTTTACGATGGGACTTGGCACTTCACTCTATGGTTTATAGAGGCATACATGGATATGGTTCGAGAGATTGTTAGAATCCCCATTGCCCCGGATTCGACGGATGCGCGGGCATGGATACATTCTGATGATGGGACAGTTTCCTCGAAGGCGGCTTACTCTTATCTGCGCCCTCACTCCCCGGTTGTTCAATGGGGTTCCTGGATTTGGTCACCTCACATTCCGGAAAGACGTTCGATTGTGACTTGGCGCGCCATTCACAATCGACTGGCGGTTTTGGATGTTCTGCGACCACGGGGTTCCTTTACATGCCCCTCAGTTTGTGTTCTTTGTTGTTCTGACGCGGAATATGTTGATCATTTATTTGTCTCATGTGCTTTTGCAGGGGCCCTATGGAAGTGGATTTTCGACTATTTTGATATCCATCACTTTAGGGCTTAGCTTCAATGAATTCCTGGTGCGTTTAATGAGTTTTCATTTCAGTGAGCATGTTTCTTTTCTTTGGCGGGTTGCTGTGGTATCCTGCATTTGGCTCATCTGGCAAATCAGAAATGACTTGACCTTCCATGACAAGATCTGGACACTAGAGGCGGCCATACTACGCCTTCGTGTTCTTATTCTTGAGTCATCTTCCTTGGACAGAGGTTGCATGCATAACGACCAAAGGGACCTTCTCATTCTCCATCGGCTACGGGTCCCTGGGCGCCCAAGACAGGCCCCGAAGATCTTTCAGGTTAATTGGCAAAAACCCTTTCCGGGATGGATTAAAGTGAACACCGACGGTAGTGCATCTGGCTCGCCCGGGCGACTCACTGCTTCCGAAGTTTTTCGCAATTGCAGAGGGTTCTTTCGCGGATGTTTTGTGGAAAGATGCGGATCGGGTTTCGCGTTTGAGGCGGAGTTGATGGCAGCAATGCGGGCCATCCCTTACGCTTCTGCAAGGGGCTGGAATCACCTATGGTTGGAGTCGGACTCTCTTTATGTGGTGGAATTACTGCGGAAGAGATCCATAGAGGTTCCTTGGCGACATCTGAGCATGTGGCGATACACTCTGCACCTCCTTTCTCAGATGAACTTGGTGGTTTCGCACATCTTCAGGGAAGGCAACCGGGCAACGGATATTCTTAGCAAGACTTCGCATGAGGATACGTGGTGGGGGGCGCCCCCAGCGGCCATTATCTCGTCCCTCACTCAGGATTATGTTGGCCAAGCCAATTATAGGTTTGTTAGCTAGTGCGATTGGTCTTCTAGTTTTCTCTGTTTTGGACGCTTTTTCTCATGGGGGGTACTCTTTTTCCTCCCAAGGGTTTTTCCCACACAAGGGTGGGTTTTACCTTGGAAGGTTTTAACGAGGCCCCAACCATTCAGCCATCTGGTCGGCTTGTGACCATTTCATTAGTTTCTTTGACTTTGTTCCCAAGCTTTACTTCTTTGGTTACCTGATCAGCCTGTGATCAGGACTACTCTTTTTCATTTTTATATATATTCGCATTTATTCAAAAAAAAATTATTTTTACAAGTGCAAGAAGATCAAATCAGAATATCCCAAGCAAGAAAAATGAGAGAGGCTGAGAGGAAAAAAAGAAGAGTCAGGAAGAGGGGCAAAATTCAAGTGAAAAAAAGAGTGGAGAGAATGATAAGAGGAATGAATTGAGTGTGAGGGAGAAAAGGTACATGGCAAAAAAAGGCTGAATTTCTACGCAAAAGCGAGTTAAAAAGGGCATTAGTTGAAGAAAAGAGTGTGTTAGTGATGGTGTTTGAGAATTTATTAAAAAAAAAGTGATAGTGTTTGAGGAGTCCTATTTGAACACTAACGAGCTAACCCCATCTTTGCCAAGTTCTTTTATTTCTCTTTTATAGGAATACAATGATGTCTTTCCAGAAGAAGAGCCAAATGGATTGCCTCCACTAAGAGGAATTGAACATCAATTTGATTTCATCCCAAGGGTGGTACTTCTAAACCGACCAGCATATAGGGCCAACCCGGGAGAGACAAAAAAAATTCAAATGCAAGTGGAGGAGTTGCTGACAAAGGGTAAAATTAGAGAAAGCATGAGTCCATGCGCCGTACCAGTCATCGTGGTACCAATAAAAGACGGATCGTGGAGAATGTGTATAGATTATCGTGACATAAATAATATCACTGTAAAGTATCGCTATCCTATTCCTAGGTTAGATGATATGCTTGATGAATTGCATGGTGTTGTAGTCTTCACTAAAATTGATTTAAAGAGTGGATATCATCAAATTTGAATTAAAGAAGGTGATTAATTGAAAACTGCCTTTAAAACAAAGTATGGTTTTATATGAGTGGTTAGTAATGCCTTTTGGTTTAACTAATGCACCACGCACTTTCATGAGATTAATGAACCATGTTTTGCGTAACTTTATTGGCAAGTTTGTTGTAGTTTATTTTGATGACATCCTTATCTAAGCAAAAACTTAGGAACATCTTGATCATGTGGGTGCAGTGTTAAACACTTTAAGAAGAGAGTCTTTGCATGCTAATCTGAAAAAATGTTCTTTTTGTATGGACAAAGTTGTTTTTCTTGGATTTGTGGTAAGTGCTAATGGAATTTAAATGAAAAAGTAAAAAGTCAATGCTATTTTAGATTGGCCAATTCCTAAAAGCAGTGTTGAAGTGAGAAGTTTTCATTATTTGGAGTCTAGACCACACTAGAATTAAAAACAAAGCAGCTACTCAATATCAGAGCCATGGCGAAAATAACCCAAATATTCTTGGCTCTCCTAATTCTCCTAAGTTTTTCGTGCTTTGTTTCGCATGGCTTGCGAATCATTAAAGACGACGTCGTAAACTCTAACCATCAGTCCGCCGGAAAAGAAGAGAAGTGGTTCCACTTTGCTTTTCCTCCAATTCCGCCGATGGTTTCAAATAACCATCGTCTAAGAACGTTCAAATCGGAGGTTATAAGTGGCCGCCTAAGGACTTACCTCATTGGCAGTTCGTTAGTCCGCTAGCGCCTGCCGGAGGTTACAAGTGGCCGCCTAAGGATTGGCCTCATTGGCAGTTTGTTTATCCGCCGGTGGTTACAAATGGCCTCCTCAGGATTTGCCTCATTGGCATTTTGTTTACCCGCCGCCAACCCAAGGTTCAAACCCTCCAGCGGACAACGGTGCCACACCGCCTCCGGGGGCTTGAGTTTTAGAGTTAATTACTTAGTTTGATTTAGTAGTTAGGACAATATGAATAATTAGTTATTATTTTCAGGTTGCAGTTTGATTTATTTCCTTTTTTTTCCGTTTTCGTATTTGTTTTGATTTAGATTAGAAATTTTGTTGGTTTCTGAAATTAATGAATTAATTATCTAGTTTATTTAAAAAAATTATTTGGAGTATAGGGGGCGGCCACCCCCCATCCATTGAAGGCCGCCCATAATGGGGTGGGCGCCATCCAACTTTCCCCCCATGGCTACCGCATGCCATGGGGGGGCCGGCTGGCATGTCTCCTTCCAAGGCCGCCCCCTATGGGCCGCTGTCTGCCATCTGCATGGAATCCCGTCTGCATGCCACCGCAAGGATGCTTCTCCAAAAGACGCTGCTCAGATTGCTGGAAGCTCTTCCCCAATGACTTCCATTTGTGAATCAAACCCTTGACTTTCGGCTCATAATGCTAATGCTCATGCTAATTTGGGTAACACTTTTGCTAAAATTATTTCAGGTAATATCCATCCCATGGATTCAATTCCTCAGGCCCCATGTAATGTCACCTCATTCTCCCATATAGTTTCCGACAAGATTCATTCTATCTCTAAACCTGTTAGGAAGGGAGATTATTACTTTGTGACTATCGATGAAAACATTTACCAGCAACAACTTGTTGAATTTTCTTATTCTTTGATTGGGAGGGTGATTTTGGGAAAAGGTAACAAGCCATGGGCGACTATGCTTTTACATAAACGCCTATCTGAGATATGGGGCATTAAAAATGATTGGAAACTAATTCCCTTGGGCAAGCGATATTTTTGTGTTAAATTTTTTAATGCACAAGATCGATCTCGTGCTCAGTTACGTATCAATTGGGCGCTTAATCCGGATACTATTTGGCTTTCTCCCTGGGTCCCATATTTCAATCTCGACAAGGTTCACAATTCTGTAGCCAGTGTTTGGGTTCGCATCTTTGAGCTCAGTTTTTCGACTGCTTCTTGCCGTCTTACATCTACGGGAACCTCGGCTATGGAAAGACGTATCAGTCCTACTCAAGGACGTTCCAGGGCTCTGGATGGACGTCCTAATTCAGTTCAAAGAGGTCATTCCAGAGTTCGCAAAGTTTATCGTCCTGTGCAGCAGGACAAGGGCAAGGCCGTTGATGACTCAATGGGAAATACGGGTTCGACTATGCGGTTGGGCTCCCCTTCCTGCGCCATAGTCACTTGCCCTACTGACATCCACCTTGGTAATGCTTTTGAGGCGTTTGCTTCAGATGATAGCCCAGAACAGCATTGCACAGATTCCCCTCCATTTCTACCAACTCGACATCCGATTCCCAAGGCTCCAGCCTCTAACACTGGCTCCTTTTCTACAAATCTGCCTCTCATGATACAACATCTGCTGGAGAAGCCTATTCGTGCCCTTAGTCATGCCTTCCGAGATAGCTCCCTTGATTCGGCCAAATCAAGATTACTTCAGAATGTTGCTCAAGGACCATCTCTGGCTATTCATGACCTCACGATTAAGTCGGACCACCTAGGGCCCAATGAATTATATTTTACGGCTTCAAATCGATGGGCGGATTATGCTGATGAAGTTGCTAATGCTCAATCATCGGATTCTGCGACACACCACACTCCTATTTTTTCCGTGCACACGACACGGGCTGCCCCCCCTCCGTCTCAATGAATTGCATCTTCTAGAATATCCAGGGGATTGGGAACATTGCTTCTCGTAATGTTCTTAAGGCTTTATGTCAGAAGCATAAACCTTCTATTTTGGCTATCTGTGAGCCTAAGGTGGACATATCTTCGATATCGGCTTCCTATTGGAGTAGTCTGGGTTTGAGTTCATGGCTCAAAACTTTCGTTCTAATGGTCGGGCTGATATTATTCTGTGATCCTGGCATCTCTATTTTGCAACAGGTTTGGATTTCTTCTCAGTGTATTGTTCTGCAGGTTAAGTTGGGTTCTCTGATTTTTCATATTGGCTTTGCCCATGGTTTATGTAATCGTATTGCTCAGCGCACTCTTTGGCTGGATTTGAGAAATTTGGGTCTTGATGATTTATTGCTTATTGGGAATTTTAATGCTGTTTTGGGTCATCACGAGCGCTTGGGCAGTAGTATTGTATCCCATGCCTCCTGTCAGGACTTCAGGGACTTTTTGTAGGATGCTAGTTTGTTTTCTATACCGACTATGGGGAACTCGTTCACTTGGTGCTCTCCTCGAACGCCTCTATCCCTTCTCCATGCTAAATTAGATCAAGCCCTAGTAACGTGTCGATTTTTATCTCTTTGGCAAGTTGTCAAGGGTTTTGTTCTTCCTCGCATTGGCTCGGATCACCATCCCATTTTGGTCTCTTGCTCATCATCTGTCAGCAGGGGCCCAATTCCGTTTCGTTTCCAGCTTATGTGGGTTTATCATGACTCGTTTTGGGATCTAGTAACTTCTTCTTGGGCCCTTTCATGCGCATCGCCTAACCCTCTGATGTGCGTCATGTGGAAGCTTAAACGGTTACAACAGACTATTAAGGTTTGGAATAAAGACATCTTTGGGGATGTTAATCATAAGGTGGATAGTCATATGGAGAAAGTTCGTCAGATTCAGGCAGATATTGAGGCTTTGGGTTTCTCTGCTGCCCGTCATGAAATGGAATTTGAAGCCTAAAATGATTTATCCCACACGTTATTATTGCAATCCAAATTCCTAAAGCAGAAAGCTCGTCCGGCTTGGCTTAAGGATGGGGATCGTAATACAACCTTTTTTCATCGACGTTGTCAGATTCGGGGTCGCTGTTTAGGTATTCAGGGTTTGATGATTGATGGTAACTATTCTGACGATCCAGTTGTTCTTGGGAATCACATTACCTCCTTCTGTAAGGAGCTTTTCTCGGACTCAGGGGGCACCATTACGGATTATTCTATGGTTGATCAGGTGATTTCTCCGATGGTGGGGGTCGTTGATAATGCTCTTTTAACGGCTATCCCTTCGGACTTAGAGATTCGGGAAACGGTGTTTGATATGGGATCAGACAGCTCTCTAGGCCCGGACGGTTTCACTGGGACTTTTTATCGTCACTGTTGAGACATTCTCTGGGCAGATGTTACTGCAGCAGTTCGCTTTTTCTTCACTAGCTCAACCCTTCCTTCAGGGTTGAATGCTAGTTTTATAGCCCTCATTCCGAAGACAAAGGATGCTAACACTATTGACAACTTTCGTCCGATCATTATGAGTAATTTTCTTTTCAAGATTATTACTAAGATTTTAGCTACTCATTTTGAAACTATCATCGTTACCAATCTGTCTCCCACGCAGTGTTGATTTATTCCGGGCAGGCAGATTCACGATTGTATAGCTCTGGTCTCTGAGGGCTTTAACGTCTTGCATGGCCGGAACAATGATAATATGATTTTAAAGATTGATATCCGCAAAGCATTTGACACGTTAAAGTGGGGTTTTCTGCTTCACGTCTTGCATCGGTTTGATATCCACAAAGGATGATAATTTTGATTTTACTGAATGGGACGCCTGTGGGATACTTTCTCTTGTTTTAGAGGTGTTAGACAGGGAGACCCTCTATCTCCTTTGCTCTTTGCATCGCGGAGGAGGTCCCAAGGAAATTTATTGATACCTCGGTAACTCAGAATCAGTTAGGGTCGTTGATTGCACCGAGACATGTTATTTTTCCATCTTCCATTCTTTATGTTGATGACATTGTTATTATGTGTGGGGCCTCTTCAACTAACGCCCGCATCCTGCTTCAGAACCTCACATTATATGCCGATATCTCGGGTCAGGCATTCAATCCTCGTAAGTCAAAAGTGTACTTCGGCACCTAGGTCTCAAATTATGTGCGTGGCCGAGTTCAGACAATCATGGGTATCCAGTTAGGGGCCTTCCCTATGGTTTATTTAGGAGCCCTTATCTTTAAAGGCTCCCCTAAGGCTTCGGATTTACAGCCCGTCTTTGATAAGGTGATTCTTAAATTTAGAAGATGGAAAGGGACCTCTTTATCTCTTACTGGTCGTGTCTGCCTGGTTTATTCGGTGAATACTAGTTCGTTTGTGCACACGATGATGGTTTACAAGTGGCCTAGATCCTTGCTCAAGCAAATGGAAAGGGCCATGTGGAATTTTATTTGGACTGGGGATGTTAACTCTAAAGGTTCGGTGGTGGTCAATTGGAATCGATGTTGCACGTCTCGAGCTGAAGGGGGCTTGGGCTTGTGATCTATTATTGTGGCTAATACTGCATTTTTGATGAAGCTGGGTTGGAAAGTTATGAATTCAGATTCTGTGATTTTTTTTTCAATAAATGCGAATATATATATAAAAAATGAAAAAAGAGTAATCCTGATCACAGGCAGATGAGGTAACCAAATGAAAGCCTGGAAATAATGTCAACAACCAAAATACGAAGTGGTCACAAGCCGACCAAATGGCTGAATAGTTGGGGCCTCGTTAAAACCTTTCAAGGTAAAACCCACCCTTGTGGGAAAAACCCTTGGAAGGAAAAAGAGTACCCCCCAGGAAAAAGGCGCCTAAAAAAGAAACAGTATATGACATCGGACGGTTCTCTCCGTAGGTCGTTCATCCCTTCTTCTATTTGGACTGGGATTAGGCCTTGCATTGCGGATTGCTTGGACGATTCTCGTTGGATCCTGGGTGTAATTCCGAGGTTTTATTCTAGCTTGACAACTGGTTGGGGTACTCTATAGCAGACAAAATTGCCGCATGAGTACAAACATTTATTTGGGCATCGCATTTCGGAGTACTTCTACGATGTGTTCTGGCACTTCACCTTTTTATTTGTTGAGGCTTACTTAGATTTGGTCCAGGATATTGTTCGGGTCCCCATCGCACCTTCCTCGCAGGACATGTGGGTCTGGTTGAACTCTGATGATGTTATTGTTACATCGAAAGCGGCGTATTCTCATATCCGTACCCATTCTCCGGTGGTAGAATTGGGTTCTTGGATTTGGTCACCTCACATTCCGGAACGCCGTTCGGTTGGCGTGGAGAGCCATCAATAATCGGATGGCAGTCTTGGACTTATTGAGTACTAGGGGGAGTTTCATTGGCACCTCGGTCTGTGCTGTTTGTTGTGCCTCTGCTAAATCGGTTGACCACTTGTTTGTCTCTTGTGTGTTTGCAGGGGCTCTTTGGCGATGGATTTTTGGTTCATTTGACGTTCACCTCTTTATGGCTTATAGCTTTAATGAATTCCTGGTGCATTTAATGAATTTTCGTTTTAGTGAGCATGTCGCTTTCTTATGGCGTGTGGCTGTTTTGTCTTGTATCTGGCTCATTTGGCATATCCGGAATGAGTTGGTTTTTAACAATAAACTCTGGACTGTTGGACGTGACAATCCTCCATCTTCGGGTTCTTATCGTCAAATCATCTTCATTAGATCGGGGTTCCATGAACAATGATCAACAAGACCTCTTCATCGTTCGTAGACTGTGTGTTCCTAGGCGGGCTCGACAAGACCCAAAGATTGTGAAAGTTAATTAGAAAAAACCCCTTTCGGGCTGGATCAAGGTGAATACGGACGACAGTGCTTCGGGGGCGCTGGGAAGTCTTACAACTTCCGGAGTCTTCCGAAATTGCAGAGGCTTCTTTTGGGGATGTTTTGTGAGCCGTTGTGGTGCGGGCTATGCGTTTGAGGCTGAGTTAGTGGCATCGATGTGGGCCATTCATTATGCAGTCGCTATGGACTGGGCACAAATTTGGCTTGAGTCAGATTCGGTTTATGTGGTGAATTTGCTCCATAAGAGATCCGTTGAGGTTCCGTGGCATCACCTTAGCAAGTGGTTTTCACAGATGGAGCTAGTGGTCTCACATATTTATCGGGAAGGCAATCGAGTGGCAGATATTCTGAGTAAGAAGTCGGATTCTGGGACTTGGTGGGGCGTCCCGCCTGAGGATCTCGTGCCTTTTCCCACTGAGGACTATGCTGGTTAGTCCAATTATAGGTTTGATAGTTAATGCGTCCGGGCTTCTCTTTCTGTATGTTTGGACGCCTTCTTTCTTTTATTGGGGGTACTCTTTTTCCTGCCAAGGGTTTTTCCCACAAGGATGGGTTTTACCTTGGGAGGTTTTAACGAGGCCCCAACCATTCATCCATTTGGTCGGCTTGTGACGATTTCGATTTTCTTTCGAACTTATTTTCAGGCTTATTTGTTTGGCTACATGATCAGCCTTTGATCAGGATAACTCTCTTTTTCATTTTTATATATCTTCAAATTCATTCAAAATGGTCTTGCAAGATTCTTTATGAAGTTTGTAAAGAATTTTAGCACCATTGCTGTACCATTGAATGAAATAATAAAAAAGGAGGTTGGTTTTCATTGGGGAGAAAAACACCAACATGCGTAACCTAATTTTTATAAACCATTTAAGCTTGAATGTGATGCATCCATAGTTGGTGTAGGTGTTGTTTTGATGCAGGAGGAAAGATTAATTGTTTACTTTAGCGAGAAGTTGAAAGGAGCTCAATTGAACTATCCGACATATGATAAAGAGCTCTATGCTTTTGTGAGAGCATTAGAAACTTGGCACCACTACTTGTGGCCAAAGGAGTTTGTGATTCATACTGATCACGAATCTCTAAAATATCTCAAGAGCCAAGGTAAGTTGAACAAGCGACATATCAAGTGGGTGGAGTTCATTGAGTCATTTCCTTACGTGATTAAATATAAAAAGGGGAAAGAAAACATTATAGTTGATGCCTTATCTCAAAGGCATGCGTCAATCACTACATTGGGTTCTAAGCTTCTTGGTTTTGAGTCAATAAAGGAAATGTATGATAATGATTATGATTTCTCTTCTATTTATATAGCTTGTGAGCATGCTGCTTTTGGAAAATTCTATAAACACGGCGGGTACTTATTTCATGAAAACAAACTTTGCATCCCCAAATGTTCTTTTCGAGAGTTACTTGTTAGAGAAGTGCATGGGGGAGGTTTAAAGGGACACTTTGGTGTGCATAAAATGTTGGAAGTCTTACGTGATCATTTCTTTTGGCCTTTTATGCGTGTTGATGTTGAAAGAATTTGTGAAAAGTGCATAACTTGTAAACATGCTAAATCAAAATCACAGCCTCATGGAATGTATAAACCTTTACCTATTCCTAATGAACCTTGGGTGGACATATCTATGGACTTTGTGTTGGGTTTACCTAGAACAATTAAGGGTAGAGATTCAGTGTTTGTGGTTGTTGATAGATTTTCTAAAATGGCACATTTCATTCCTTGTCATAAAAGTGATGATGCTACTCATGTTGCTGATTTGTTCTTTGGAGAAATTGTGTGTTTGCATGGAGTTCCAAAGACAATTGTGAGCGATAGAGATGCAAAATTTTTAAGTCACTTTCGACATGTGTTATGGAGCAAATTGGGAACTAAACTTCTATTTTCTACTGCTTGCCACCCACAAACTGATGGGCAAACTGAAGTAGTCAATAGAACTTTGTCACAACTACTTCGAGCTTTGATTCAAAAACTTAAAGAATTGGGAAGATTGTTTGCCATTTCCTGAGTTTGCTTATAATAGGAGTGTGCATTCTGCTACTAACTTTACTCCTTTTGAAGTTGTTTATGGATTTAATCCATTGAGTCCACTTGATCTTGTTGATCTTGTTCAGAATGGTTAAGTTGCATGAAATGGTGAAACTCAATATTTCACCTCGATAAAAAAATACGAGTAGTGAGATTTGATTTGTGATTTTTTTCATCCATCATCTAGGTTTTCGCACAAGCTTTCCAGTGGCTCCATGGCAGAGTCGCTCCTCCTTGGGCTAACGTCCAACTTCAAGCCCCATGCCCGGTCGCATCCATCATGTTCCACATCCTCGATGCCGCACGCAGACAGCACAGCACCGTGCGTCCCCTCATTCACACAAACAACACTCCGTGCTTTTGATTACATGTCCACCAGATTGGTCCCACAAGAATCGTACTTGACCTTCAACGCCTATGCCTGCTGCTGCAACTAAGTAAGGAGTGGACGTCAAGGGGGCAGCCACCCCTCACCCTTTGAAGAATCCCCATCATGGGGGCGGCTCCTTCTTCTCCCCCCATGGCTGCCGCACGCCATGGGGGGGCTGGCCCCCTTATGGCTCCTTATGGGGGGCCAGTTGCTATGCTCTCCTCCAAGGCTGCCCCACGCCAGGGGGTGATGACCCTTGGGCCACAGTCTGCCGTCTGCATGGAATCCCGCTTGCATGCCACCGCAAGGATGCTGATCCCAAAGAAGCTGCTCAGATTGCTGGAAGCTCTTCCTCAATGACTTCCATTTATGAATCAAACCCTCGACATTCGGCTCATAACGCTAATACGCAGGCTACTTTGGGTAACACTTTGCTAAAATTGTTTTAGGTAACACCCATCCTATGGATTCAATTCCTCAGGCCCAAGGTAATATCACATCTTTCTCTCATATAGTTTCTGGCAAGATGCATTCTATCCCTAAACCTGTTAGGAAGGGATACTATTATTCTGTGACTATAGATGAAAATGTTTATCAGCAGCGGGTTGTCGAATTTTCTTTCTCTTGGATTGGGAGGGTGATTCTGGGAAAGGGTAACAAGCCATGGGCGACTATGCTTTTACATAAACGCCTATCTGAGATATGGGGCATTAAAAATGATTGAAAACTAATTCCCTTGGGTAAGGGATATTTTTGTGTTAAATTTTCTAATGCGCAGGATCAATCTTGAGCTCAGTTACGCATCAATTGGGCGCTTAATCCGGGTACCATTCGGCTCTCTCCCTGGGTCCTAGATTTTAACACTACAAGGTTCACACTTCGGTAGCCAGTGTTTGGGTTCGAATCTTTGAGCTCAGCTTGGAATACTGGGATCCCAACACTATTTTGGGGATTGCTAGTGCGATTAGTAATCTGATACAGGTTGATCAACGATCACTTGATGGATCTCTTGGACATTTTATTCGTGTGCTGGTTGATATTGATCTAGCTAAACCATTGGAGGATCACATTGTGGTGGAACGGGTTGGCCAATGTTCATTTCTGTTGGTTAGCTATGAAAAAATCCCAGAGTTTTGTTTTTAAGTGTAATGTTATGGGCCATTCGACTTCTTCTTGCCGTCTTACTTCTATGGAAACCACGACCATGGAAAGGCATCCCAGTCCTTCTCATGGACGTTCAAGGGCTCCGGAGGGACGTCCGAATTCAGTGCAAAGAGGACATTCTAGAGTTCGCAAAGTTTACCGTCCTGTGCAGCAGGACAAGGGCAAGGCCGTTGATGACTCTATGGGAAATACGGGTTTGACTATGCGGCCGGGCTCCCCTTCCTGTGCCATAGTCACTTGCCCTACTGACTTACACATTGGTAAAGCATTTGAGGCGCTTGCTTCAGATGACGCCCCAAAACAACACTCCACGGATTCCCCTTCAGCTCTACCAACTCGACAGGGTTCCCAAAGCTCCATCTTCTAACACCGGTTCATTCTCTACAAATCTGCCGCTTACGATTCAACATCCTTTGGAGAAGCCTATTCGTGCTCTTAGTCACGCCTTCTGGGACAGCTCCCTTGATTTGGCCAAATCCAGATTGCTTCAGAGTGCTTCTCAAGGACCATCTCCGGGTATTCATGACCTCACGATTGAATCGGATCACCCAGGGCCCAATGAGTTAGATTTTGTGGCTTCAAAACGATGGGCGGATTATGCAGATGAGGTGGCTAACGCTCAATCGTGGAATCCTACGTCACACTACACCTTTGTTTTCATCGTGCGCTTGACACGGGCGGCTCCACCCCCTCCGTCTCAATGAATTGCATCTTCTAGAATATCCGGGGGATTGGGAACATTGCTTCTCGTAATGTTCTTAAGGCTTTATGTCAGAAAGCATAAGCCTTCTATTTTGGCTATCTGTGAGCCTAAGGTGAACATTTCTTCAATATCGGCTTCCTATTTGAGTAGTCTGGGTTTGAGTTTTGTGGCTCAGAATTTTCGTGCTAACGGTCGGGCTGATATTCTGGTTTTCTATGATTCTGGCATCTCCGTTTTGCAACAGGTTTGGTCCTCTTCTCAGTGTATTGTTCTGCAGGTTCAATTGGGTTCTATGATTTTTCATGTTGGTTTTGCTCATGGATTATGTGATCATATTGCTCGGCGCACTCTTTGGTTGGATTTGAGTATTTGGGTCTTGATGATTTATTGATTATTGGGGATTTCAATGTGGTGTTGGGTCATCATGAGCATCTAGGCAGTGGTATTCTTTTCCAGGCCTCTTGTCAAGACTTCAGGGACTTTGTGGAGGATGCTGGTTTGTTCTCTGTTCCGACTACGGGAAACGCATTCACTTGGTTCTCCCCCTGAATGCCTCTATCATGGCTCCAGGATAAATTGGACCGAGCCCTAGCAACATGTCGATTTTTCTCTCTTTGGCAAGTTGTAAAGGGTTCAGTTCTTCCACGAATTGGTTCGGATCACCATCCCACTTTGGTATCTTGCTCGTCTTCTATCAGCAGGGGTCCGGTTTCCGTTTTGTTTTCAGCGTATGTGGGTTTATCATGACTCATTTAGGGATCTCGTTAACTCTTCTTGGGCCATATCTTGTGCGTCGCCTAACCCTCTGCTGCTTGTTATGTGGAAGCTCAAACGGTTGCGGCAGACTATTAAAGTTTGAAAAAGAGACATCTTTGGGGATGTTTTTTTTAATAAATGCGAATAAATATATAAAGAATGAAAAAGAGTAGTCATGATCACAGGCTGATCAGGTAACCAAAGAAGAAATGCATGGGAATAACGTCAAATAAAGGAACAAAATGGTCACAAGCCGACCATATGGCTGAATGGTTGGGGCCTCATTAAAACCTTCCCAGGTAAAACCCACCCTTGTGGGAAAAACCCTTGGAAGGAAAAAGAGTACCCCCATGAAGAAAGCGTCCATAACAGAGTAGACTAGAGAACCCGACACACAAGTTAACAAACCGATACTTAGCATGGCCAACATAATCCTGAGTAAGGGATTTGATTATGGCCGTTGGGGGCGCCCCCCACCACGTATCCTCGTGCGAAGTCTTGCTAAGAATATCCGCTGCCCGGTTGCCTTCCCTATAGATGTGCGAAACCACCAAGTTCATCTGAGAAAGTAGGTGCAGAGTGTACCGCCACATGCTTAGATGTCGCCAAGGAACCTCTGTGGATCTCTTACGAAGCAACTCCACTACATAGACTGAGTCCGATTCCATCCCCTTGCAGAAGCGTAGTGAATGGCCCGCATGGCCCCCATCAATTCCGCCTCAAATGCGAATCCCAAACCACATCTTTCCACAAAACATCCATGAAAGAACCCCCTGCAATTGCGAAAGACCCCGGAAGCGGTGAGGCGTCCGGGCAAACCAGAAGTACTGCCGTCTGTGTTCACTTTAATCCAGCCCGGCAGTGGTTTCTGCCAATTAACCTGCACAATCTTCGGGGCCTGTCTTGGGCGCCCAGGGACCCTTAACCGATGGAGAATGAGAAGGTCCCTTTGGTCGTTATGCATGCAACCTCTGTCCAAGGAAGAAGACTCAAGAATAAGAACACGAATGCGTAGGATGGCCGCCTCTAGTGTCCAGATCTTATCGTGAAAGGTCAAGTAATTTCTGATCTGCCAGATTAGCCAAATGCCGGATCAAATGGCAACCCGCCAAAGAAAAGAAACCTGCTCAATGAAATGAAAACCCATTAAACGCACCAGGAAATCATTAAAACTATAGGCCCTAAGGTAGTGGATATCAAAAGAGTCGAAAATCCACTTCCATAGGGCCCCAACAAAAGCACATGAGACAAATAAATGATCAACAGATTCTGCATCAGCACAACAAAGAACACAAACCGAGGGGCCTGTGAAGGAACCATGTGGACGCAAGACATCCAAAACTGCCAACCGATTATGAATGGCACGCCAAGTCACAATCGATCGTCTTTCCGGAATATGAGGTGACCAATTCTAGGAACCCCATTGCACTACCGGAGAGTGGGGGCGCAGATAAGAGTAAGCCGCCTTCGAAGAAATAATCCCATCATCAGAATGAATCCATGCCCGCGCGTCCGACGAGTTCAGGGTGATCGGGATTCGAACAATGTCCCGAACCATATCCAAATAAGCCTCTATAAACGATAGTGTGAAATGCCAAGTCCCATCGTAAAAGTAATCCGAGATGCATTGCCGAAATAAATATCTGTACTCCTACGGGATACCAATCCTATCCGCAATGGTGTAGCCCAGCCAATTATCCAGCTAGAATGAAATGCCGGAGTTGCATCCGGGGATCCAGCGGTACTCTGCCAAGAATCCCGAGATCCCAGGCCGAACCCCCCTCCATATGGAAGAGGGGATGTACGAACGGCGTGGAAAACCCTCAGAAGTGAAAAAGCGCTTTCTGAGGGTGCTGTAAACCAAAGAGTTTGAAGTCATAATCTTCCAACCCATCTTCATAAGGAAGGCATTATTGGCAACAACGATGGAATGGACGCCCAAGCCTCCTTCCGCTAGTGGCATACAGCAACGACTCCAGTTAACCACCACTGAACCTTTAGAGTTCACATTCCCAGTCCAGATGAAATTACGCATGGCCGTATCCATTTGCCGAAGCAAAGATCTAGGCCACTTGTACACCATCATAGTGTGCACGAAGGAGCTGGTAATCACCGAATTCACCAAACAAATGCGACCGACCAGCAATAGATAGAGAAGACCCTTTCCACCTCCTGAATTTAAAGATAATTTTATCGAACACGGGCTGGAGATCCGCCACCTTTGCGCCCCTTTGAAGATGGGGGCGCCTAGATAGGTCGTAGGGAGGGCACCCAAATGCATCCCTATAATCATCTGAATACGTCCACACACATCTTTGGGGATGTTAATCGTAAGGTGGATTGTCAGATGGAGAAAGTACATCAGATTCAGGCGGAAATTGAGACATTGGGTTTCTCCGCTGCTCGTTGAGATTTGGAGTTTGAGGCACAAAATGAGTTGTCCCACACGTTATTATTGAAATCCGAGTTTCTAAGGCAGAAAGCTCGTTCGGCCTGGCTTAAGGATGGGGATCATAATACAACCTTTTTTCGTCGACGTTGTCAGATTCAGAGTAGTCGTTCGGGTATTCAGGGTTTGATGATTGATGGTAATTATTCGGATGATCCAGGTGTTCTTGGAAATCACATTACATCCTTTTATAAGGAGCTCTTCTCGGATTCGGGGGGCATAATTTCGGATAATTCTTGGTCGATCAGCTGATTTCTCCAAGGATGGGGGCAGTGGATAATGCTCATTTGACGGCAATCCCTTCGGACTCAGAGATTGGGGAAGCAATATGTGATATGGAATTGGATAGCTCGCCAGGCCCGGATGGTTACACTAGGACTTTTTATTGGCACTTCTGGGATGTCCTGTCGGCAGATGTTACTGCAGCGGTTCAGATTTTCTTCACTAGTTCGACCCTCCCTTCAGGGTTGAATGCTAGTTTTATGGCTCTCATTCCGAAGACGAAGGATGCTAACACTATTGACAACTTTCGTCCGATCATTATGAGTAATTTTCTTTTCAAGATTATTACTAAGATTTTGGCTACTCGTTTGGGTACTTTCATCGCTACATATTTGTCGCCCACGCAGTTTGGTTTCATCCTGGGCCGGCAGATTCAAGACTGTATAGCTATGGTTTCTGAGGGCTTTAACGTCTTGCATTGCCGGAATGATGGTAATATGATCTTGAAAATTGATATCCGCAAGGCATTTGACATGTTAAAGTGGGATTTTTTACTTCA
Source organism: Rehmannia glutinosa (assembly GCA_016081115.2). Lineage (NCBI taxonomy): Eukaryota > Viridiplantae > Streptophyta > Magnoliopsida > Lamiales > Orobanchaceae > Rehmannia > Rehmannia glutinosa. Next base: position 53,836,668 of record CM071937.1, on the reverse strand, counting down.
CGTCCTGTGCCAGTTTGGTTTCTCGGAGATTTTCTTTCATTGGATTGATGTTATCCTTCAGTCTTCCAGAATTTTGATTTTACTCAATGGGATGCCTGTGGGATACTTCTCTAGTTTAGAGGTGTTAGACAAGGAGACCCTCTTTCTCCTCTTCTCTTTTGCATCACGGAGGAGGTTCTGAGCAAATTTATTAAAACCGCGGTTACGCAAAATCATTTAGGGCCTTTCACTGCACCGAGACATGTGATTTTTCCATTGTCCGTTCTTTATGCTGATGACATTGTTATTATGTGTGGGGCCTCTTCAACAAACGCTCATATCCTGCTTTAGATTCTCACTTTATATGCCGATACCTCGGGTTAGGCTTTCAATCCGAGTAAGTCAAAAGTGTATTTCGGGACCCAGGTCTCGAATCATGTGTGCAGCTGCGTTCAGACAATCATGGGTGTCAAGGTTAGGGGCCTTCCCTACGGTTTATTTAAGAGCCACCATATTTAAAGGCGCCCCTAAAGCTGTGGTTTTACAACCCGTCTTTGATAAAGTGATTCTTAAATTTAAAAGATGGAAAGGGACCTCTTTATCTGTTGCTGGTCGTGTCTGCCTGGTTAATTCGGTGATTGCTAGTTCGTTTGTGCACACGATGATGGTTTACAAGTGGCCTAGATTCTTGCTTAAGCAAATGGAAAAGGCCATGCGCAATTTTATTTGGACTGGGGACGTTAACTCTAAAGGTTCGGTGGTGGTCAACTGGAATTGATGTTGCACGCCTCGCTGAAGGGGGTTTGGGTGTACGGTCTATTGTTGTGGCTAATACTGCATTCTTGATGAAGCTGGGTTGGAAGGTTATGAATTCAGATTCGGTGATTTTCAAAACCCTAAGGAAGCGCTACTTGATGGCGGATGGTGCTCTCCATAGGTCGTTCATCCCCTCTTCAATTTGGGTTGGGATTAGGCCTTGCATTGCGGATTGCTTGGATGATTCTCGTTGGATCCCTGGGTGTAATTCCGAGGTTTTATTCTGTCTTGACAACTGGTTGGGATACTCTATAGCAGACAGAATTGGTATTCGACATGAGTACAGACATTTATTTGGGCATCACATCTCGGACTACTTCTATGATGAGTCCTGGCATTTCACCTTCTCATTTGTGGAGGCTTACTTGGATCTGGTCCGTGATATTGTGCGAGTCCCCATCGCACCTTCCTCGCGGGATATGCAAATCTGGTTGAATTCTGATGATGGGAATGTTACATCGAAATCCGTGTATTCACATATTCGTCCCCATTCTCCAGCAGTCAAATGGGGTTCTTGGATTTGGTCGCAACACATTCCGGAATGCCGATCGGTGGTGGCGTGGCGGGCTATCCACAATCGATTGGCTGTCTTGGACTTATTGCGTACTAGGGGAAGTTTCATTGGCCACTCGGTTTGTGCTCTTTGTTGTGCCTCCACTGAATCGATTGACCATCTATTTGTCTCTTGGGTCTTTGCAGGGGCTCTTTGGCGATGGATTTTTGGTTCATTTGATGTTCACCTTTTTATGGCTCATAACTTTAATGAATTCTTGTTGTGTTTAATGAATTTTCATTTTAGTGAGCAGGTGACTTTCTTATGGCATGTGGATGTCCTGTCCTGCATCTGGCTCATTTGACATATCCAGAATGAGTTGGGTTTTAACAACAAAGTTTGGACGGTGGACACGGATATTCTTCATCTTCGGGTTCTTATCGTTGAATCATCTTCATTAGATCGGGGTTGCATGCACAATGATCAACAAGACCTTCTCATCCTTCATAGGCTGCGTGTTCCTAAGCGGGCTAGACAATCCTCGAAGATCGTGGAAGTTAATTGGCAAAAACCCCTTTTGGGATGGATCAAGATGAATACGGACGGTAGTGCCCCGGGGGCGCCGGGAAGCCTTACAGTTTCTGGGGTTTTCTGGAATTGCAGAGGGTTCTTTCGGGGGTGTTTTGTGAACCATTGTGGTGCGGGTTATGCGTTTGAAGCTGAGTTAGTGGCAGCGATTTGGGCGATCCATTATGCATTCGTTAAGGGATGGACACAACTTTGGTTGGAGTCGGATTTGATTTATGTGATGAACTTGCTTGATAAGAGATCTGTTGAGGTTCCATGGCGTCACCTTAGCAAGTGGCGTTACACTCTTCATCTGCTTTCACAGATGGATTTGCCGGTCTCACATATTTTTCGGGAAGGTAATCGGGTTGCAGACATGCTGAGCAAGAAGACGGAATATGGGACTTGGTGGGGCATCCCGCCTGAAGACTTTGCACCTTTTCTCACAGATGACTAGGTTGGCAAGCCCAATTATAGGTTTGGTAGCTAATGCATCGGGGTTTCTATTTCTGTATGTTTGGACGCCTACTTTTGTTATGGGGGGTACTCAAGGGTGGGTTTTACCTTGGGAGGTTTTAACGAGGCCCCAACCATTCAGCCATTTGGTCGGCTTGTGACCATTTCATTTTTGTTTCCCTTTTACTTTCAGGCTTACTTCTTTGGCTACCTGATCAGCCTGTGATCAGGAAGACTCTCTTTTTTCATTTTTATATATCTTCCAATTCATTCAAAAAAAGCAAACCGATCGATATCAAGTAATCTTTGAACCAGGAGATTGGGTATGGTTGCACTTGAGAAACAAAAGGTTTCCAGCAAAACGGAAGTCCAAGCTACAACCAAGGGGGGATGGACCATTTCAAGTGATTGCAAAGATAAATGACAATGCCTACAAGATTGATCTTCCAGGTGAGTATAATGTGAGTGCTACTTTTAATGTGTCTGATCTATCTCCTTTTAATGCAGAAGAAGAAGGGAATGATGAAGGCCATCCCACAGTTTCAACTCAAGGAAATAAAGAACCGATGATGATTCATGGAGGGCCAATCACGAGAGCAAGAGCTAAACAAATTAAGCAAACTTTGATCACTCTTGTTGCTAAATTTAAAGAAAATGTGCAAGGGAGCTCAATAGAAGGCCAAGTAATGAAAGTTATTCAAGTTGTTGGGCCAGAAGCATTTAATAAGTTGGGCTCAAGCATGGAATTGAATTGAAGACTTAATTTGGAGCTTATGGGCCATGATTTTCGTCCAATACCTCAAGCCCAAGAGGAGTAATTTTTCATTTTACTTAGAATGGTCAATGTTCAGCATTTTGTTAGTCAAAGTGTCTTTAGTTAAGTTAATTTGGTCAAGAAAAATGTTAAATTCAGGAGATATCGGGCCAGATCTTTAATCCCAGTAAGCCTAAAGTATATTTCAGTAATACTACGACTAATAGACTTATCACTAGAATTCAGCGCCATTTAAGTATTTCGAAGGGATCATTCCCGATTACTTATCTTGGAGTCCCGTTGTTCAAAGGAGTGCCTAAAGTTCCAATTTTTAAGCCTATGTATGATAAAATATTGGCAAAATTCAGTACGTGGAAGGGAAATTCTTTATCTCAAGCAGACATGATTACTCTGGGCAATTCTGTCATCACTAGCTCGTTTGTTCATTCCATGCTTATTTATAAATGGCCCACTATGCTTACGCAAGCAATGGAATCGACAACTAGGAATTTTATCTGGTCTGGGGATATCAATAAGAAAGGGAATGCCACTGTTAATTGGGCTAGATGATGTGTCCCGAAAGAAGAAGATGGTTTAGGGGTTCGTTCTTTATTGACAGCAAACAAGGCTTTTATGATGAAGATGGCGTGGAAATTGATCAATTCGGAAGACTCGTTGTTCACTATTCTTAGGCGACGGTTCATGGATCCGTCTCCTAGGAACATGTATATCGGATCATCAATTTGGCTTGGTTTATGTCCTTTTATGTTGTCTTTGGAGTCGCAATCAGGATGGCTTCCTGGATATGTTTTGAAAGTTAATTTCTGGCTTGATAATTGGCTTGGCTACTCTATAGCTGATCGCATCAGAATTCCAGCGCAGGTACGTTCAATCTTCTCTCAATCTATATCGACTATTACTTTGATGGGGTATGGCCTTTTACATTGGAATTCTTAGTGGGTTATACTCGATCGTTATTGATATTCTGCGTACTCCAATTTCGCCCACTGCTACGGATCGTCGTATGTGGATTAATTTGGATGATGGCAAGGTTTCTTCAAAAGTTGCATATAAACGTGTTCGAGAATCTTTCCCGGAGGTAAGTTGGGAAAATGGATTTGGTCTCCTCACATTCCGAATAGGAGGTCCATAGTAGCTTGGCGAGCAATCCACAATCAGTTAGCTGTGTTGGATAATCTTTGTATTTTTGCTACTCGGATTCAGAATCAGTTGATCATTTGTTTGCGGCATGCGGTTTTACGAGACAGATCTGGATTGGATTTAGGATACTTTTCATGTGACGATTTCGTTGGATTTGGGCATTAATCAAGTATTTATATTTGCCATGCAACAAAAATTTAGTCCTTAGATTAATTATCTTTGGAAAGTGGCTATTATCTCGGCGGTTTGGGTCATATGGCACATGCGTAACAATTGGATTTTTGAAGATACACCTCCTCAAACAACAACCACTATTGTCCTGATTCGTGCATTTATTATTGGGTCCTCATCAATTAACTCAGGCTATATGGAAAATACGGTTTATGATCTTTTATGCCTCCGACATCTTGCAGTTTGGGGCTGTGTACAGCCGCCACCTACAATACAAGAGGTGCGGTGGCAATCCCCCATTCCGGGATGGAGTAAGGTAAATACGGACGGTTGTGCCCTAGGTACTCCAGGACAGAGTGTAGTGGCAGGCGTTTTCAGAAACTGTAGAGGGTTTTTTACTGAATGCTTCGTTCATCAGATTGGTACAAGATATGCTTTTGAATCAGAATTAGTGGCCGCAATGGCTGCTATTGAAAGGGCATACAAACGGGGATGTCGCAAATTGTGGCTTCAATCGGATTCTACTTATGTTTGTGGGCTTCTTGCCTCTGGTTCTTGCAGGTACCATAGAAGCTTTATGCACGCTGGCAGATTATGCTATACTATATCTCAAAGATGGAATTCTTGGTATCTCACATCTACAGAGAAGGGAATCGGTTGCTGATATTTTATCTAAGATGGATATGGAGATTTCATGGTCACGCATCCCCCCAGATTCGATTTTGACGGACCTTCATGCGGATGCTATGGGCAAATGTTTCTACAGGATGCGATAGATCTCTATGGGGGTACTCTTTTCCTATAAAGGTTTTTCCCACTGGGTTTTACTTTGGCAGGTTTTAACGAGGCCCCCACTTTGCTCCTGGACAAACCATGCATATATTGCATTGTTGATTGTACCTTAGTATAGTTCTTTGTTCTTTCATTTGCTTGCACTATATAAGCAATGCTTTTATCCAGAGAAGTCCTGGAAGGAGATTGTTGTGGATGAGATGGTAGACAACTATAATCCATCAGCTACCAAGGCTGTGGCAAAGGAGTACCACAAGCTGATGGACATATTGTCTAAATGCTTGGATATCATGTTTAGCTCTTATAATCAGCTGTCAACAACCAAACTGGTGGTGATATCAGCCATTTTTTAGGAGAAGGAAGTAGGGTTGAGTGCATCTAGACTAGTTGTGTCAGAATGTGATAAATTGTGAGGTGGTGGATGGCAGGTTTAAGAACACCCTTGGATATGGGTTGGTTCTTGGTTATCTAGTGGAAAAGAAGGGTTTTCCTCTTCGGAAGGGGAAACTTTATCATGTCAACAAGAGATTTTTTTCTGAGGCAATTTCTCAACTGCCCATAAGAAATGCCACTTATGTGGGAAAACAGCTGAAAGCCAGCCAGCTGCCCCAGTCCTGAAGAAGAGAAGGACCTGCTCCTTGCAAGCTAGCTGCCCCAAAAATGCAGAAGACTATGCCCAAGACTCGAGTGCGTGATGATTCTAATGAGTCATTTGTGGTGGCTGACTCCAAAGACTCTGAGTCCAATCCTACTCTACTCGAAGTTCGATGAAAGGCAGTGGAGTAATGGCCATCTGTGTTGGATACCCAAGCCTTGAAGGAATCAGCTGTGGAGTAGAGGGTTGAGGCAGCTACATTTAATGTTAAAGAGATAAATGTTGAAGTTGTCGTTGAGTTGCTACGGAGGTAAGGCCTGAAGGAAGAAAAGGCCTTCTTGAGTTAAATGTTTATTCTTTGCCAGCTAAACACTCCCCTATATATTTTGAGAAGATGAAGAGGATATCCGAATGAACTAGGTGGAATGATAAAAAGCATAATCCAATTTATGCGCCCTAAAATGATAGAGGAGGAGGATTAGATTCTTGAACTCGTGAATGATTCCTCCGTATCACAGCCCCTGGATCATCAATATGTGTGCGAATCTATACAAGAGGAGACGGGAGGAAAAAGAGAATGAATTGGAGAAGGAAAAGGCCACTACAGGGTCACATAGTTGCATGTTTGGAACAACTGTTGACTAGTTGTCTGAGGCTGATGGAGAAGACTTGGAAGAGATTGAGGTTGCTGAACCGCGAGAGGCCATTAGGGAATCGAATGAGATGGCTGAGCAGATACAACAAATTGGACAAGGGGAATCTTCATCCCCTACCCAAATCATTGGGGAAGTGATGAGAGAAACAACTGCACTCTCATCATCAGCTCACTCCCCCTCACCTCAAAATGTTCAAATCTGAAGTGAACCTACGAATGAACTGTGGAAAAGAGTTGGAAATGCAAGATGGTAGAAATATTGTTGTGGCTTGTGAAGACGATAAAGCTTTTGCGGATGTCAGTATGGTGGAAATCGAGGATCATGATGAGGAAGTCAGTGCTTCTGTATAAGAGTGCGCACTTGCCATAAATCTTCCTGTAGATGAAGTAGAAGTACCCAATTGAGTCCAGGAACACAAGCGAGCATACACAAAAGACTGTCATAGAGACAACAAATAATTACAATCTGAATTCCTTAAGCAGAAGGCCCATTCGGCCTGGCTTAAGGATGGGGATCGTAATACATCATTTTTTCATCGCCGCTGTCAGGTTTGTAGTGGACGCTCGGGGATCCAGGGACTGATGATCAATGGTAATTATTCTGATGATACAGTTGTCCTTGGGAGTCATATTATATCCTTCTATAAGGAGCTTTTCGCGGATTCTGGGGGCATCACTTCGGATTACTCTATGGTTGATCAGGTTATTTCTCCAATGGTGGGAGCTTTGGATAACGCCAGTCTGACGATTATTCCTTCGGATTTGGAGATTAAAGAAGCAGATTTTGATGTGGGCTTGGACAGTTCTCCTAGCCCAGACGGCTTTAATGGGATGTTTTATCGTCATTTCTGGGATGCTATTTCGGCTGATGTGTCCACCGCTGTTCGTTTTTTCTTTATCAGCTCTTCCTTACCTCTGGGATTGAACGCTAGTTTTATGGTACTCATTTCGAAGACTAAGGATGCTAATTCTATTGAGAACTTTCGACCTATTGTCATGATTAATTTTCTTTTTAAGATTATCACCAAGATCTTGGCTATTTGTTTGGGGTCGATCATTTCTGCTTATTTATCTCCTACGCAGTTTGAATTTATTCTGGTGAGGCAGATTCACGATTGTATAGCCATGGTCTCTAAGGGTTTTAATGTCTTGCACGGTCGAACGGATGCAAATATGATCTTGAAGATTGATATCCAAAAGGCATTTGATACGTTGAAATGGGGTTTCTTACTGCATGTTTTGCGCAGTTTCGGTTTCTCAGAGATTTTTATTCACTAGGTGGATGTCATTCTTCGGTCGTCCAGAATATATGTGCTAATTAATGGGACACCGGTGGGGTATTTTGGCTGCTTTAGAGGGGTAAGACAGGGGATCCTCTATCCCCGTTACTTTTTTGCAAAGCGGAGGAGGTACTTAGTAAATTTATTGAGACCGCGGTTGCTCAGAATCAGTTAGGCCCGTTCATTGCACCCAGACAGATCATATTCCCATCGTCCATATTATACGTGGATGATATTGTTATAATGTGTGGGGCTTCTTTAGTTAACGCACGTATCCTGCTTCAGATCCTCACTCTCTATGCCAATATCTCGGGCCAAGCTTTCAACCCTCGGAAATCTAAAGTTTACTTTGGTTCCTGGGTCTCATCTCATGTACGTGGGAGGGTTCAAAATATCATGGGGATTCAGCCTGGAACGTTCCCTAAGGAATATTTAGGCGCCCCGATTTTCAAGGGTGCCCTTAAGGTTGCGGATTTACAGCCCGTCTTTGATAATGTGATCCTCAAGTTCCAAAGATGGAAAGGTTCTTCTCTTTCTCTTGTTGGTCGAGTTTGCCTTGTTAATTCGGTGATTACTAGTTATTTTGTGCACACCATGATGGTTTACAAATGGCCTCGATCCTTGCTCAAGAGTATGGAAAGGGCCATGCGTAACTTTATTTGGACTTGGGATGTTAATAACAAGGGTCGGTGGTGGTTAATTGGAGTCGGTGTTGCACGCCTCGGGCTGAAGGGGGGATTGGGTGTTCGATCGATTATGGTGGCTAATACTACCTTTTTGATGAAATTGGGCTGGAAGGTTATGAATTCAGACTCGGTGATTTACAGCACCCTTAGGCGACGCTAGATGACGGCGGATGGGGCGGTCCGGCGGTCGTTTATCCCCTCTTCTATCTGGGCTGGTATTAAGCCTTGCATTTTCAGATTGTTTGGATGACTCTCGTTGGATCCCAAGGGCTGATTCCGAGGTATTATTTTGGATTGACAATTGGTTGGGTTACTCTATAGCAAACAGAATTGGTATTCCACAGGAATACAGACACTTATTTCATCAGCGCATCTTGGACTACTTCTATGACGAGTCTTGGCATTTCACCTTCTCATTTGTGGAGGTTTATTTGGATCTCGTCCGGGTTATTGTGCGAGTCCCCATTGCCCCTTCCTCGAGGGATACGCGGATATGGCTGAATTCGGAGGACGGAATGATTACTTCGAAAGCAGCATATTCTCATATTCGTTCCCATTATCCGGCGATCAAATGGGGTTCTTGGAATTGGTCGCAACACATCCCGAAATGCTGATCGGTGGTGGCGTGCAGACTATCCATAATCAATTGGTTGTCTTACATTTATTGTGGATCAGGGGAAGTTTACTGGCTTCTCGATTTGCGTTCTTTGTCGTGCCTATGCAGAATCGGTTGACCATTTATTTGTCTCTTGTGTCTTTGCATGAGCTCTCTGGAGATGGATTTTTGAGTCTTTTAATGTTCACCCATTTGAGGCTCATAGTTTTAATGAACTCCTGTTGCGTCTAATGAACTTTCATTTCAGTGAGCAGGTTGCTTTCCTTTGGCGTGTGGCTGTCTTATCCTGCATCTGGCTCATTTGGCATATCCGGAATGAGTTGGTATTTCACAATAAACTCTGGACAGTGGACGTGGCTACTCTTCATCTTCGGGTTCTCATCGTTGAATCATCTTCACTGGATCGAGGATGCATGCATAACGATCAGCAAGACCTTCTCATCCTGAGTAGGCTGCGTGTTCCAGGGCGAGCTAGACAAGCACCAAATATCATGGAAGTTAAATGGCAAAAACCCCTCCCGGGATGGATCAAGGTGAATACAGACGGTAGTTCTTCGGGGGTGCCGGGCAATCTCACAGCTTTCGGGGGTTTTCTAGAACTGTAGAGGTTTCTTTCGGGAGTGTTTTATGAATCATTGTAGTTCGGGCTATGCGTTTGGAGCTGAATTGGTCGCAACAATGTGGGCGATTCACTATGCTTTTGTTAAGGGATGGACGCAAATTTGGCTGCAGTCGGATTCGATGTATGTGGTCAACTTGCTGGAGAAGAGATCTGCTGAGGTACCATGGCGCCACCTTAGCAAATGGCGATACACCTTACATCTTCTCTCTCATATGGATCTGGTTGTCTCACATATTTTTCGGGAAGGCAATCGGGTGGCAGACATGCTGAGCAAGAAGACGGATTATGGTACATGCTGGGGCACCCCGCCTGAGGAGCTCGTACATTTTCTCACTGATGACTATGTTGGCCAATCCAACTATAGGTTTGTTAGCTAGTGCGTCCTGGCTTCTGGTTTTTTTTCCCATTTTTGGACGCTTTTTCACTCATGGGGGGGTACTCTTTTTCCTGCCAAGAGTTTTCCCCACAAGGGTGGGTTTTACCTTGGGAGGTTTTAACGAGGCCCCAGCCATTCAGCCATTTGGTCGGCTTGTGACCATTTCGTTTTCATTTATGACACTATTTTCAGGCTTACTTTTGGCTACCTGATCAGCCTGTGATCAGGAATACTCTCTTTTCATTTTTTATATATATGTTCGAATTTATTCAAAAAAATAGAGACAGCAGATAAAGAACCAACTGAAGCCAATGAAACAGCTGATTTGCCTTTGCGAGCTGATCCCACTAGGATCAATGTCGAACTAGTTGTTAGGGCAACTGAGATGGGGATAGTTGAGCAAACTCTCACAATACTCCAGCAATTAAGACTGCAGAAAAAGGAGGTAGTTGAAGAAGAGATGGTGAATTTGGATGAACCAGCAGTTGAGACTGCTATGGAAGAAGAAATGGTTGTAGAAGTTGCACAAGAAGAACATAATAGGGGTACATAGTCAGCCAAGCCAATAGTTAATCTGATACAAGTAGATGAAACAACTAATACTTAAAGATGTCATCACTCTAAATCCAGCTGATTTAGAAGGTGAATGATCTGAGGCTACTAAATCTGAGATGGTTTCACATGACACAACTGCTGAGATGGACATCGATCAAGGTCAAGCAGCAGGGTCCAACTTTGTATAGTATGGTTTAGTGCTGGTTGACCTCCCCCTCTAGCTACTGGATCGAAGCAAGTGATGTTGGTAAGTAGAATTTGTTGCTGCCAGCAAAGCTGTTAACATAGTTGGGGCACAACCAGCTGAGCATGATAACGCAACTGCTCATTCCAAAGAAGCTAACCCAGTTGAGGCACAAAGAGATTCACATCATGGAGAAGAGGGAAGAAATTCCACAGGAGATGAAGCGGGACCTTTCTCAACTCCTAACAACAATTCTAATGAAGAAGATTTTATTTTTCCTGAAGAGCCCTGATGAAGAGCTATCGGCAAGTGTGTCCCATTCTAGTGACTATGTTATTGTCGAAGAAGCTACTGAGCCCATAGAAACAAGATTGGTTCCACTTGAGAATGTTCAAGGCAAACCTATCAGCTGCTCAGAAGAGGGCACGTGCAAAGAAGACTACCACTTCTGAGGGGGAATCAACCGAACATGTTCCCTAGGACATAGTTGCCTCCGCCCTAATCCCCTCTCTGGAACCTGCTGTTGTTGCTCCCAAAGTGACAAATAAAAGAAGGACAATTGCTCACCTAAGGTAGTTGTTAAGAAGCAGAGACTCAGCCCGCAGCAAAGGCAACCATCGTTACTGAAGAAACTGAAGAGGAGGAAGAAGTCCCCTTGGAGAGGCGCTCTAGGAGATGACTAGTGAAGAAGCATGATGCAGAGGAAATGGTTGAGACAGCTTCCTCTACAGCCACAACTGAAGCCACCCTGAGTCCAATATCCGAGGAAGGTAAAAAGGTCAATTCCAAGGATAACAATTGGACAAAAACGAGTGAACAAAGCACTGCTGAAGAAACTCAAAATAGCTCAACAGCTGCCCGTGAACAAACGGAAGCTGAAGAAGCACAAAAGAAGCTGATATTAAATAACCTGTCACAGATGCCATCATTCCTGAAGCACTAGAATCCCCTGCCTATCCAGACCTTAAAGAACGGCTGCGCATATGGAGACGATGGAAGTTTAGTGCCAAGCGAGTCCAATTCACAAGGAGGAGGAATATCTTTTGGACAATGCCCCTGTCACTTGTGGTCTTGATGAACTCTACTACACATCAGTTCTTTATGAGAAGAAGGGTGCTGCCAAGGCTAAGGCACTGGAGAAAGCCAAGGCTCTCGAGCCTCATAAATGTGCTTTCATTGATCCAAACATCCCAGAAGAGGCTCTTGAAAGTGCGAGCAACAGTGATGTAGAGATAATTGAGGGAGCTGATCCTGTGCAGAAAGCTCAGCTGAAACAGGCCATGAAGGAGTCCCGTGAGCTGCATAAGCAATGTATGCTTAGGGGTGTTAGAGAATCATCCATATCTATCTCTCCAACACCTGCAATCATTGACATCGTGAGGAGTCTTGATGAAACTACCTGACTAGCTCACTCGAAGGGACAAGTTACTATGGAGGATGGCGATGATGTTGGGAATGAAGGAGTAGAAGAGGGTAACTAAATGGAGCCACGCCCTACAGAAGTTGTTGAGACAACTGCCTATTTGGCTGAACAATCAAGTGAAACAACCAAGTCTCTGGTGACAGCTGACCCTGTGGCCCGTGAATCAATTGGTGAGCCAGCTGAGGGGAAGCTGATCACACTGCACAGCCAGGTTGTAGGAGGCTGCAGGAGACAAAGAAACCATGGTGTTAGGAGGCAATAGTGAGACTGCTGAACAAGACCTAGTTGGAACCAATGATGCTTTGACGGTTAAGATTGTCTCAGCAGATGAACCAGTTGCATTGAAGGCCAATGAAGTTATAGATTTCCAAATTCTTATAATTGAGGCTGGTCTTGAAATTGCAATCCCATAGGTTGAGGCCTCGAAGGATGCCAACATTGAAGACCCAACTGCAGCTAAGTCTGCAGAAGGGAATGCTGAAGGCCTTGCAGTGGTTGAGATTGCTACTAAGGTAATTGAAGACCCTATGCAGGTTGAGACTTCCAGGGGAAATATGAATGTACCTGAGGTTCTTCCCGATTTGCCCGAGTCTGAGTCAACTGATCCATTGAAATTAAACTTCTACATGACTGAAATGAAGAATTACTGGATTTTGAAGACACTAACATCCCAGCTGAATTCGATCCAGAAGACAGGGAATTGGAAGCCTAGATGAAGGAGGCCCGTTCGAAATCCTCCAAGAGATTTGTTTTAGTTGATGAACCACCCCCCATGGTTCCATCAGATGCATGTGATGTTGCTAAGGCAACTGAGCCACAGATCCCTCAAAAGGATGCTACAACTATTGCCAATGAAGTTGTTAAGACATCAGATGATCAGTCCGCTCAGCAGGCTTCCACAGCTGCAATTACCGATGACGCTCAAACAACTAAGGCACAAAGAGTTGCTAGCCAGGGTATCGAGAGAAGTGCTCCCGAAGGAGGAGTGTGACCTTCCTCAGGACCTATTGGCATTTATGAATTGGAGTTTCCATTTGTTGATGTAGTTCTCCTTGAAGCTGATACTACGATGGAAGCTCCCAGATTTCATGTTCAAATAGAGCTTGCTGAATTCTAAGTCTCCAGACGACTTGCGAATCATCCCCTTTGGTCACGACTTCAAATCACTCCTAACTAAGGATTCTTCGCCTGAAGTAGCCGACTTTCAAAAGGCCTTCCGAGCTATGTGCGAGGAAATGGAGGCAATGGAACAAGGCTTTGCTGCTTTAAACTAGAGGATTGATAATCATGATGCTATGATATTCGGGGATATGAGAGGAGCAATGCTGAGAATTCGAGAATGGACTACACAGACAAAGGCACTTCACAGAGAACAAGTTGGCTACTTCAGATCACTCTTCTCAAAACTAGTGGCTAGTGTGGCGAATAGGTTCAATTTCAGTAGAGGCAAAGGGACAACATTGATTCAATAGAACAAAGCCATATGAGAGATATGGAGCTGCTCAAGTTGCAATTCAAGAGGCAAATGGAGCATATGGAGACCTCTCTGTGAGCTGAGATGTTAGAAATGAAGGCAGAGTTGCATGCACTCTGCTTCGACGCTCTTCTCCAGTCGACTCCAAATCTCTCTCTCATAAAAAGTGATGATGCCAAAAAGAGGGAAGATACAACTGAGAAGATCCCTATGAAAATCATTTTCAAAACACCCAAAGGCTCATCCACCAGCTATCTCCACTCTTAGCTGTCACAAGAATTGTTAGCTGAAGAAAAAACTGAGCTTGCCTTCAAGAAACATCAAGACGAAATAGAAGATCTTGAACCAAGGTAGCATGATAGAATTGAAGGACTCAAATCCAAGTTCGGTGGCCGCCAACAGCAAATATCTAGGAAACTGGTGAAGAATCCAATCCCCTAGCACATTTACTGGAAAGATCGACTAATGATTTTGACACTCTTCGATCAGAAGGATACTTTAAGGGGATGGACTTAATAAGGGCATGGGATTATTACTGGGAAAAAGGACTTGCAGTTGTTGATCTAGCCAAGAAGCAGCCGACCCAATATTCAAAGAGTCATCAGACTTCAAGGGCTCAGTCCAGTTAAACTCCCAGAGGAGCTGACCCAGCAAGGGGAAGAGGAAGGGATTCTAGGTCTGGTGGGAGGGGCATAAGCTCTCCACCAAGAAGACCTAAGAGAATCATGTACGTCGATCCCATTTTTTTTTTTTACCAACAACTCCACATCCTTCATTATAAACCTATTAGCAAGATAGTGTCCTTACCAGTTTCTGAATATTGTGCAACATTTATATATGCAGTGTCAATCTGAAAATCGACGAACCTGTTCGCCACCGGGAAAGTGGTGGACACACGATTGCTGATATCTTCTGCGTCACGTGTGGTGATAAGTTGGGCTTAAAATTCGTATGACGCTGCAAAAATCTTTCGTCCCGTTTAAGGCTTATTATCATTTACTTACTATCTCCAGCATTTTAGTTTTGCTCAACCGATGCTGCTTTCTGCAGGTTGAGATTAATGGGAGGGTGCCTACTGCTGGCACGGGCGAATATATTCTGCTGGAAATGTAAGTCCTAAAACGGAAATTGTAAATATACAACTTTATGCTCTGTCCAGCACTAACGTTCGAAAATAAATACAGACGAAAGGTCAAGAAGCAGCAATGCAACAAGATTGTAGACGCAGAATCGATTTATCCAGATAATCCTTAATTCAAATCTTCAGACCGGAGACGATAAGGAAGAACATGACAGTCGTAACATTTCACTTGTCGCTTTTATCTTTCTTCCCATATGAATTCCTTGTGCAGACAATTACGACACGTTGTGTGTTCTAGACTTCTAGTTGAGGCTTTCAGTTGAGATCTTATGCCCCAAAAGATTGTACAATTTTTGGGCAAATAATATGTCAATGTATCCTACTTCCAAGTAGACCTCTCCTGTGATTTGAACACACAGTATTGCTGAAATTGCCTCAAAAATTAGCATTTACTGTGTTTTCTCTTCTAACACACACACACACACGCGCACACACATATGTCAGCACTTTGGCTAATCAGATAACTCGTTTTGACAAAATTAATGATGGACGTCAATCGAAATGAATCCAGAAGACATAAGATGATAGATTCCTCATTCAGTAGCAAGTTAGCGTTTCTAACCACTACAATTTGAGTACATTTCTATATGTCCGAGCTATACATAGCACTGGATTTGGATACAAATCAAAAAATGTGATCAGCGAATAATAGTGACTTTAGATGATGTGGAGAAAATATCAAAGGAAAAAAAAAGGGGATAGTTTATCTTTTCACTTCATTGCATGTCCAACTAAGACTTCAGTACCCGAAGGGCGAGGAAATCCACCTCATACCACAACTTTGAGGCAGGACAAGGCTTGCATTCTAAATGCTGAAGATGCAGTTATATGCATATGTCAATGAGCAGGACATATTTTTGGTCTCCAATCCTCACCAACAAAATACTAACAACCGGAAAAATGAAATACGGAAGGGAAATTAATGGGAATAGTTATCCATTGGAAGATAAATGTATGCATATTCCATCAACAGCGAATTTTTTTGCAAGAAGAAGATTAAACAGGTGGGAAATACAAACTAAGATACACCGATCCACAGAATCAAAATGGAGAATTGACCTCCAGAAACTTCGCACTGGCATTTTTATTGTGTTTATGAAAAATCCAATGGCAGCTATTTTCAGGCTTTTACGGCTGCCCCTCCCTTAGCAAGGTCCTCAAATGCCTTAGAAATATGTTCCTCATTTAAGCCTGACAAATGTATTCCCCTCTCAACGCCCAGGTCTATATCAAAGCAGAAGATCCATCAAACCTATGAACTTCACACTGATATATAGTCCATTTTTTTTTTACAAAAATCACAGAAAAACAAAACAATAAAGCACATTATATCATTATTTCAACAGCAAGAAGTTGGAATAGATTCTTGGTACCATATTTAAATGCTGGAATCGTTTTTGTTGAAGAATTTTCTGAGGTTTTGCTGAAAATTGAAAGAAACAAACTAATTATCCCTAGCAACATAGCTCATTCCAACTAAAAATATTAATATGATACAAATTTAAAAAGAAAAAAATGTAAAAGCCCATGTACGTTGATCCCATTAAAAAGGACGTTGAATACTGGCTTGGCTATAGAGAACTCAAAAACAACGAAGCTGCTCTTCACACATCTGAACTTCAGAGAAAATATGAAGAAGACAGTGTAAGACAGAAAAGAGAATACAACGAGAGACTAAGGAGAGACTATGATAGAAAGAAGAGGAGAGAAGCTAGGGAAAGAAAGAGGAATGAAGATGAAGATCGCCGCAGGCGAGATGAAGACGAGGAAAGAATAAGGAAGCAACAGAGTTGTTGAGAAAGCTGCAATATTTTGTTGTATTTTTACAATACTTGTAAATACACAAAATTACTGTAAGTAAATGTAAGTGCAGAATGATTCTAAGTGACGACTTTATAATAGTCTATGTTTCTAATGTTTCACATTATTGTAAAATAGAAGCCCTATAGTTAGAAAACGAAAAATGCTCTCTTCTATCTCTTCTCTATAACCCTAGATTCATCCCCTTCCATGGATTTTATGGCGGCTTTTCCCAGCGCCGATGGGGCGGATATGGCACATTCCGTCGTCTCTTCAGTCCCTTTATGTTCTCCTATGGTTTTTTTGCCCCCAAAACAAATATCTCCTCCATTGTTCATCAGGCCGCTGCGATCCATGCTTATGACACTACTAACATGTTGCTTTATGCCGCTGTGGTCCGTTCTAGGCGGACACCATTGCTGCCACACGTCTCCTTGGTGGTTGCAACCAATTCATCCCCCATGGTGGTCCCAGATTCACACGGCCCCCAGGTGGTTACAACAAACTTGTCTCCCATGTTGGTCCCGACCAATCCTCATATGGTGGCCTCCATATCAAGAGGAGATGCGGTTATGGTCCCCTCTCCCTCCTAGTGCAATTTGGCCCTAGGGCAATGATGCCCCATGTGTGCCCTAGTGCAAACGCAACGTTCAGGGATTATTTGGTAAAACATGTTAACCCTACTTTTATGGATTCTTTGGTAAAACCTGTTAACCTTGGTTTTAGGGATTCTTTAGTTAAACATGTTAATCTGATGTTTATGGATTCTTTGGTTAACATTGATGGTATTAATCCGGTTAAAAAAGGGGATTATTTTCCAGTTACTATTGACGAAAATCTCTATAAGAAATGTGTTAGTGAATTTTCATGTTCATTGATTGGTCGCATCTTGCTTGGTGAAGTGGAGAAGCCCTGGACTTTAATCCCCCTTCGAACCCGTTTAGTAGAATTATGGAAAACCCTACATAATTGGGCGTTAATTCCTTTAGGTAAAGGGTACTTTTGTAACAATTTTTTTTCTTATGAGGATAGGGCTCGGATGGCTATACACTCTTCATGCAGATCAATCCAGGTTCTATTTGATTATCTCCTTGGACTCCAGACTTTAATCCGTACAAGGTTTCTCCATCTAAGGCTAGTGTATGGGTTCAATATTTTGAATTGAGCATTGAATATTGGCGTCCTGAGTATCATTATGGGTATTGCCAAGGCGATTGGGACTCCCCTTCAAATTGATGAACGAGCCCTTAATGGTTCTCTTGGGCATTTTGCCCGTGTTCTGGTTGATGTAGATTTGTCTAAACCCCTTCAGGATCATGTTATGGTTGAGAGGGCGGGTCATTGCTCGTTTGTTTCGCTGAGTTATGGAAATTTTCCAGATTTTTGTTCTCACTATAATATCACGGGGCACTCTATTGCGACTTGTCGTTGAAAAAATCCTTCGGATACGGCTCCCAAGGAGGATGGGCGCTCGAACACTCCTAGGCGAGGCCGTTCTCGTGTTCAGAAAGTTTATCGTATTTCCAATGTTAAGGGTAAGGCAGGGATAGCTAGCACAATCCTGATCTTTCGATCGTGGTTCATTCGCCAAGGCATGTTGATGCTTCTACCAATGTTTCTTCTGGTATGATCTCAAAGTCTAATAGTGTCCCTTTAGGGAATTCTTTTGCTGCTTGAGAGGATGTAGATGACTTAATGGATGACAAGGATGACCAAGATAAAGCCAGGATTCACTTCCATGGAAGACACTTCGGTTGTTATGCAAGAACATGTTAGCCCATCGTTGGTTTTGCCTTCTCCATAATGCATATTTGATTTCTTTGGATGCACATTCAGAATTGGATAACACCGCAATGAATGTTGCATCTAGGGTGGCCCTTCACGAGGGACACCTTGCCCACTTTTTCTGATATTAAAAGGCGGTCGCGGACAGTTCAATACAATTTGGCCAAGCCCATTCAATCTCTTTGTCAGGCTATTCGGGATAAGTCATTGGAGGCTTCTAAACAACAACTTCTTTGTGATGTTCAACAAGGCCTGACTCCTCCAATTTATAATCTCACTCTTTTGGACGATGCTCAATCCGATAACTTCAAATCCTTAAACGTGGTTGCTACCAAAAGGTGGGAAGACTATGCTGATGAAGTGGATTCATCTGACAATTAGGATTTTTGAGTAATTGTTTAGTGTTTTTATTTATCCGTTCTTGTGTGGATGTTTTGTCTTTCAAGGGTACCTTTTTCTGCCAATGGTTGGTTTTACCTTTGTAGGTTTTTATATATTTTTACGCTTATGTAAAAAAAAGTGTAGAATGATACTCAATGAAATATCACATTCTTACTCATAAAAAATGGGGAAATTATTGGGAAATTTATTTGTATAGATTTTGATGATGCATGTAAAACTTAGATTAGAAAGTTGGCACCCCATTTTCTGTTGTATTTTAACTATGTAATAGATAGGAAATATAAGCTGAGTAAAGAACATTCCAAAGACTTACCCTAAATGGTAAGGGGAAAGGCGTGTAACCTTAAAGTTGTCTAGCTGAAAGAGTGCAAGTAGCTGAGAACCAATGAGATGTTTGCAGAAAACTTGCAGAGTTTCAGGCAGCATGCAAAACATTAAATTAAGGATGGGTCAACATCAAATGCTATTGCTTATGAAAAATTACCAAAATTCTGCGGGACTTGTGGCATAACGGGTCATTCTTCTATGCCATGTCATCGTTTGTGTAATAATAGCACTTTGAAAGAGCAAATTGGACGCCATACCTCCAAACGTGGGCGATCACAGGTTTGCAAAGTTTATCGCCCAATTCATAATTCAAAGGAAAATGGCAAGGCCGTTGATAACTCAACAGATAATACAGTCTTGCCAATGCGTGCTGGCTCTCCATCTTATGCCATTGTTCTGACTTCTTTTGGAATTCATTTAGATAATTATTTTGCTGTTTTGGATTTGGATGATCCTAATATTTTGACGCCCGAGGATATTCCACTCACGGTGGCCGCAGATGGTGCAATATCATCTGGACAAGCCAATTTGTACTCTGTGTAAAGCGATATGTGATAGATCATTGGATTCGTAGGGCCCAATGCCTATTATTCACAGTTTGTCGATTCATGTTGAATCTAATGGTCGAACTAATTTAAACACTACAGCTAAAAAGAGTTGGGCAGACTATGCAGATGACGATGTCATTTTGGATGTGCACCCTAATTCCACGAATCCTTTGTGGATTTCTCTGCCTCCATCATCTCCATGAATTATCTTTTCTGGAATACCCTGGGGATTGGGAACACTGCTTCTCGCAATTTGTTTGCATGTTGTGTCTGATGCTTATTGGGCTAGTCTTGGCAAACATTTTGTTGTTCAGAATTTTTGGGATAATGGTAATTCGGTTATTTTGTTGTTTCGGACAGAGGAGGTGGACGTTCTGCAACATATCTTGGTTTCCTCTCAGTGTATTATTCTTCAAGTTAAGATTGCTCATTTGGTTTTCCATGTGGGTTTTGTTCATGGGCTTTGCAATCAAGTGGCACAGCGGGTTCTTTAGCAGGATATTGCTGGTCTGTGCTTGAATGATCTGTTACTCTTGGGGGATTTAATGCGGTTTTGGGCCATCACTAGCGTCTGGGCAGTGGAGTGCTTTCTCAAGCTTCTTGTTATGACTTTAGCTATTTTTTGGATGATGCTAACTTGTTGTCTATCAGTACTGCTGGTAATTTTTTTACTTGGTGTGCAACACGTCCCCATCATTCGTTGCTTCAAGCTAAATTGGATCGTGCTCTTGCTAATTTGCGATTCTTCTCTTTCTGGCAGAAAGTTGATGCGTTGGTACTTCTGAGGGTTTCTTTGGATCACCATCCGATTCTGGTTTCCTGTTCATCCATATCGCCTCATGGTCCCTTGCCTTTTCATTTTCAACGAATTTTTTTGAATGAATGCGAAATATTATAAAAAATGAAAATAGAGTTGTCCTGATCACAGGCTGATCAGGTAACCAAAAATAAGCCTAGAAATAATGTCAAAAATGAAAAGGTTCCTGGAAATACTGTCAAGAACAAAATGGTCACAAACCGACCATATGACTGAATAGTTGGGGCCTCGTTAAAACCTCCCAAGGTAAAACCCACCCTTGTGGGAAAAACCCTTGAAAGGAAAAAGAGTACCCCCCAGGAAAGAGACAGGCGTCCAAAGGAAAAGAAACCTGAAGCGGTGACACACTAAGTAACAAACCTATAGTTGGATTGGCCAACATAGTCATCAGTAAGATAGTGTACAAGCTCTGTGGGCGGGACTCCCCACCATGTGCCGTACTCCGTCTTCTTGCTCAGCATGTCTGCAACCCGATTGCCTTCCCGAAAAATATGCGAAACAACGAGATCCATGTGCGCCAGAAGATGAAGTGTGTGGCGCCACTTGCTTAAGAGACGCCAAGGAACCCCAGTGGATCTCTTCCGCAGCAACTCCACCACATAGATCGAGTCCGACTCCAGCCACAATTGAGTCCAGCCCTTCTCGAAAGCGCAATGAATTGCCCGCTTGGCCGCCATCAGCTCCGCCTCAAAAGCAAAACCCAAACCACAACTTTCCACAAAGCAGCCACGAAAGAAGCCTCTGCAGTTTCTAAACACCCTAGATGCTGTGAGATGCCCGGGCGCTCCCACGGCGCTGCCATCCGTGTTGACTTTGATCCAGCCCGACAGAGGTTTTTGCCAAGTGACCTGCGCAACCTTTGGGGCCTGTCTTGGCGCCCCAGATTACAAAGTCTGCGGAGAATGAAAAGGTCCCGTTGATCATTATGCATGCAGCTTTGGTCTAAGGAGGAAGACTCCCGAATCATGACACGAAGGCGTAGGATGGCCGCCTCTACTGTCCATTGTTTGTCATTGAAGGTCAAGTCATTTCTGATTTGCCATATGAGCCAAATACCGGATAATACTGCAACCCGCCATTTTTTTAATAAGTTGGGACTACTGGTTGGAGGGGAGGGGATAAATTCCAAATAAATTGAAAGGTACAGGGTTCGAACCCTGGTCAACGCAATTACAAAGAGTGAGTGATACCACTTGAGCTGTAAGCTAGTGGTGATACTGCAACTCGCCATAAAAAAGCCACCTGCTCACTGAAATGAAAACTCATTAAGCACACCAGGAATTCATTGAAGCTATAAGCCCTAAAATAATGGATATCAAAAGATTCAAAAATCCACTACCAGAGGGCCCCTGCAAAAACACATGAGACAAACAAATGGTCAATGGATTCCGCGTCAGCACAACAAAGACTGCAAACCGAGGGGCCTATGAAGGAACCCTGTGATAGCAAAACATCCAATACCGCAAGTCGATTATGGATGGCGCGCCATGCCACAATCAAACGTCTTTCCGAAATGTGAGATGACCAAATCTAGGAACCCCATTGAACAACAGGGGAGTGAGGGCGCAGATAGGTATAAGTCGACTTCGAAGTGCTACTCCCATCATCAGAATGTATCCAAGCCCGTGTATCTGGCTTAAAACATCATACCTCATTGACACGGTGCGTATGTCCTGGGTTCAATCTTGTGGGGTTTAGGATCCCATTTTACGCATGATGATGAAGCTTAAGCGGCTTTCGATGAACAAGGAAGTTTTCGGAGATATTAACCACAAGATTGATTTGCATATTGAGACGGTTCACCAGGTGCAGGCTGATATAGAGACTTTAGGTTATAATGAGAAATGGGGTAAACTGGATTTCGAGGCTCAGAAGAATCTTTTTCACACCTTATTATTGCAGTCAGAAATTCTTCGTCAGCAATCTCGGACGTTTTGGCTGGTAGATGGGGATCGTAATACTTTCTTCTTTCATTGTTGCTGGTAGACCAGGGCTAGGCGTCAAGGTATACATTGAATTATGATTGACAAACATTTCTCTTCTGATCCGGCAATCATTGGTCAGCACATTACCTCATTCTCTTGTACTTTGTTCTCGGCTTTGGATATTTCTTTGGGTGATTTTAGGCCGATTGACAGTGTGATTGATTATGTTGTTCAAACGAAAGATAATATTTTATTGACGGTGATTCCTATGGACTTGGATTTTCGGAAGGCGGTGTTTGATTTGGGTTTTGATAGCTCTCTGGGTTTTGATGGTTTTAATGGGATCTTTTATCAGCATTGTTGGGACATTTATTGCCTCGAATGTGATTTCTACGATCCGTCATTTCTTCGTGCATTCTTCTTTGCCTTCGGGGCTTAATGGTGCTTATTTCGAAAAAGAAAAATGCTAATACTATGGACAATTTTAGGCCTATTGTGATGAGTAATTTTCTTTTCAAAATTATTACCAAAATTCTGGCATCTCGGTTTGGGCGTATTATACATAATTATATTTCTCCCATACAATTTGGGTTTATTCCGGGTCGTCAAATTCATGATTGTATTACACTGATTTCAGAAGGTTTTAACATTCTTCATAATAGAACATACAAGAATATGATTATGAAAATTGACATTCGTAAGGCGTTTGATACTCTTACTTGGGATTTCTTGCTACATGTGCTTTGTCGTTTTGGGTTCTATGATAACTTTATTTTTTGGATTGAGGTGATTCTTTGATCTGCTAAGATTTCGGTTTTCACTTAATGCTTCCCTTGTGGGTTATTTTTCTTGCACTAGAGGAGTTCGTCAAGGCGATCCACTTTCTCCATTGTTATTTTGCTTGGCCGAGGAGGTTCTTGCATTATGATTGACGAACATATATCTTCTGATCCGACAATCATTAGTCAACACATTACGTCCTTCTTTTCTATTTTGTTCTCGGCCTCGGATACTTCTTCAGGTGATTTTAGGCCGGTTGACAGCGTGATTGAAGTCTCTGGTCAGGTTTTCAATCCAATTAAATCTACGGTTTTCTTTGGATCCTGGGCCTCTCATATTCAGAACCGCATCCAAGAATTATGGGTATCTCTTTGGGCACTCTTCCTACTTCTTATTTGGGTGTCCCTATTTTTAAGGGTGAGCCCAAACAGGCTGTCTTGTAGCCACTTTATGACAAGATCCTTATGAAATTCAAGGGTTGGAAAGGATCTTCCTTATCTATTGCGGGGCGTATTTGCTTGGTGAACTCGGTTATCACCAGTTCCTTTGTGCATTCTATGATGGTTTATAAATGACTGATTTCCATGCTCAAGCAAATGGAAAAGGCTATGCGAAATTTTATTTGGACAGAAAATATCTGCTCTAAGGTCTATGTGGTTGTGAAGTGGTTTCGATGTTGCATGCCAAGGTCGGAAGGAGGGCATGGCGTCTGCTCCGTCGTACTGCTAATAAAACTTTCCTCATGAAAATGAGTTGAGAAGTTTTAAACTCTGATTCGGAGGTTTTTACACTACTCCGTCGACGATACTTCTTGTTTGATGGTAGCATTCGACGCACTTTCTTGCCTTCTTCCATTTGGTCGGGTCTTAGGCCTATTTTGGAGGATTGTTTAAATAATTCTAGATATATTCCTAGTTCCAATTCCAAGGTATTATTTTGGATTGATAATTGGTTGGGTTATTTTATTGCCGATAAAATTGGAATCCTCCAAGAGTACAGAAAACATTGTCAAAACCGCATCTCTTATTATTTTTATGATGATTATTGGCATTTCACTATCTCATTTGAGGAAGCTTATTTGGATATCGTCCAAGACATTATTAGGATGCCCATAACTCCTTCTTTCGTGGACAAATGTATTTAGATTCACTCTTTGGATGGTGATATTTCTTCTAAAGCTGCTTATGCCTACTTGCGCACGTCCTTGCCGCAGTTAAATGGGGGTCTTGGATTTGGTCTCCCCACGTCCCGAAGAGACAATCTATTGTGGTTTGGAGTGCTATCCTCAATCGTCTCCCTATTCTGGATTTGTTTTTTTTTTAATAAGAATCGAAATTATATAATAAAGAAAAGAAAAATCCTGGTTACAAGCCGACCATGTAGCGCAATATTTGGGGCCTCGTTAAAAACCTACCAAGGTAAAATCCACCCTTGTGGGGAAAACCCTTAGTAGAAAAATAGTACCCCAATGAGAGAAGAGAAAGCCATACAACCAAAACAAAAGTACATAACACAACACTAGCTAACAAATATATACTGCGTACGACCGACATAGTCATCCGTGAGCAGAGAGATAATGTCCACTGGTGGGCGTCCCACCAAGCAGAGTCACACGTGTATTTGCTTAGATGATCTGCCACAACATTACCTTCCCGATAGATGTGAGAAACCACGAAGTTTATCTGGGAAAGCAGGAAGAGAGTAAAACGCCACTGATTAAGCAGCTGCCACGGGATGGAGTCAGTCCGAGATCGAAGAAGGTCCACCACGTACGTAGAGTCCGATTCCAGCCAAATATTAGTTCAGCCCTTGTGAAAAGCATAGGAGATTGCAGTCATGGCAGCAACAAGTTCAGCCTCGAATGCAAAGCCTGTTCCACACTTCTCCACAAAACACCCACGAAAAAACCAACGGTAGCTACGGTAGATGCCCACCGCCATAATACCTCCTGGAGCCCCGGTTGCACAACCATCTATATTGACCTTAATCCAGCTAGGAAGGGGTAGAGACCAAGACACAGGGATAATACGAGGAGCCTTGGGGTGGGGGGGGCAGCCCCTAACCTTTAGCCTGTAAAGCCGAAGTAAATCCTCCTGAGTGTCCTGCATGAACCCTTTATCCAACGAAGCAGACTCAATAATCATGGCTCTCAACTGAACCAACGCCGCATCAGTATTACAATGCTTGTCATTAAAAATCACGTTGTTTCTGATATGCCAGATAAGCCAAATGCAGGAAACTGTCGCCACCCTCCAGAGAAAAGCAATCTCCGCACTGAAATGAAATTCCATCAAGTGAACCAGAAATTCATTGAAGCTAAAGACGTTACGAAAAGTCACAACAAAAGAATTCACAATCCAGTCCCATAGAGCTCCTGCAAAATGACAAAAAACAAAGATGTGGTCAATCGATTCCGAGTAAAAGTAACAGAGACTGCAAGCAGTAGGACCAATAAATCTTTTCGGGCGGCGAACGTCCATGACTATTAGACGTCCGTAGATAGCCTGCCAGATCACAATCGTGCGCCTCTCTGGGATGTGGGGAGACCAAATCCAGGATCCCCATTTGACAGTAGGAAAAGATGGCCGTAGAAATGCATATGCTTTTTTAGATGAAACTGTCCCATCCATAGATGGCGTCCACACTCTCTTATCCAAAGAATTTGGGGCAATCGGACAACGGACAATATCTCAAACAATGTCCAAGTAAGCCTCCACAAATGACATAGTAAGATGCCATGTATTATCAAAAAAGAAGTCCGAGATAGGATTCCGAATGTTAGCCCGAAATTCCTGTGGAATCCCAATCCGATCTGTAATGGTGTACCCAAGCCAGTTATCCATCCAGAAATTAATCAAAGAGTGCGCCCTAGGAACCCATCTCGAATCAGTCTGGCAATCTTCTACAGTTGGACGCAAACTCGCCCAAATAGATGAAGGCAAGAAGGAGTGTCTAATAAAACCATTATCCATCAAAAAATGTCTACGGAGAGAATCAAAGACCACTGAATACGAAGTGAGAAGTTTCCAGCCCATCTTCATAAGAAACGCCCGGTTTGTTGAAATGATGGACCGTACGCCCAGCCCCCCTCGCTCTTAGGAGTGCAACAACGCGTCCAATTAACCACCACAGATCCCTTCTGATTAATATCGCCAGTCCAAATAAAATTACGCATAGCCTTTTCCAACTGTTTAATCAACGTGATAGGCCATTTGTATACGAGCATACTGTGAACCAAGGAGCTAGCAATAATAGAGCTAACCAAACAAAAATGACCTGCCAAGGAAAGAGAAGAACCTTTCCAGCGTTTAAATTTAACCATATTCTTATCAAACAAAGGCCGCAACACACCCTGCTTGGGGGCACCTTTAAAAATAGGAACTCCAAGATAAGTAGTAGGAAAGGATCCGACTGACAAACCCATGATCGTTTGAATGCGGTGCCTAATATACTGCGAGACTCGGGTACCGAAAATACATTTGATTTGGGAGGGTTAAAAACCTGCCCTGAAAGAGAAGCATACTAACCGAGAGTATCAAAGATATGACGTGCATTGCCAGAGGTTGCCGCACAAAGAATAACTCTATCATCCGCATATAGCATAAAGGACGGAAACACAATATTCCACAGCGCCACGAAGGGCGTGAGATGGTGGGATGACACCAATTGAGAGATAAACTTCCCCAGGACACCTTCAGCATTGTAAAAGAGAAGTGGAGAAAGAGGATCATCCTGCCGAACCCCCCTTGTGCAAGCGAAATAACGGACAAGAGAGCCATTAAGAAGAATCGAGATACGGGCTAAGTTTTTTGAATAAATTCGAAATTATATATAAAAAATGAAAAGAGAGTATTCCTGATCACAAGCTGATCAGGTAACAAAAAATAAGCCTGGAAACAATGTCATAAATGAGAACGAAATGGTCACAAGCCGACCAAATGGCTGAATGGTTGGGGCCTCGTTAAAACCTCCCAAGGTAAAACCCACCCTTGTGGGGAAAACCCTTGGTAGGAAAAAGAGTACCCACCATGAATGAAAAAAGCGTCCAAAAATGGGAAAAGAAACCTGAAGCTAGGACGCACTAGGTAATGAACCTATAGTTGGATTGGCCAATATAGTCATCGTGTGAGATAATATACGAGCTCCGTAGGCGGGACGCTCCACCATGTACCATACTCCTTCTTCTTGCTCAACATGTCTGCCACCCGATTGCCTTCCCGAAAAATATGTGAGACCACAAAATCCATATAAGCGAGAAGATGCAAGGTGTATCGCCAAGTGCTAAGGTGGCGCCACGGGACCTCTGCCGATCTCTTCTCCAGCAAGTTCACCACATACATCGAATCCGACTCCAGCCAAAGTTGTGTCCATCCCTTGACAAAAGCATACTGAATCGCCCACATTGCTACGACCAATTCAGCTTCAAACGCATAACCCAAACCACAATGATTCATGAAACACCCCCGAAAGAAACCTCTACAATTCCGGAAAACCCCGGAAGCAGTGAGATTGCCCGACGCTCCTAGAGAACTGTCGTCCGTATTCACCTTGATCCAAAGATACGGGCTAAGTTAAAAATGACAGAAATCCACGCAACAAATTTCTCAGAGAAGCCAAATCTGCACAACACATATAAAAGAAAATCCCAGCTGAGAGTGTCAAAGGTTTTACGAATATCTATTTTCAGAATCATATTACTGTCACTCCGATTATGAAGAATATTGAAACCCTCCGACACCAAAGCAATACAATCATGAATGTGACAGCCCGTAATAAAATCAAACTGACTACGGGACAAAATACGCCTGACAATGCGGCCAAACCGAGTAGCTAGAATCTTAGTGATAATTTGAGGATGAAATTGCTCATAACAATTGGTCTAAAATTGTCCACAGTATTCGCATCTTTGCATTTCGGAGTAAGAACCATAAAACTGGAATTGAGTCCAACTGGCAGGCAACCAGACTGGAAGAATTGGCGCACAGCAGCAGTGACATCAGTAGAAACAATGTCCCAACCATTCTGATAAAAAGAACCATTGAAACCATCCGTACCTGGGGAACTGTCGAGACCGAGATCAAAAACCACATCTCGAATCTCTAAATCCGATGGTAAAGAAGTTAAACAATCATTCTCCGCATCCAACACCACTGGGATAATAACTTGATCAATAGAAGAAAAATCTGGAATCGGATCAATAGGCGCCGTGAATAAGTCCCCAAAGAACTGAATAATGTGACTACGGATGACAGACAAATCCATGGAAAGAGTACCATTAATTATCAGACCGTGAATACCAGCCCGAGCGGCCTTAGTTTGACAACAACGGTGAAAAAATAAAGTGTTACGGTCTCCATCAACCAACCAAGCAGCCCGAGATTTCTGGTGAAGGAACTCAGATTGAAGATGAAGTGCCTATTAAGAGAGCTCTGGGCGTCGAGCTCCTGATCCTGTCGCGCAATACTATACCCAAGAGTCTCAATGTCCGACTGAATCTTTCTCAACTTCTCTAACTTATCATCCACCCCATAATTAACATCCCCAAAAACCTCTGAATTCCATGAACGAAGCACATGACGCAACCTTTTCAATTTAATCATCAAGCGAATCAAACGGTTGGTACCCATGCAGTTAGAATCCCATGAAGACGCAATAACTGACTGGAAACCAGGGTGCTTAGTCCACATACGTTGAAAACGAAATGGAGATGGACCTTTATGAGCCATGGTCGCACAAGACAACAAAAGATGATGATGATCCGAGCAAGTGCGAGGAAGAACAAAGACTTCAGCCCGCTGCAAAAGGTTAGCAAAGCAGGGACTGGCTATAACTCGATCGAGCTGAGCTTGAATGAGAGTTTAATGAGGACGTGTGCTGCACCAAGTAAAGAATTTACCAACAGTGGGAATAGCCATCAATCCTGCATTGTCATAGAAAGCCCGAAAATCTTGGCAGGAAGCCATCGAGGTGACCCCCTGACCTGTACGCTCATGATTATCGAGAATGGCACTAAAATCCCTCATCAAAACCAAATCATCACAACCCAGAGCTATAATATCCGACCAAAGCTGACTACGAATCACATGATTACAAATAGCATGAACAAACCCCACATGAAAGATGTAATTGCAGAACTGAACCTTAAGGATTATACATTGATCCGAAATAAGAACCTGTGAAGAACAGTGATGTCCGAGCGTCTGAAGACCCATATATCCAACCTCCCCGATGCCCCAAAATTCTGAGCCACAAACTGTAAACCAAGACTTGCCCAATAATAATCAGAGATAGACTGCAAATCAACTTTGGGTTCTGCGATAGCAACAAAGAAGGTTTGTGTTGATTACATAACTTCTTAAGAATATTGCGAGAAGCAACTTTCCCAATCCCCTGAATGTTCCAATAAAAGCAATTCATTGGGACGGTTCAGGGGAGATAATCTGGGTAGGAGATCTGGAGTGTGCAGGCGTAGAGATATCGCCCCCAGAAATATTATCATCCTCTGCATAATCTGCCCAATGCTTCTGGGCAGCCTTATTTAAATTGTTCGACCCATTTTTATCTTTTTCGATTTCCAACTAATGTGCAACCGACACGGAACCCTATGTAACCGATTGAATTAATATGTGTTTGGCCTCAACATAATTAGCTCGGATAGCCCTATACAACATATGAATGGGTTTTTCGAATGATACTGCACCGTGATAGGCTTATGATGAATATCAGAGGTGGAGAACGAGTGATCACTTCTAATAACCAAAGGTTTAGGGACGTGCATACGAGGAACCACAGGAGGAGGCAAATCCTCTGAAGTATGAATAGTCGTATCATCAGAACCCAACATAGAAAAAGCATTATCCAGAGCAAAACCTGAGGAAACGGTGGCGATGGCACAAGATGGAGAACCTGGGCGCATAGGGAAAGTCGTATTAACCACTGAGTTATCAACGGCCTTGCCCTTGTCCGAGGAGTTATGAGTTGGACGATAAACCTAACGAACCCATGAACGACCACATTGACATGTGGGGCATCCCTGTTGCTCTTGCAAGTTGACATTGTTACCAAATCTCCGGCAGGTTGCAACCGAATGTCCCGTAATACCACAGGTTCCACAGAATAGAGGAAGTTTTTCATACTCGATAGAAGCAAACGAATATTGACCCTTTCTTTCAACCATAATATGATCTTGAAGAGGTTTAGCAAGGTCCATATCCACCAAAACACGGACAAAATGTCTAAGTGATCCATCTAGAGACCGTTCGTTGACCTGCACTGGGGTGCCAATGGCCTTGGCCAAACCCATAGTGTAACTTGGGTCCCAGTATTCTATACTCAACTCAAAGATTCTCACCAAAACAGAAGTAGTCAAAGTATTAACCTTGTAGGGGTTAAAATCAGGAACCCAAGGAGATAAACGAATGGAGCCCGGGTTGAGAGACCAAGTGACTCGAGATTGAGCACGGGAACAGTCAGAAGCGTTGGTAAATTTAATACAGAAATAGCCCTTGCCCAGCGGTATCAACTTCCAATCATTTTTAACTCTCCGTAATTCAGAAAGCCTCTTGTTAAGAGGCATAATAGGCCAAGGTTTATTGCCTTTACCGAGGATAACTCGACCAATTAAAGCATATTGAAATTCAGCCAGACGTTTTTGATACACATTTTCATCCATAATCATAGAATAATATTCACCCTTTTTAACAGGCTCGGGGATAGGTTTAGAAGGACCAGAAACAATTTTAGCAAAAGATAGAGGATTACCTGGTGCCTGATTGGGAGATGCATGGTCAGAGGATTTACCAGAAACCATTTTTGCGAAAGTCGATTCCACACGTGTATATGAATGTGGCTCATAATGAGCCCAATGTTGTAGGTTCGCGTGTGGCTGGAGATGAACCGTGGGTGGAACTTCATGCACTCCATGAGATGAAGAATTGTCGAGAATCATATTGCCATGCATGGAATTTCCTGGAATATTGAGGCCGACATTAGAGGAATTTGAGAACGCCTGGGAAAGAACACCATTGACCTAGGGGCCATCACCCCTCTGGGAGGAGACAGCAAGGGAAGGATGCCTCTCTGTCGGCCCCCCAACAAAAGCACACAAGGGGTCGGCCTCCCCATGGGCCTCAACCATGGGGGTAATAGTAGCGGCTGCCAAGGGCGCGGGGGGATAGGGACTCCCCATGACCGACTGCTTACTCATATCCGCTGTAGGAAAGCTCAGGGAACGAGGAGGGTGTCGACGCATCTGACTTTGCGGGCAAGTAAACGTCAGCTGACACCAACCCCATAAAATGGAAGGTTTAGGAGATTGATGACGGTGGGGCACAAAATTCGCAGGCAAAAACCCATAGCAATTCAGCGGAGATATATGTGCAGGTGGGGGGGGCATGGCTTGAGCCATCATGCAAATCGAATCCAACGACGTAGCAACGATCGCCATGGGAGGTCTTGAGAATGATGGCTGAAGTGAAGTACTCATGTAGGAACTTTCCAAACCACAAAACTGAGAGAGATGTTGACGCCTAGAATGCTGATCGTAGTTGGACGTCAATCCAATGGAGGAATCCGACATGCCAACGCCGGAGGAGGTGAACGGTGAAGCTATGATGGACGACCATTCGGAGTTACGAGAGAGGAGAGAGAAGAGAGCATATTAGGTTTTTTTTTCAGTGATTATGGAATCTTTTTGCCACCAGCTTTAGTTACTGTAGTTTTTCCCCTGTTCTGGATTTGTTACGGGGTCAGGGATTCATTGGTCCCCCTGCTTGTGGCCTAGGCTATGCACATTCTGATTCCATTGATCTGTTTTTGTCATTGTGTTTTTGCAGGGACTCTTTGGAAATGGGTTTTTTCGTGCCTTTGATATTGATTACTATCTTGTCTACAGTTTTAATGAATTCTTGGTTCGATCCATGCGGTTTCAGTTTAGTGACCAACTTGCATTCTTGTGGTGTGCCTCATTGATCTCCTGTACTTGGCTTATTTGGCAAATTTGTAATGACTGCATGTTCAACGATAAGTCATGGTTTACAAGTGGGTTTATTTTGGCAGCCGGGTTTCTAATATGTGCGAGGGCGTATCTAAACGATTACAGGGATGCACATGGGCGCCTTCCCTACGGTCTATCTAGGCGCCCCAATCTTCAAGGGTGCGCCTAAAGTGGCGGATCTTCAGCCAGTGTTCGATAAGATTATCTTCAAATTCAGGAGGTGGAAAGGGTCCTCGTTGTCTATTGTTGGTCGCATTTGTTTGGTGAATTTGGTGATTACCAGCTCCTTCGTGCATACCATGATGGTTTACAAGTGGCCTAGAACATTTCTTCGGCAAATGGACAAGGCCATGTGTAATTTCATGTGGACTGGGAATGTGAACTCTAAGGGTTCAGTGGTGGTTAACTGGAGTCGCTGTTGTATGCCACGGGCGAAAGGAGGCTTGGGCATCCGTTCCATCGTTGTTGCCAACAATGCCTTCCTTATGAAGATGGGTTGGAAGATTATGACTTCAAACTCTTTGGTTTACATCACCCTCAGAAAGCGCTTTTTCACTTCTGAAGGTTTTCCATGTCGTTCGTACATTCCCTCTTCCATATGGAGGGGGGTTCGGCCTGGGATCTCGGGATTCTTGGAGGACTGCCACTGGATTCCCGGATGCAACTCCGACATTTTATTATGGCTGGATAATTGGCTGGACTACACCATTGCAGATAGGATTAGTATCCCGCAGGAGTACATATATTTATTTCGACAGTGCATCTCGGATTACTTTTACGATGGGACTTGGCACTTCACTCTATCGTTTATAGAGGCATACTTTGATATGGTTCGAGAGATTGTTAGAATCCCCATTGCCCCGGATTCGTTGGATGCGTGGGCATGGATACACTCTGATGATGGGTACGTCTCCTCGAAGGCGGCTTACTCATACCTGCGCCCTCACTCCCCGGTGGTTCAATGGGGATCCTGGATTTGGTCACCTCACATTCCGGAAAAATGTTCGATTGTGACTTGGCGCGCCATTCACAATCGACTAGCGGTTTTGGATGTTCTGCGACCATAGGGTTCCTTTACGGGCCACTCAGTTTGTGTTCTTTGTTGTGCTGACGCGGAATCTGTTGATCATTTATTTGTCTCTTGTGCTTTTGCAGGGGCCCTATGGAAGTGGATTTTCGACTCTTTTGATATCCATCGCTTTAGGGCTTATTATACCTTCAATGAATTCCTGGTGCGTTTAATGAGTTTTCATTTCAGTGAGCAGATTTCTTTTCTTTGGCGGGTTTTGTTAGAGAATGGTTAGGTCCAGCTAAGATGGCGAGTAGAAGAGGCGTTCCCCTTGATATGGAATCCCAGTCCCCAAATAGCTCTGTTGATATCCCTTTTAGCCAAATACATAGTATATCTTCTTCTCTTTCCCTACCTAGATTTTCTACTAGCCATATTGAAAATACAATAGAATACTCTACTATTCCAAGCAACGCTGTTATAGAACAAACTGTTCCCCCAGTTGTTAGTCCATATAATATATACAGAAATCGTGGTTCTTGGCCTAAACACAACAAATCCATCATCTTCAACATGAGTACTCGGCCAAAAGAGTATATCCAATCATCCAGAATGGATCACTGTGGTCTTCCTTCAACTCAACAAGAGCAGTACATCACACTGTCCATTCCACCTGAGTTCATCACATGATGGAGATTGGAAGGTTATACTCATCTCCACCTTGGAGCTGTACGACTTGTTCTCTCCTACCATGGAAGGAAAGGTCTTCTAGTATCTATAAGAATTGCTCTTCTAGATACTCGTTTTCTCCAATATGAGCATGCAGTTATTGGTACAGTTCTCTCTACACTCAACGCCGGAAGTGTTGTGGTCACTTTCTTCCCCAACTTTGTAGTATCTCTGAGTGATCCAACCCTTGCATCTGCCTTCAAGATGCAAGTTCAACTTTCCGGAGCAGATCAGATCTCAAATTCCATCATAGCAACCCTTCATCACCAAGTTGTATACAGGTTGCATGATCACAACCTAGATCTGCAAAATCAAGGCATAAAAGATGCTTTGATGGTCCTTGCTGAGTTTGGATCTGACGTCGCTACAATCGTCCAGATACCCAGACAAATCGGGAGAAAAGACTTGGAGCAACTTGTTCCAAAAGAATGGATCACCAACTATGAGTCCCTTCACCTTGATCGGAAAGCTTGTGCAAGCCACCGACTTTAAATTTCAAAGGTTGAAGGATGGACGTGTGAAGACGATCTATCAGACACCATCCAGCTCGAAACCTTCAAATCCTGAATTCCAGCTGATGGTTCATCCAGTTGAGGTCGATTCGTCTACAAGAGTTCCAATCGCAAGATTTTGCCCAGATGGATCCCATATTTACAGTGACAAAGTTAATGGTCACTTTGTATGGGATGTTGATCCATCCATGTGTGATCCAGAATGTTCTTGTGGAGAGGAATCAGACTCTGATGAAGAAGAGTACACACAGAGAAGAAGTAGAAAGAACAAAACCACAAGACAACCACGTTGCAGGCTAGATGATAAACCTGACCCTCCGGATCCAAGTCCACAACTCTTCCAACTCCTCCTTTTGTCCAACCTTGTTTCATGTTCAGATACGAAGCAGAATTTCCACCTCTAGAAAGGAAGGTTGACACTCAACAGAGGATCACATCCAAGCCCTTTGTGCAAAGCACCACTGTGGAACATGATGGACAAATAAAGGGTCCTACTCAAGCAGAGGAAGTATTAAATTGGCAAACAGCCAACGCCTGTGCCCAAAACAAGTCTCTACAGGAGATAGACTCTAAGGTCTCACAGATTCTCACCACAGTCCAATCTAACCACACCAAGGTTAATACTGTAGAGAATCAACTCCACCAGATATATGAAAAGCTGAAAGATAATATCAACCGGCTGGACAAAGATGTGAGGAGCCTTATTGAACAAAACCAGTTTGGAGCGGAATTCATGCAAAAAGAAGCTGAGGTTAGGAGACTAAAGAAGGAACTTTCTCAAATCGAAAGGGATAGGAGCAGTCAAAGTAAGTCCTTATCCTTCTTCCAAGTTATAGTTCCAAATATGAATCACCTCCTATATCTCCTCCAAATTATCCTACTTATTTTGGTATGGCTTCAAGTATTCCACTTGATATTCCTAAAAAGCCAAAGAAAAAGCTCTCTACTCTAAAAAGTCAACCATCTCCAATGAATCATGAGATATCTCCATCTTCTTCCAAATCTGAAGAGAAAAACCCAACAGAATCCTTCATGGCCAGACCATCTCTTATTCCAGGAAATAATCCATTACAATGGTCAGAAAAATCAGACCCTGAAGAAACCAACTCTTCCCAATCTTAAAGAGAATCAGATTCTAAGGATGCTAAATCATCCCTATCGGGAGAATAATCCTATGATGCTGAGTCTGAACCAAATGTTGTTGATCTATCTGTTATACTTATGGCTGGAGATACTCCAGAAGCAAGCCAACAATATACTGAACCAGTGTCTGAAAGTTCTGAAGAAGATATGGAACCAGAAGCAGAAGGACCACGTCCTCGTCCTTCAGATTCATCCTCCAAACCAACAAATGGACCATGGTTTTCTTTCGATGATGTTCAAATCCAGAAGAGAAGAGAAAGATTACACTCTTTTGCAGCATGGATTGACCTCTAGCTAACAAAAGAAGGAGCCAATCTGAAATAATTCCTTATGGAATTCTCTTCAAGATTTGTTGGTATCCTACGCGAATGGTTTCAAAGCCTTGGTGAGTATCGACAACTCCAACTTTATAATGCTTCAACTCCATCACTTGTTCTTGAAGAATTTCACCAAGAGTTTATTGGAGATATCACTATTATCAACATGTTGGCAGAAAAAGAATATTTTACCAGGAAATGTTGTTCTTTGACACGTAAAGATTTGGATAGACATTTCAAAAGGATGTCGGAGAAGTTTTACATGTTGAATGGTTACAATGATCCAAATCTCAAACATGTCTATCTGGCGTCTCTACCTAAAGAACTTCAGCCCGAGTTACACAGAATGATTCAAGCTTCCAGGAGGGAAGTCTCAAGAATCAGTCTAGGAGAAATTAATCAGATGACGTTTGCAACCCTAGACAAGATGTGTGAGCAACAGGTCTTCATCAAGGATGTACTTGACAAAAGAACTCTCCTCAAATCAGTATGCAAAAACTCTCATCTGGAGATAAAAGTGCAAAGGAAAGAAGAACTGCACTTGTTCATCTTCGTCTTCCTGGAAAAAGATCTTAAAGATCCAGAAGAAGGTGAAAAGAAATAAAGCCTATCGATTCTTCAGAAGGAAAACATTCAGAAAGAAGTCGACGAACAGGTGTTTCCTATGTGGAAGAAAAGGGCATTTTGCAAAGAATTGCCCTAACAAGAAAGATAAAGCAGCGAAGTTGGCATCACAAGCATTCCAGCTTAATTATGCCAACACAGATGATGTTGATATTGAGTCCTTATTTTCTGAACAAGACGAGCAAGATGAAGACACTGCATTTGCAATACAATATTCTACTGATGACGAAGGACCAGAAGAAGAAAAAGAAGATTCATCCTCCGAGCTCCCAGTCTTTATGATCAAGTCACAACCATCTCTCAAGACCAGTTCCTTGATCCAAGAAGGGATGCCGTATCCAAATATTGAAGTACAAATTCTACCATCCAAGTATGATAGACCAATCAAGGCTATTGGAGTATTTGATACAAGAGCCAAAAAATCGATGATGAATCCTGACATACTACCTGAAGATGCTTGGCAAAGTCATCACGAATACTTCTATGTAGCTGATGGACAGACTTTTCATACCGCGCTCATTACAAAGAAGCCAATTGGAATTCAACTCTTTCCAGACTGTACGGTATGGATGAAGATTATTGGCAGCAGACTCCATGGACAAGACATCTTGATGGGCTTCAATTTGTTCTTCCAAGCTAAAAGCCTACAGATTCTACCTCATGGGTTGAAGTACAAGAGACAGTTCCAACCTTACACCACCATCCAGAAGTTGTTTACTCTATCAGAAGCACCTCCAGAATACAGAGATATTACCAACCAGCTTCTCAAGTGTTGTGCAGACTCACACGTAGATTTTCATCACCCAACACCACTTTGGAAAAATCCAAAGTTCTTTATTCAGCTTCCTTTCAAAAAGAATGAAGATGTGAATGCTACCAAGGCCACTCATCCAGGAATGACTCCAGAAGAGCTGAACCTTGCGAGGCAAGAATGCAACCAACTCTTAGCACTTGGACTTGAGCCCACAAAATCCAATTGGGCTTGCCCTGCATTCTATGTCAACAAAAGAGCTGAACAGGTACGAGGGAAAAAGAGGCTTGTTATTGATTACAAGGCTCTTAACCATTTCCTCCTTGATGATAAGTTCCCTTTACCTAAAACTCAAATGCTTTTCTCCCAACTCTTTAAAGCCCAAATCTTTTCAAAGTTTGATTTGAAGTCAGGGTTCTGGCAATTGGGAATTATCCCAGAGGATATATATAAAACTGCTTTTTGCCTTCCTATAGCCCAATACCAATGGACAATCATGCCATTTGGTTTGAAGGTTGCACCCTCTATATTCCAAAAAGCAATGACCCAAATTTTCGAACCTATCCTACATACCACCCTAATCTACATTGATGACATCTTACTATTCTCATCAAACAAACAAGAGCATGAGACTTTGCTACACCAGTTCTTGGACATTGTTCAGTCACATGGTATCATGCTATCTGAAAAGAAGAGCTCTATCGGTCAAACAAACATTGAATTTTTGGGAATGAAAATAATCGATGGAAAGTATCAGCCATGCCAGCACATTGCCCAGGAATTGCTAAAGTTTTCGGAAGAAAACTTGTCAATCAAAGAAATTCAACAATTCCTTGGAATTGTTAATTATATCAGAGACTTCATTTCGGAATGCTCCAGATATACTAGCCAGCTTTCAAAAATGCTTAAGAAGAATGCTCCACCATGGGGATCATCCCAGACCAGAGCAGTTCAACAACTCAAGCAAGTATGCCAGAATCCTCCGCCATTGAAAATTCCAAGTACAGGACAAAGGATTCTCCAGACTGATGCTAGTGATGAATATTGGGGAGCCATTTTGCTTGAAAAGGAAGATGGGAAAATATTTTATTGTGGACATGCAAGTGGTTAGTTCAAAGATTCAGAGAAGCATTACCATGTTGTTTACAAAGAAATCCTTGTTGTGAAGAATGGGATCAAGAAGTTTGAATTTCATCTTATTGGTCACCATTTCATAATTCAGATGGACAATACATCATTTCAGCAATTATGGAGCTTAAGAACAAGGGTGTTCCAGAGAAACAATTGCTGAGACTTAAAGATTGGGTTTCCAAGTATCAGTTCACAGTTCAACATATCAAAGGAAATTACAATCTTGTTCCAGATTATCTGTCCAGATCACAGCCATTACAGTTAATATCCTCGAAAGGTATTTTTCCAGTTATATTAATGGCATATCCTGAAGGCCAATTTCCCCCCACAGAAACACCTTTCAAAAGCCCAAGTGATTTACAAAACTATGCAAAACATTTCATGTTTTATCACTTAGCCAAATTTGTTGTTCAAGTTAATATCCCTTTCGAGAGGGCATGTTTTTATCCAGATAAACCTTTTTATGGGATCCTAACCATATCCACTACTACTCCTATTCCAAAACATGGTCTATGGTATTTGTGGTGTCTTTCCACCCTTTACTATCATTCAGTGGAAATGCCCGTTAGAAGTAATTTATCATTCCTCCAAAATCCAGTCAATCAGTCATCAAATCTCTGGACTTTTCTTGTACTCCACCGATATTTCACAATGGGAAAAGGGTATCAATTTATACTGACATCTTTACATTTTAATTGGAAGGTTTTCCCTGGATCAATCACCAACCAACAGCCTGAGGTTAATGAATATGCATGCATCTCCTGGTTCTTAACAAGATTCCACCAAACCCACCTAGACCGGAGCCAGTATATACATCACTCGTGATAAGTCCATGTGTTGATGAACCCGAGTCAAGTCACCAACGAGAAGATAACCAAGAAGGCGACACAGATACTCAAATGTTCGAGCCAAATTCCCAAGACCCATGGCTTGTTGAAGATGAAGACATAGATTGGGACGGCTTTGGATTGTTTTGGACAGAACCTTAGTCAAAGGAATACTACGACTACCACAACAGTCCATGACAGAAGGATGATGTTAGCACTGTATAGGTGTCCTTACAATGGACACGTGTCAGTTTGTAATAATAAGTGTCCTTCTAGCGGACACATGTCAGTTCATGGTTGTAAGTGTCCTTTTGTGGGACACATGTCAGTTTCTTATCCTTGTAATGTAACATGTGTCAGCTTGGTGTTGTAAGTGTCCTTTTAAGGGACACATGTCAGCTTGGTGTTGTAAGTGTCCTTTTATGGGACACATGTCAGTTTGAGTGTCCTTTTAGTGGACACGTGTCAGCTTTCTGTTTAAGGTGTCCATGCAGGTGACATGTGTACGTGATAGGTGTCATGTTAGTGGACACATGTCAAGTTCTCATGAAGAAGGTCTAAGAAAGTAACACGTGTCTAGCAGAGGTGTCTTGTAACAGGGACACGTGTCACTGCCTTGTTTTGTACATGAGGCCTTATGTCTCTTCAAAAGCCTCTTAGCTAATCTGCAATTATCTTTCAAATTCTTTGATCTTTTTCATGAAGTATACTCTGTACTTTGCCTCTTTGAGGATCCTGTACATCAGAAACATGATTGAAGTACCTGGCATAATATTATTAGGCACGGTCCCCTCAATCCATACGGCGGTTAAGAATTCTTTGAAGTTTTGAATGAATGACCTTCCTATGATGTTCTGCCGGAAAGTCGTCCAGGCAAGGTGTGCCGCTTAGGCTAAGGTGCAGTAGACCTCGTGGTGGTGTCATACTTTCTTAACCTCTTGGAAAGGCTAAGGCTGCCTAAGGGTATGGGTTTGTGGGGCTCTCATCTGGCAAATCAGAAATGACTTGACCTTCCATGACAAGATCTGGACACTAGAGGCGGCCATCCTATGCCTTCGTGTTCTTATTCTTGAGTCATCTTCCTTGGACAGAGGTTGCATGAATAATGACCAAAGGGACCTTCTCATTCTCCGTCGGCTGCGGGTTCCAGGGCGCCCAAGACAGGCCCCAAAGATTGTGCAGGTTAATTGGCAGAAGCCCTTGCCGGGATGGATTAAAGTGAACACCGACGGCAGCACATCTGGCTCGCCCGGGCGTCTCACTGCTTCCAGAGTTTTTCACAATTGCAGAGGGTTCTTTCGCGGATGTTTTGTGGAAAGATGTGGTTTTGGGTTTTGCTTTTGAGGTGGAGTTGATGGCGGCAATGCGGGCCATCCATTACGCTTCTGCAAGGGGCTGGAATCATCTATGGTTGGAATCGGACTCGGTTTATGTGGTGGAATTGCTACGAAAGAGATCCACAGAGGTTCCTTGGCGACATCTGAGTATGTGGCGATACACTCTTCACCTCCTTTCTCAGATGAACTTGGTGGTTTCGCACATCTTCAGGGAAAGCAACCGGGCAGCGGATATTCTTAGCAAGACTTCGCACGAGGATACGTGGTGGGGGGCGCCCCCAGCGGCCATTATCTCGTCCCTCACACAGGATTATGTTGGCCAAGCCAATTATAGATTTGTTAGCTAGAGCGTTTGGTTTTCTAGTTTTTTCTGTTTTGGACGATTTTTCTCATGGGGGTACTCTTTTTCCTTCCAAGGGTTTTTCCCACAAGGGTGGGTTTTACCTTGGAAGGTTTTAACGAGGCCCCAACCATTCAGCCACCTGGTCGGCTTGTGACCATTTCGTTAGTTTCTTTGACTTTGTTCCCACGCTTTTCTTCTTTGGCTACCTGATCAGCCTGTGATCAGGACTACTCTTTTTCATTTATATATATATATATATATTCGCATTTATTCAAAAAAAACGATAACTCATGGACTATGAATGCAGCTATTACACAACTTTGGGTCCTCATTGTTGAATCTTCCTCTTTGGATCATGGGTGTATGAATAATGATCAATCTGATCTTCTTTGTCTTAGACGTTTGGGTATCACTGGGTGCCCCAAGAAATCACCCAACATTCTACAGGTGGATTGGTCACCGCCACTACTGGGATGGATCAAAGTTAATACGAACGAAAGTGATGCGGGCGCCCTGGGTTGCAGTGTAGCTACTGAGATTTTTCGTAATTGTCGAAGATTATTTCGGGGATGTTTTGTGGAACAATGCGGGATTGGTTATGCGTATGAGGCTGAATTGTCTGTTGCGATGATTGCTATTCATTATGCATATATTAAGGGTTGGCGTAAGCTTTGGCTAGAGTCGAACTCTTCTTATGTGGTGGAGCTCTTCAACAAACAGCCCAGCTCTATCATTTGGCATCATATAGGTAGATGGCTATACACTTTGTACTTGGTCTCTCAGATGGATTTTGTCATCTCTCACATTTTTCGAGAAGGCGATAGGGTTGCAGACAAGCTTAGTAAGATGACTATTACTTCGACCTTGTGGGGCATCCCACCTGCGGGTATTACTTCTCTTCTTAAGGAAGATTATGTTTTCCACTCTGAATATAGATTCGCCCGTTAGTTTGATTGCTTTATTTTTGGGCGTTTCTATTATATTTCTTATGGGGGTAGTCTTTTTCCTGCCAAAGATTTTCCCCACAAGGGTGGGTTTTACCTAGGTAAGTTTTAACGAGGCCCCAATCTATGGTTACATGATCGGCTTGTGATCAAAGTCTTTGATAGTCTTTTGTGGATTCATCTTATGCTAGCTGCTTGGCTTGTGAACAGCAACAACTTTTTTCTTTTTTTAATAATATTTACATTTATTTAATAAAAACATCAAATGCTATACAACAAAACAAGCCAACGATCTGAGCAACTAAGGCAATACGAGCAATCTGAGCAAAGCAAGCAAAACACTCTCAAGCTATTCATTCTAATCCTCAAGCATATTTTCAAAGTGAATATATCCAACACACTCAGTAAAGGAAGAAAAACAAGAACACTCTCAAGCTATTCATTCTAATCCTCAAGCATATTTTCAAAGTGAATATATCCAACACACTCAGTAAAGGAAGAAAAACAAGAACACTCTCAAGCTATTCATTCTAATCCTCAAGCATATTTTCAAAGTGAATATATCCAACACACTCAGTAAAGGAAGAAAAACTTTAACTTGTTGAAGAGGAAAAATTGTTTTAAATAAAAAAGGAGTTTGCACATCCACGAAGTGAAGGAAGTGCAGTGAGGTTCAAGTTAGAACCTGCTTTGAATCCATCAGAGGGCTAGGTCATCAAGTCCGAAGGATTTGAAAGAGCTGAAGTAGTGAAAGAAGCTGAGTCCCATGAGTAGGGCCAGCTG
Source organism: Rehmannia glutinosa (assembly GCA_016081115.2). NCBI lineage: Eukaryota > Viridiplantae > Streptophyta > Magnoliopsida > Lamiales > Orobanchaceae > Rehmannia > Rehmannia glutinosa. Next base: position 53,794,043 of record CM071937.1, on the reverse strand, counting down.
TGTGATCAAGGCCTACTTGCAATGTTGTATCCATTTTGTAACAGTTGTTGCATTAGTGGATTACCTCCAGGAGTTGGAGAAGAGTGGAGTAGAGGAATTACCCGATCCTCGAACCACTATTTTTTTGAATAAATGCGAATTTATATATATATATAAAAATGAAAAAGAGTAGTCCTGATCACAGGCTGATCAGGTAACCAAAGAAGTAAAGCCTGGGAATAAAGTCAAAGAATCTAACGAAATGGTCACAAGCCGACCAGATGGCTGAATGGTTGGGGCTTCGTTAAAACCTTCCAAGGTAAAACCCACCCTTGTGGGAAAAACCCTTGAAAGGAAAAAGAGTACCACCCCCCATGAGAAAAAAGCGTCCAATACCGAGGAAACTAGAAGACCAAACGCACTAGCAAACAAATCTATAATTGGCTTGGCCAACATAATCCTGAGTGAGGGACGAGATTATGGCCGCTGGGGGTACCCCCCACCACGTATCCTCGTGCAAAGTCTTGCTAAGAATATCCGCTGCCCGGTTGCCTTCTCTGAAGATGTGCGAAACCACCAAGTTCATCTGAGAAAGGAGGTGAAGAGTGTATCGCCACATACTCAGATGTCGCCAAGGAACCTCTGTGGATCTCTTCCGTAGCAATTCCACCACATAAACCGAGTCTGATTCCAACCATAGATGATTCCAGCCCCTTGCAGAAGCGTAATGGATGGCCCGCATTGCCGCCATCAACTCTGCCTCAAAAGCAAAAACCGAAACCACATCTTTCCACAAAACATCCGCGAAAGAACCCCTCGCAGTGCGAAAAACTCGAAGAAGCGGTGAGACGCCGGGCGAGCGGATGTCTTGCCGTCGGTGTTCACTTTAATCCATCCCGGCAAGGGCTTACGCCAATTAACCGCACAATCTTTGGGGCTGTCACAATGAAGCCGACGGAGAATGAGAAGGTCCCTTTGGTCATTATGCATGCGACCTTTGTCCAAGGAAGATGACTCAAGAATAAGAACACGAAGGCGTAGGATGGCCGCCTCTAGTGTCTAGATCTTGTCATGGAAGGTCAAGTCATTCCTGATTTGCCAGATGAGCCAAATACCGGATAACACTGCAACCCGCCAAAGAAAAGAAACCTGCTCACTGAAATGAAAACTCATTAAACGCACCAGGAATTCATTGAAGCTATAAGCCCTAAAGTGATGGATATCAAAAGAGTCGAAAATCCACTTCCATAGGGCCCCTGCAAAAGCACATGAGACAAATAAATGATCAACAGATTCCGCGCCAGCACAACAAAGAACACAAACCGAGGGGACTGTGAAGGAACCCCGTGGTCATAGAACATCCAAAACCGCTAGTCGATTGTGGATGGCGCACCAAGTCACAATCGAACGTCTTTCTGGAGCCCCATTGAACCACCGGCGAGTGAGGGCGCATATATGAGTAAGCTGCCTTCGAGGAAACGGTCCCATCATCAGAGTGTATCCATGCCCGCGCGTCCGACCAATCCGGGGCAATGGGGATTCTAACAATATCTCGAACCATATCCAAATAAGCCTCTATGAACGATAGAGTGAAGTGCCAAGTCCCATCGTAAAAGTAATCCGAGATGCGTTGCCGAAATAAATATATGTACTCCTGCGGGATACCAATCCTATCCACAATGGTGTATAACCCAACCAATTATCCAGCTAGAATGAAATGCCGGAGTTGCATCCGGGGATCCAGCGGTAGTCTGCCAAGAATCCCGAGATCCCAGGCCGAACCCCCCTCCATATGGAAGAGGGGATGTACGAACGGCGTGGAAAACCCTCAGAAGTGAAAAAGCGCTTTCTGAGGGTGCTGTAAACCAAAGAGTTTGAAGTCATAATCTTCCAACCCATCTTCATAAGGAAGGCATTATTGGCAACAACGATGGAATGGACGCCCAAGCCTCCTTCCGCTAGTGGCATACAGCAACGACTCCAGTTAACCACCACTGAACCTTTAGAGTTCACATTCCCAGTCCAGATGAAATTACACATGGCCTTTTCCATTTGCCGAAGCAATGTTCTAGGCAACTTGTAAACCATCATAGTATGCACGAAGGAGCTGGTAATCACCGAATTCACCAAACAAATGCGACCATCAATAGACAAAGAGGACCCTTTCCACCTCCTGAATTTAAAGATAATCTTATCGAACACTGGGTGAAGATCCGCCACTTTAGGCACACCTGTGAAGATTGGGGCGCCTAGATAGACCGTAGGGAAGGCGCCCATATGCATCCCTGTAATCGTCTGGTGGGCACATAATTAGAAACCCGACTGCCAAAATAAACTTTAGATTTATTTGGATTGAAAATATGCCTCGAAATGTCTGCATAAAGATTGAGCACCTGAATAATGGTACGTGCATTGCTCGTGGAGGCCCCACACATAATCACAATATCTTTTTTTTTTAATAAATACATAATAAAAATGAAGGAAAATCACGCTTAGCCAAAGGCGCCATAAACGCACCATATTGAAGGTGGTTTCTCCTAAAACCTTCCAAGTTAAAACTTCCTCCACTAATCTACTCGAACTTCTTCCGAAGTGATGATAAAAGAGCGGGGGTGATAACGGATCCCCCCACTAATCTAACCCCTCAAAAACAAGAGAAATAACCCCTGCCTAACCCTCAAAAACAAGAGAAGGAGTAAAGTGCGGAAGAATGAAGGATAATCTCTATCCAGTGAATGAACACTTCAGAGAAACCAAAGCTACGCAACACGTGAATCAGAAAACCCTAATTAACCGTATCAAAAGCTAAACCCTTCCAAAACCAACACGATACAGTCGTGAATCTGCCTGCCCGGAATAAATCTAAACTGAGTCGGAGACAAGTAAGAAGAAATGATGGAGCCCAAACGAGTAGCCAAAATCTTCGTGATAATCTTAAAAAAAAAGTTACTCATGACGATCGGTCGAAAATCCTCCACCGCATTAGCCTCCTTGGTCTTTGGGATGAGTGCCATGAAACTGGCGTTCAGTCCCGCTGGAAAGGAGGCCGTGACAAAGAAATAACGGACGGTCGCCAACACCTCATCTGACACCACGTCCCAAAAATGCTGATAGAACCTCCCACTGAAACCGCCCGGTCCTGGAGCATCCATACACTATCAAACACTGCCTCAAGAGCGCATTATCGATTGTGGTAATAGTAGGTGAAATCAGCTGGTCAACCAGAGTGTAATCCGAACTGGTATGCCCTGTATCTGCGAAAAGATCCGTATAAAATGAAATAATGTGATTTCCAAGAGCCACCGGATCCTCTGTGTATGTACCATCAACCATTAGTCCCTGAATCCCTAAGCACCCATTTCTAATCTGGCATCGACGATGAAAGAATGCCGTGTTGTGGTCCCCATCTTTTAACCAAGCGGAGCGAGCTTTCTGCTGAAGAAATTCATACTGCATAAGCAACGTGCGAGAAAGCTCCCTCTGCGCCTCCAATTCCCTTTTCTTGAGTTCCTCCGTGAAACCCTCGGATTCAATATCTGCTTGAATCTGCCGGACCCTTTCCATCTGATAATCCACGTGACGATTAACATCCCCAATTACCTCCTTATTCCATACCTTAATCGTCTGTCTCAACCTTTTGAGCTTCCACATGACGCGCTGCAAAGGGTTAGGCGACGCGCACGGGAGCTCCCAAGAGGTAGTAACAATACCCCGAAAAGAAGCATGATGAATCCACATGCGCTGGAACCGAAAAAGAGACGGGCTCTTGGAAATGGATGAAGAACACAAAACCAGAATGGGATGGTGATCTGAACCAATACGTGAAAGGACTAAACCCTTAACAACTTGCCAAAGAGCGAAAAATTGACCAGTTGCCAGGGCTCGATCCAGTTTAGCCTGAAGAAGAGCTAGAGGCCTATGGGGGGAGCACCAAGTAAACAAATTCCCCGAAGTCGACACAGCAAATAACCCTGCATCCTCCAAGAAATCCCTGAAGTCTTTACAAGAAGCCTGGGATAAAGTACCCGTGCCAGAACGCTCATGATGTCCCAACACAGCATTGAAATCCCCAATAAGCAGCAGATCAGTAAGACCCAAATTCCTCAGTTCCAACCAAAGGGCACGACGAGCAACATGATCACACAAACATGAGCAAAACCAACATGGAAAACCATAGAACCAAATTGAATTTGCAAAATAATACACTGAGAAGAAGACCAAACCTGATTATGGACAGAAATACTCGCACCGCATAGGACCCAAATATCTGGGCGACCATTCGCCCGGAAGTTCTGAGCAGTGAACCTGAGCCCCAAGCTACTCCAGTAAGAATCCGAAATGGATGAAATGTCCACCTTAGGTTCACAAATTGCTAAAATAGAAGGTTTATGTTTGTGACATAAAGCCTTAAGAACATTACGAGATGCAATGTTCCCAATCCCCCGGATATTCCAGAAGATGCAATTCATTGAGAAGGCGGGGGAGGTGGCGCCCGTGTCGATCGTACAGTAAAAACAGGCATGTGGTGTGTTGTGGAGTCTGACGATTGAGAATTACCAACTTCGTCTGCATAATCTGCCCATCTCTTGGATGCTGCAATGTTCATTTCATGTGGCTCTGTATGCTCATGTTCGATAGTTATTTCGTGGACCGGCGGCGACGGACCCGACGCCACACTCTGGAGAATTCTAGATTTCGCCGAGTCCAAGGAGCTGTCCCGGAAGGCGCAACTGAGAGCTTGAATTGGCTTTCCCAAAAGATACTGATCGGTAATAGGCATAATGGTGGAAACCGTGCCAGTGTTGGAAGTAGTGGCCTTGGGGGAAGACTCCCTAGCTGGATAATCGGGCTGGAAATCTGTGGGGTTTTTTGAATAAGTTCGAATATATATATAAAAATGAAAAAAGAGTAGTCCTGATCACAGGCTGATCAGGTAACCAAAGATAAACCTGGAATTAATATCAAAACCCAAAAGAAATGGCCACAAGCCGACCAAATGGCTGAATGATTGGGGCCTCGTTAAAACCTTCCAAGGTAAAACCCACCCTTGTGGGAAAAACCCTTGGAAGGAAAAAGAGTACCCCGCAGGAAACAATAGGCGCCTAACAAAGGGAAAAGAATCATGAAGCAGTGGCGCACTAAGTAACAAACCTATAGTTGGATTGGCCAACATAGTCATCAGTGAGGTAGTGTAAGAGCTCCATGGGCGGGACGCCCCACCATGTGCCGTTGTCCGTCTTCTTGCTCAGCATGTCCGCAACCCGATTGCCTTCCCGAAATATATGTGAGACTACGAGATCCATGTGCCCGAGAAGGTGTACTGTGTGGCGCCAGTAGCTCAGATGGCGCCACGGGACTTCCGTCAATCTTTTCTCCAGCAAATTCACCACATACATTGAATCCGACTCTAGCCAAAGTTGTGTCCAACCCTTAGCAAACGCATACTGGATTGCCCACATTGCTGCCATCAATTCAGCTTCAAACGCATACCCTGATCCACAGTGATGAACAAAGCACCCTCGAAAGAAGCCTCTACAATTCCGGAAGACTCCGGACGCTGTGAGACTTCCTGGCGCCCCTGAGGCGCTGTCTTCCGTGTTAACCTTGATCCAACCTGGAAGGGGCTTTTGCCAATGAACCTCCCGATCCTCGGAGTTTGTCTAGCCCTTCCATGAACTTGCAGTCCGCGCAAGATAAATAAGTCTTGTTGATCATTGTTCATGCATCCCCGGTCCAATGATGATGATTCTACAATGGTACTTGTAGATGAATGATCGCCGCCTCCAGTGTCCAGATTTTGTTGTGAAAAATCAGCTCATTTCGGATATGCCATATGAGCCATATGCATGAAAGTATCGCCAACGCCAAAGGAAAGCAACCTGGTCACTAAAATGAAAAGACATTAACCGCACCAGTAACTCATTGAGACTATATGTATGAAAAGGGTGAACTTGGAAAGCATGGAAAATCCATCGCCATATATTTCCTGTAAAAGCACAAGAGACAAATAAATGATCAACCGATTCTTCCGATTCCCTACAAATAACACAAACCGAAGGGCCAGTAAAACTTCCCCTAGCTCATAATGAATCTTGGACAGCCAGTCGGTTGTGTATGGCCCTCCATGCAACCACCGATCTCCGTTCTGGGATATATTGCAACCAAATCCAAGAGCCCCATTTAACTGCCGGGCGCTGGGGGCGTAGATGGTTGTAAGCTGCCTTCGAGGTAACCGAGCCATCCTCCGAGTTCAACCAAACACATGTATCCCGAATATCTGGCGCAATCGGGACGCGCACAATGGCACGGACCAGCTCCAAATAGGCCTCCACGAAAGAGAAGGTGAAGTGCCAGGACCCATCATAAAAGTAGTCAGAAATGCGTTGATGAAATAAGTATCCATAGTCCTCTGGGATGCCAATTCTGTCTGCTATAGAGTATCCCAACAAATTATCAATCCAAAATAAAACCTCTGAATTAGCCCCTGGGATCCAACGAGTATCATCTAAGCAATCGGAAATGCAGGGTTTAATCACGACCCAAATGGAAGAAGGAATAAAGGACCGCCGAATCTCCCCATTCCTCGTAAAGTACCATTGTCTGAGGGTTCTGTAAACCACCAAGTCCGAGTTCAAAACCTTCCAACCCAATTTCATCAAGAAAGCCTTATAAGCAACCACAATTGATCTCACGCCCAGTCCTCCTTCAGCTCTAGGCATGCAGCATCTATTCCAATTGACCACCACCTTCCCCTTAGAATTCACATCTCCCGTCCAAATGAAGTTACGGCTCTTTCCATTTGTTTAAGCAACATTCCAGGCCATTTGTAAGTCATCATGGTGTGTACAAAAGAACTAGTAATCACCGAGTTAACCAGACAAACTCTACCAGCAAGGGAAAGAGATGAACCTTTCCATCTTCTGAATTTGAGGATTATCTTGTCAAAGACAGGCTGTAAATCCGCAACCTTGGGAGCGCCCTTAAATATTGGAGCGCCTAAATAGAAAGTAGGAAACGCCCCCGGATGGATCCCCAAAATGTGTTGCACCCTCCCGCACCCTCCCGCGGACATATGACGAAACCTGTGAACCAAAGCAAACTTTGGATTTTTGTGGATTAAACACTTGACCCAAGATATCTGCATAATTAGTTAGAATCTGAAGCAACACCCCGGGCATTGGTAGAAGACGCCCCACACATGATGACAATATAATCCGCGTATAAGATGGACGATGGAAAGATAATAACCCTGGGCGCTGTGAAGGGAAATAATCGAGATTGATCCATTGCCACTTCAATAAATCGACCCAGGACCTCCTCCGCAATGCAAAACAATAACGGTGATAAGGGATCCCCTTGTCTGACCCCTCTGAAACAGGGAAAATAACCTACCGGCGTCCCATTCAATAGTACTGATATCCTAGATGACCGAAGAACCACCTCAACCTAATGTACAAAGATCTCTGAGAAACCAAAATGGCGCAAGACGTATAGTAAGAAATCCCACCTCAATGTGTCAAAAGCCTTTCGGATATCGATTTTCAGGATCATATTCAAATCCATACGTCCCTGTAAGACAATAAACCCTTCAGATACCATGTCAATACAGTCATGAATCTATCTGCCGAGGATGAAACCAAACTGCGTTGGAGATAAATAGGCTGCAATAATCGAACCCAAACGCGTCGCCAATATCTTCATGATGATCTTGAAAAGGAAATTGCTCATAACAATCGGGCGGAAATTTTCAATGACATTCGCATCCTTAGTCTTTGGGATGAGCGCCATAAAACTGGCATTCAAGCCCGGTAGTGATTTAATTGCATCAAGAAAAATGAGCAATTGCGATCACCTCGGCTAAGATGACATCCCAGAAATGGCGATAAAAAATCCCATTGAACCCATCTGGTCCCGGAGAACTATCTGAATCCATATCAAAAACCGCTTCCTTGATCTCTGAATCCGAGGGAATGGCTGTTAGGCTGGCATTATCCTGCGCCCCAACCTTTGGAGTAATAACCTGGTCGATTAACGAGAAATCCGAGACGGAATTCCCGGTATCCGCGAAGAGCTCCTTGTAGAAAGAAATGATATGATCCCCAAGGATCACAGTATCATCAGTGTAACTGCCTGCCACCATAAGTCCCTGAATCCCTGCGCGCCCCGCACGAACCTGGGTGCACCGATGAAAAAATGTTGTATTACAATCCTCGTCCTTAAGCCACGCAGTACGGGCCTTTTGCTTAAGGAATTGGGATTGTAATTGCACCGTCTGGGAGAGCCTAAGCTAGGCGTCCAGCTCCTTATCCCGGATAGCAGCGAAATAACCCAAAGTCTCAATGTCAGCCTGGATCTGACGAACTTGCTCCATCTGGAATTCCACCTTTCGGTTAACGTCCCCAAACACTTCTCTATTCCAGTCTTTGATAACCTGTCGCAACCGTTTGAGCTTCCACATGACACGCAACAAGGGGTTGGGCGTGTCGCATGGAGAAGCCCAAGAAGTGGTAACCAAATCCCGGAATGAATGATGATGCACCCACATACGCTGAAAACGGAACGGGACCGGCCCCCTGCGAATTGAAGAAGAACAAGAAACCAAAATGGGGTGGTGGTAGGATCCAATACGTGGAAGAACTAAGCCCTTGACAGGTTGCCAAAGAGAGAAAAATTGACAACTGGCAAGAGCTCGGTCCAACTTAGCTTGAAGTAAAGATAGAGGCCTTCGGGGGGAGCACCAAGTAAATGAGTTCCTTGTAGTCGGCACCGCAAACAGTCCAACATCCTCCATGAAATCCTTGAAATCCTTACACGATGTTTGGGAGAGAGTATCATTGCGCGAGCGCTCATGATGTCCCAAGACCGCGTTAAAATCCCCAACAATCAACAGATCAGTAAGACCCAAATTCCTCAAATCCAACCAAAGCGCACGTCGTGCAATGTAATCACACAAACCGTGAGCAAAAGCAACATGATAAACTAAAGCACCAAATTGAACTTGCAAAACAATGCATTGGGAAGAAGACCAAACCTGGCTAAGGATTGTGATGGTGGAGTCACGAAAAACCCAAATATCTGACCGTCAATTTCCCCAAAAATTTTGAGTCACAAAAGTCAGCCCAAGCTCTGCCAATAAGAATCAGAGATTGCCGAAATGTCCGCCTTGGGCTCACAGATAGCCAAAATAGAAGGTTTATGCTGCTGACATAAAGCCTTAAGAACATTGCGAGATGCAACGTTCCCAATCCTCCGTATGTTCCAGAAGATGCAATTCATTGAGAAGGTTGGGGGGTGGCGCCCGTGACGATCACACGGTGAAAACAGGCGTGTGGTGCGTAGCAGAGTCTGACGATTGAGGATGACCCACTTCATCTGCATAGTCTGCCCATCTCTTAGAAGCTGCAAAGTTCATCTCGTGTGGTTCTGAACTCTCCGGTTCAATAGTAACTTCATGAGCAGGGGGCGACGGCCCCAACGTAACTTTCCGGAGAATTCTATCTTTAGCCGAATCCAAGGAGCTGTCCCGGAAAGCACGACTCAGAGCACGAATAGGCTTCCCCAAAGGATACTGAACCGTGATAGGCATAATGGTGGAGACTGTACTCGTATTGGAAGTATTGGCCTTGGGAGATGACTCCCTAGCTGGATACTCGGCTTGGAAATCTGCGGATTGCTGATCCTGGGAGTCGACTGAACCAAGAGCCTCGAAGGTGATACCAAGATGGATGTCTGTAGAGCAAGTGACTATGGCGCGAGGAGGAGATCCTGCGCGCATAGTCGAACCCGTATTTCCCATTGAGTCATCAACGGCCTTGCCCTTGTCCTGCTGAACAGGACGATAAACTCTACGAACCCTGGAATGCCCTCACTGCCTGAATTGTGGCGAGTTGCAGACTCCCGTGGGCATCCCTGGGCCGGTGATGCACACCCTTCCGTACTCGTATTACCCGCTTTGTTAAGACGACAAGAAGTTGTTGAGTGCCCCGTCACACTACACCTCGAGCAAAACTGAGGGAGTTTTTCATAACTGACGGAAACAAAAGAACACTTGCCAGCGCGTTCCACCATGATGTGGTGTTCCAGCAGTTTAGAGAGATCAATGTCCACCAGAACCCGGACGAAATGACCCAAAGAACCATCCAGTGAGCACTGATCAATTTGTAATGGATTCCCAAGAGCACTGGCAATCCCCATGATGTTATTGGGGTCCCAGTATTCCAGACTGAGTTCAAAAATGCGTACCCAAACGCTGGCCATGGAGGTTTGAACCTTATAAGGGGTGAAGTCCGGCACCCATGGAGATAGACAGATAATACCAGGGTTAAGCATCCAAGTAGTGCGTTGCTGAGCCCGAGATCGATCCTGCGCACTAAACAATTTGACACAAAAAAATCCTTTGCCCAAGGGAATTAATTTCCAGTCATTCTTGATACCCCATAATTCAGATAGGCGTTTATGCAAAAGCATAGTCGCCCATGGCTTGTTACATTTTCCTAAAAGAACCCGTCCAATTAAAGAGTAGGAAAATTCAGCGAGACGTTGTTGGTAAACGTTATCATCAATTGTAACGAAATAGTAATCACCTTTTCGAACCGGTTTTGGAATAGACCGACTTTTACCTGAAACCACTGTGGAAAACAAATTTGCATTACCTGGGGCCTGAGGCGTGGAATCCAGATGATTGGTACCTGCAACTATTTTAGCAAAAGAGTATTCAAAATTGGGGTAGCATTTGAAGTATGAGCCGAATGTCGCAGGCTCGTTTCATAATCGGAAGACGTTGGAGCAAGATATCCAGCATTTCGTTGCGCGTTATTGGAATCTGGAATAGGATGTGGACCCGTATGCGGGGGACCCTGCGGATGGCGGATGGCGGACAGCGGCCCAGGGGTCATCACTCCCCTGGGGAGGGGCGGCCTGAGATGGAAGATGAGCAGCTGTCGGCCCCCATAGACAGAAGGGAGGGGGCCGGCCCCCCCAGGGCTGGCAGCAGCCATGGGGGTAAAGCGCGCAAGGGGCGCTGGGCATTGATGAGGGGGCGCATCCCCCCTTTCTCCAACCACATGGGGTGCTGGATGCTGCGTGGTGGCTCGCTGTGTGGGGACCGCTGGAGGCTGCTGCAAGGAGAAGTTGTGGGGACATGCTGCAGGTACGCAGCGCTGGGGGGCAATTGTTGCAGGTACGAGGTTGACGCGGAGCATCAGAGGCGGAGGTCTGCAAGTACTTCTCTTGTGGGATTATTCCGGCGAGAGTGATCGACGACGAAGGGAGTCCTGAGTGTTTTGAAGATGGCACGAAACTCGACGAGATGCCCAAGTAAGCGAACGGAGCCGCGCGAACAGTGGAGATACCACCGTGCGAATTATCACCACTGCAACCATGCTGTAGGGTGTCGCCGGAGTACGCGATCCCCGACTGCGGAGGTGCCTGCAGTCGATGAGGAAGAAGGTTGTTGCATCTGAACAGTCGCCATGGAGTCCTTGTGGTACGTCGAAGCATACCTATTGGAGTTTGTCGCTGTAAGTGATTGTTTGCCGAAGATGGGAGCAATGGTGTTCGTAGGTCCCATGGAGGTTGTCGTCGTGCGAGATGGGTGGCTAGGGTGTGGTGGGGGCAAGAAGTTCAAAGTATATCCGAACCTGGGTGGCTCCGCCATTGTAGCGAACGGAGAAGATGACCGGAAAGGACAGCCGGCGATCGTGAATCTAGAGAGAGAAAATTCTCTGTATCACGTTCACGCGTTAATCAGCACCCTGGAAATCTATGGGGTGCGGATCCTGGGAGTCGTCTGAGCCAAGCGCCTCAAATGTGTTACCAAAGTGGATATCCGTAGAGTAAGTGACAATTGCGCGGGGAGGGGATCCAGTGCGCGTAGTCGAGGCCGTATATCCCATTGAGTCATCAACGACCTTGCCCTTGTCCTGTTGCACATGACGATAAATTTTACGAACCCATGAACATCCCTGCTGTACCGAGTTCTGACGTCCCACTGACGTCCCTGATCTGGAGAGACTCGCCTCTCCATAGTAGGTTTCTCTACTGGAATGAAACGGCAAGATGCCGTCGAGTGTCCCGTAATACCACACTTTGAACAAAATTCCGGCAATTTTTCATACATAACTGACACGAATGAGCACTGACCCACCCGTTCAACCATAATGTGACCCTCCAAGGGCTTAGACAGATCAATATCCACCAAGACCTGAATGAAATGACCCAGGGAACCATCCAATGATCGATGGTCTATTTGTATCGGGTTCCCAATCGCACTGGCTATTCCCAAGATGGTATTAGGATCCCAGTATTCCAAACCAAGCTCGTAGATTCGAACCCAAACACTTGCTATCGATGTGTGCACTTTTTATGGGTTGAAATCCGGGACCCATGGAGAGAGCCGAATTGTCCCCGGATTGAGCGCCCAGGTAATACGAACATGAGCTCGAGCACGATCCTACGCATTAGGAAACATAACACAGAAAAATCCCTTACCCAAGGGGATTAGTTTCCAGTCAGTATCAATACCCCATAATTCAGATAGGCGTTTATGCAAAAGCATTGTCGCCCATGGTTTGTTTCCTTTTCCCAAAATAACCCTACCAATTAACGAATACGAGAATTCAGCGAGACGTTGTTCATACACGTTTTCATCAATAGTAATTGAGTAATAATCCCCCTTTCTAACCGTCTTAGGGATAGGATTGGATTTACCAGAAACCGCATGGGAAAATGTTTTGAAATTACCTTGCGCATGCGTAGTTCAATCCACGTCGTGATGTGTACCTGAAATAATTTTAGCAAAAGACTGGCCAAAATTGGGTTGAGCATTAGTGTTATGAGCCGAATGTTGTAGGTTCGTTTCATAATTGGATGTCGTTGTCGGAGATATTCCAGCCATTTGAGGAGCATTCATGTGATCAGAGGAAGGATGTGGGCCCGGTGGGAGGCATGCAGGAGGAAGACCCTGAGGATGGGAGAATGTGGCCTAGGGGACATCACCCCCTGGGAAGGGGCTGCCCTGGGAGGTAGAGAACCCGCCAGCCCCTCATGGGACAAAGAGGGGTTGGCACCCCCATGGTAGATGGCAGCCATGGGGGTAATAGTAGGCCCCCCAGCAGCCGGACCATGCATAGTAGGAGGGGGCGCTCCCCCCTTATTGCTTGGAACAGCAGGACGCGAGGATGAAATAGCCGACATGGGCGGTAAGGAGGGCTCTGGCGGGATGGGGTTGTCCGGTGCATGAGTCTTCGTCGACGTAAGAAAGTTCCACGGGATGCCGTAGAAGTTGTTGTAACGAGCAGTGGTGAGAGAGAGGTCGATCCCGTGGCCGTTGCTTGTGTCTGCAACTTTGCCGTCGCCGGAGAAGATGGTATTGCTCGCGACAGAATTTTTTGGAGCGAGAGGGTTATTCCCAAAAACCCTAGGGTTTTGCATCGTTGGAGGAGTAGAGGTAGGAGACCCTAGTGAGTCCGTTAGCAGTGATGTACGATGCTTACCTGCTGCCATATCACCGGAGAAGATGACGGCGGGCAGCGGCTGAGTTGGCTTAGCGATGTCACGATCGCGTTGTGTCAGGATCGAAGTTTGTTGTGTAACCGTAAAGGGGCCGCTCCGCCATGGAGCACCCGGCGAAGGCGATCGGAGGAGGTGAGCGGAGCAGCGCCCGCGATCGTTGGTGTGCGAAGAAGAAATTCTAGAGAGAGAAAATATTCTCCTTGGTTTGCAGGTTCGCTGGAGAGAAATACTTGATCAACACAACACCCTAATCTACATTGATGACATCTTACTGTTGTCATCAAACAAATAAGATCATGAGACTTTGATACACCTTAACTTGCTACCCTATAATTGATAGATCCTCGAACCACTATAAAATTGCCTTGTGTCTTTTATTTTCAGCACTTTAATTCTGCACATTTTATTCTACTGATATATATTTGGTGGACTCAACGGATAATAACTTCAACTAAAACAACTGTTGTAAAACTATTTTACAAAAATGGTGTAAGACTTCCACTGTAAAAACCAAGTAAGTTGCATTTTTAAAAGAGCTCACTTCAATCAGCTAAGTTACTCTATCAATAGCTCAGTCGAGTCTGTTGAGTGGTTAACTATCCTATTGAAGTTGAACTTAGCTGTCTTTAAGGACTAACTAAGTTTGTTTACTTGTGTAAAAACTCTGATTTAAGATCAAAATCAAAAAATTGGTTAAGACTATTCAACTCCCCCCTCCCCTTCTAGACTTAACACCCCTTGGGACCTACACTATGAGAGATTACTTCCAACCGAAAGTTTATCTCAGGTATGGAGGAGTTGCACGCCAGCCAATAAACACAAACAACTTTGAACTGAAACCGTTGTTGATTCAGATGGTTTCATAGAACCTTTGGGGGAGAGAGTGGAAGATCCAAATGCACACCTGCCGCAATTCCTATAAATTTGCAATACAATTAAGATGAACGGTGTTTCTAAAGATGCCATTTGTTGTCTCCTTTTCGCATTCGTCTTCATTAACATAACCTGCCAACAACTAGATAGAGTTAAGTCAGAAATTTGTAGCGAAATACTTCCCTCCAGGCAAAACATTACAGTTGAAAAATGAGATTGCTCAATTTAGATAGCTCAACTTTGAGTTACTGTACGAGGCGTGGGATAGATTTGAAGAGTTATTGAGGAAGTGTCCGCAACACGGATATCCGAATTACCAACATGTGCAGTACTTTTATAATGGTCTCAGTGGTAACACAAGGACCATTATAGATGTTGCACCCAGAGGTGCATTATTGGGGAAATATCCGGATGAGGCATTGGAACTGTTGGAGAAAATGGCAAATAATAGTTATCAGTGGCCATCCGGAAGGTCCAGTGTGAAGAGAGTGGAAGAGGTACATGATGAGGATAAAATACTAACCAAGCAAATTACTGTGTTGAGTATAAAATTTGAATGTGATGCTGCAAGTGACCCCAAGGAACCAGAAATAGCAGAAGAAGAAGCAAATTTTGTTGGGCAACAAAATTTCAACAACTACGGGAATAATCGTTTGCCTAGGCATTATCATCTGGGGCTACGGAACCATGAAAACTTTCTTACACTATCAATAGAAATATTTTGCAACCACCACCAGGTTTTAATGTGGGGAACCAAGGTAGAAGCGAAGCCAACAAAAAAATCCATCTCTGGAGGAGATATTAGCCTTATTCATTAGAGAGGCACGAGCCAGATTGAATAAAGATGAAGCTAAGATAGATAGGATCAAAAAACAAGTTGCTCAGCTAAATACGAATCTAAGCGCGAGGTTGATATCTCTGGAGATACAAGTGGCTCAAATAGCAACAGCAGTGAGAAGCCAACATAAAAAGGCAAATTCCCAAACGATACTAAAATAAACCCAAGGGAGCAATGTAATGCCATTCATTCGAGGAGTGGTGTAGAATATGAGCCCCCAAATATATCAACCGAGATAGTGCAAAAAGAAAGGAATGAACAACCTAAAATCACTTTTGTCCCCAAAGGACCGGAGAAAGAAGTTCCAATTCCATTCCCCCAAGGACTTCGGAAAAGGAAATCAGATACATAATTTACAAAATTTCTTGAAATTTTCAAGAAAATCCATATCAATATTCGTTTTGCAGACCCATTGGAACAAATGTCAAATTATGCGAAATTCTTGAAGGAGGTGATAGCTAAGAAAAGAATGTTGGAGTACGAAATGGTAAATTGACACAGGAATACAGACTAATTATTCAAAGGAAGCTATCTCAAAAGCTTAAAGATCCGGAGAGTTTTACTATCCCTTGTGAAATTGGAGGTTCTTGCTTTAATAAGGTGTTGTGTGATTTGGGAGCAAGTATTAACCTTATACCTCTTACTAAAATAGGTGGATCGATCTGTGACTTATCCAAAGGAATAATTTAAGACGTGTTAGTCAAAGTGGATAAGTTCATCTTCCCAGTGGACTTTATTGTGCCAGACATGGAGGAGGATAAGGATGTACTATTGATTTTGGGACCACCATTCTTAAGTATATGGAGAGCATTGATTGATGTCCGCAAAGGAGAGCGGACACTACGGGTAAATGATGAGCATATTGTACTTTTGATATGTAAGACAAGACATCTTGAAGAGAATATCGAACAATGCCACATAATAGAGGTCAAAACACTACGTTCAGTTTTTTTTTTCATTTAATTTTTTTTTGCTTTAAGAGTAAAATCATTTTAAAGAAGGATTTTACCCACTTTGATTAGAATCGTGTGGTGATATAGCAAGTCTCCGATGCGGCTGCAAGGGATTTCCTCGACGGCCACTGGCAGCGGCAGTTCGACGGTTGTGGTGGTGCGCGGACTGTGTATTTTCCTCAAGGGGGTTAAAACTCCATGGTTTTATCGGAAGGTCTCAAATACTCCAACACAAAACTGCGTCTGCTTAAGCATGAGACGGTAGCCACTCAAGTGTTTCACCAGCAAACATGGGAACAATATCGCCCCATGGGGTCTTGATCAATTTTATCTTTGATGTATTTCTAGGAAGGCCATAGAAGTCTGGTCCATTGAAGCTCGTAAAAGCTTCTAACTTTTCCAGTGCCCCGGCCTCTTCAAAAACCTTAGCATACACTGACAAGGCCACATGCGAGTTGTAGATTCCAGCACATCCACAAGGACACTCCTTTTTTCTTCTATCATGAGGAGCGCTATCAGTTCCAAGAAAAATCTTTTTCCGCTTGTGACGTGACACAACACAATCCGTCTATGTATCTCTCTTCAATACTAGAAGGCAGTAGTTGTGGGGTTGCAATCCTCCTTGAAAAAGGGAATTCCTATTAAGAATAAGATGTTGTGGTGTGACAGTTGGTGCAACAAATCCTTTGTCACAAGACTCGACAAAGTTTACAGCATCCATCGTAGTAATATGCTCCATGATAACCTTCAATTGTGGAATCTTTTGAACTAAGGGGCTAAGAACTGTGTCAATGAACACCTCTTCACGGTCGAACATGTCAACATCAGGAATTGTCACCTCTCCATGGACCAACAAAGGCATGATTTGCTGAACCATTTCCTCAAGTACAGGTAAACACTTCCCAAACAGATCTGTTACACCATCTTGAGAATTTGTGGTAGCACCAGCAGGATACAACTTCACAACAAATACAACTCCACTGTCTCTTGCTAATTTAATCTCATTCGGGCTGGTTGTGTCTGTCAAATAAAGAGTCATCAAAGGAGTGAAGTCACTATATTCGCGAGCTTTCAAAATTGACTGGCAGTAGGCCATGGCTGCAGCAGTGGTGGTGATGGGCGGTTTCAAGTTTGGCATGATTATGGCTCTTCCAAAGTGATGTGAAGAATAGGGTTCTAGTGATTCAACCTATGAGAGACAACTGCTTCAAGAAGTTCGCCATCACGAAGATGGAGATGCCAGTCATCAGGACGTGTGATTGAAAGCTCCATTTTTGTCCTAAATGCTTTTAGATGTGTAGGTACTCTAACGTTCACAAGTGCAGATGTTAACTTGATGGAGAACATCGAAGGGGCACCCAGAGCACTTCCTTTGCAAGGAAAGAACGATTTCTTCAGCATCCTACAAACAACGAAACAACTTTAATGTTCTTTGCAGTGTAGGCTCTCTCGCTACGAATCAAGCTTCAGAAGGGGCAATTGTTGACAACTAATGCATGAAATCAATGCCAGCAAAGCTATTAGAGTCGCCCATATTTTATCTGCAAGAACCGCATATATCCATTAGAACTGAGAAGTGGTTGACTGGAATTATGAATCTGAACCTTGCGTTCAGTTTTTTTTAATGAATCAAAGATAAATATAAAAAATGAAAAAAGAGTGATCCTGATCACAGGCTGATCAGGTAGCCAATGCGGAAGTCAAGTCAGAGATCAAAATGAAGTGGTCACAAGCCGACCAAATGGCTGATTGGTTGGGGCCTCGTTATAACCTCTCAAGGTAAAACCCACCCTTGTGGGAAAAACCCTTGGCAGGAAAAAGAGTACCCCATAAGAAGAAAGCGCGTCCAAAGAAACAAAAAGCCCCGATGCTTTAACTAACAAATCTATAGTTGGAGTGACCAACATAGTCTGCCTTGAGAAGAGTCACGATATCCGCCGGCGGTACGCCCCACCAGGTATCGAAGTCATCCTTTTACTCAAAATGTCCGCCACTCTATTGCCTTCCCGAAAAATATGCGAGACCACCAGATTCATTTGGGAAATCAGATGCAGAGTATATCGCCACTTGCTAAGGTGACGCCAGGGAACCTCCACAGATTTCTTATGAAGCAAATTCACCACGTAAACTGAATCCGACTAAAGCCAAAGTTGAGTCCAGCCTTTAGCGAAAGCATAGTGAATGGCCCCCATAGCCGCCACTAGTTCAGCTTCAAACGCATAGCCCACACCACAACGTTCCACAAAGCAGCCTCTGAAGAATCCTCTGTAATTCCAGAAGACCCCAGAAGTTGTAAGACTACCAGGCGCCCCCAAGGCGCTACCATCCGTATTCACCTTAATCCAACCAGGAGGGTTTTACGCCCAATTTGCACAATCTTCGGGGCCGGCCTAGCCTGGCCAGGGACACGAAGTCTATGAAGAATGACAAGATCATGCTGATCGTTATTCATGCATCCCCGATCTAATGAAGCAGATTCGATAATAAGGACTCGGAGGTGGAGGATTGTCGCATCAATTGTCCAAAGCTTGTTGTTGAAGACTAAATCATTCCAGATATGCCAGATGAGCCAAATGCAGGACAGAGCAGCCACATGCCATAAGAAGGCAACCTGCTCACTAAAATGAAAGTTCATTAAATGCACTAGGAATTCATTAAAGCTATAAGCCACAAACAGATGAACATTAAATGAACTAAAGATCCAACGCCAGAGGGCCCCTGCAAATGCACAAGAGACAAACAAATGGTCCACCGATTCAGCGGATGCACAACAAAGACCACAGACCGAGGGGCCAATGAAACTCCCCCTAGGACGCAACAAATCCAAAACAGCAAATCAATTGTGGATGGCGCGCCACGCCACAATCGATTGGTGTTCCGGGATGTGAGGAGACCAAACCCAAGCCCCCCACTAAACCACCAGGGAATGGGGCCGCAAATGAGAGTACGCCACTTTTGAGGTAACCTTCCCATCCTCCGAATTTGCCCATACTCGCGTATCCTACAAGGAAGGAGCTATGGGGATGCGAACAATCTCCCGGACCAAATCCAAATAAGCCTCAACAAATGAGAAGGTGAAGTGCAATGACTCATCATAGAAGTAATCCGAAATACAGTGCCCAAACAAATATCTGTACTCCTGTGGAATTCCAATTCTGTCTGCAATGGAATAACCTAACCAGTTGTCAAGCCAGAATAAAACCTCTGAGTTACACCCCGGAACCCAACGAGAATCATCAAAGCAGTCAGTAATGCAAGGACGAATCCCAGCCCAAATGGAGGAAGGAATGAACGACCTACGGAGAGAACCATCCACTGCTAAATAATGCTTCATGAGAGTTTTGAAAATCACCGAATCTGAATTCATAACTTTCCAGCCCAATTTCATCAGAAAAGCATTGTTAGCCACACTAATAGAGCGAAATATCAGTCCCCCTTCAGCCCTGGGCGTGTAACATCTATTCCAATTGACCACCACCGAACCCTTAGAGTTAATGTCACCAGTCCAAATAAAGTTATGCATGGCCTTTTCTATTTGCTTGAGCAATGATCTAGGCCACTTGTAAACCATAATCAGGCACAAATGAACTAGTGATAACCGAATTAACAAGGCAGACATGGCCGACAAGAGATAAGGAAGAACCTTTCCATCTCGAAATTTAAGAATCACCTTATCAAAGACGGGTTGTAAATCCACGGCCTTAGGAGCACCTTTGAAAATTGGGGCTCCTAAATAAACCATATGGAATGCCCCTAATCGGATACCCATGATAGCTTTGAACATGCCCGCGCATATAAGTGGAGACCCTATTGCCGAAGTAAACTTTAGATTTGCCAGGATTAAAAGCCGACCGAGATGTCGGCGTATAGATTGAGGATCTGCGGCATATAGAATGGAGGATGGAAACACAATTTGTCTTGGCACAATGAATGGCCCAAACCAGTGCGTAATCGCGGTCTCAATAAATTTGCTCAAAACCTCCTCCGCGATACAAAAAGAAGTGGAGATAGAGGATCTCCTGTCGAACACCTGCGAAACAAGAAAAATAGCCCACCAGTATTCCATTAAGTAAAATCGAGATTCTGGCAGACTTAAGAATAACTCCGATCCAGTGAACGAAGATCTCTGAGAAGCCAAAACGATGCAGGACGTGAATCAGAAAACCCCACTTTAGAGTATCAAACGCCTTGCGACATCATTTAAGCCATGCAAAAGCGTTGAAGCCCTCGAGACAATAGCAATCTGATCGTGAATCGCTGCCTAGAATAACACCAAACTGCGTAGGCGACAGATAAGCAGCGATGATATTACCCAACCGGGTATCCAGAATCTTAGTAATAATCTTGAACTGAAAATTACTCATAATGATCGGACGAGAAGTTATCAATTGTGTTCGCAGCCTTAGTTTTTCGGAATGAGAGCCATGAGAGTCTAATTTAGCCCCAAAGGAATGCGAATGGGTGAAGAAATAACGAACGACTCTGAGAACGTCGGTTGATAGAATGTCCCAACAATGGCGATAGAAAACCCGGTGAAACCATCCGGCCTGGAGAGCTACTAATCCCATATCAAAAACCACTTCCCGAATCTCCAAACCGAAGGAGTAGCCATTAAATGAGAATTATCCACCACTCCCACCATTGGAGAGATCACACGATCCGCCATCACATAATCCAAAGTACCACCCCCGAGTCAAGAAAAGCTCCTTATAGAAGGAGATAATGTGATTCCCAAGAACAATCGGATCGTCGTGTAATGACCATCAATCATCAAACCACGAATACCCAAACGGCTACCACGAATCGACAACGCGGTGAAACAAAGCTATATTACGGTCCCTATCCTTAAGCCAGGCCGCACGAGCTTTGTGCTTCATGAATTCAGACTGAAGTGACATCGTGTGAGACAAATCCTTCTGAGCTTTGAATTCCATATCACGACAGGCTTCAGAGAAACCCAAAGTCTCAATATTTGCCTGATTTTGCCGCACTTTCTCCATATGGTTGTCCACCTTACAATTAACAACCCCAAAAACGTTTTTATTCCAAACTTTAATAGACTAACGCAACCGTTTGAGCTTGAACGACACCGGCTAGAGAAAGAAACTGACCAAAACCGAGGACTAGAAACCGGAAAGCACCTAGCTATCGCCATTGCCCAGGTCTTCTAGCGCATCCTATGAATGGAAATGCCGCATAAAGGTTGCAGGTGCATCTTCCACGGTCGTTCGAGATGCTCGCAATTACTACCACAAGAAAGCCGCCCCTATCTTCAAAAGGGGCCCGTCACTCGTTCGTACCTTCTTGGCTTAGGCTTTCAATCGAACGACCTTGCCGCCACGCCGCTAGCGAAGCTAAGCGCTTGAAAAGCGCTAAGAAACCTTATACATCGGCCTTCGTAGGCAAATGATCCACCGAGCGAAAAGAAAGGGTTACAGTACATACAAGAGTCTTCGTTCTTATGGAAGCTCTTTCTTACGATCAAGTAGTACAAACTCTATCTTCTGCCCGGCGCGCGTGGTCACCTTTGAATTCAAGTAGATGGAAGAGACTATTAAATAGATAAGGAGTAGGTGAGTGAATGAGTCCTCACTGACCTGAGCGATTTCGATCACCTAGCAGGCCTTTTATTTGGTAGGTAAGATCGCCAAAGCGTATCATCAGATTTGGCTACGAAGGAAGGAACTCGAAGTGAAAGGGCACCGTCTTGTGCAAGACAACGATAGTTGGCCCTCTATCATCTTCTATCTGGTAGACTTGGAAAAAGGGCCCCGACTTCTTTCCAGAATTAGAGTTCGATCATGTCTAGAAACAACAAAAGCGAAAGAAGCCCACATTCTCTCTCTTCTTCTATTAGTAGAGTGGATTCCTATTTTCGATTGACTTTCTTACTTCCTATCCCTGTCGAAAAAGTGAGCTCTTTCCTTCCTCTCCACTCGAAGTAGATTGAGTGACTCCTGCCCTTATAGGTAGTTTAGCCGTAAAAAGTCTTTATTTGTTGAGTTAATAAACTTCTTCCGCTCCTAGACCTTTAGAATTGGTTTAGGAAAAGAAGTTCTTCGGGAAACTCTCTAGTGCCAACGGTGGATCCGGTGCCACATATGATTCTATTATCACTTCCGATAGGCAGGAACGAGATCCCTCCTGCTACCCAAAAGGGTAGACCAAAAGCACTGATGACCCGCAGCAGAGGATTGGGCGAAGCGCATGGGAGGGCCTAAGAAGAAGTAATCAGATCCTAAAAAGAGTCATGAGAAACCCACATACGCTGGAAACAAAAGGGAACCGGACCCCTGCTGACAGAAGAAGAACATAAAACCAAAATAGGATGGTGATCCGAGCCAATGCGAGGGAGAACCAAACCCTTGACCGCATGCCAAATAGAGAAAAATTGACTCGTTGTTAGGGCTCGATCCAATTTGTCTTTGATAACGGATCTAAGTGTGCGAGTAGTACACCAAGTGAATGCATTCCTCGTGGTCGGCACATAAAACAGCCCAGTATCCTCCCAAAAATCCCTTAAGTCCTAGCAAGGAGCTAGGGATAAAATGCCTCTGCCAGATCGTTCATGATGACCCAACACGGCATTAAAATCCCTAATAAGCAATAAATCATCAAGACCCAAATTCCTCAAATCCAAACAAAGCATACGCCGGTCAATGTGATTACATAACCCATGAACTATACACCGAGAAGAAATCCGGTCTTTTGTAGAATAGTAATGCGGCTTACACAAAAACCCAAATATCCGCCCGACCATTTGAATGAAAATTCTGACCCACAAAGTTCAAAACCAAACTAGTCCAATACGTAGTTTGAAATGGACAAAATATCCACTTTAGGCTCATAGATAGCCAAAATGTCGATTTATGCTTCGGACAAAAAGACTTATAAACATTGCGAGAAGCAACGTTCCTAATCCTCCGGATATTCTAGAAGATGCTATTCATTGAGATGGGGGCTGCCCGTGCCAAGCGCACGGTAAAGACAGGAGTGTGGTGTGTCGCAGAATCCGACGATTCAGCATTGGCGACCTCATCAGCATAATCTGCCCATCTTTTCGAAGCCGCAAAATCTAATTCATTGGGCCCTGAGGGATCTGACTCAATAGTGATAGCATGGATGGCTGGAGAGGGACCTTGCGCCACATTCTGAAGTAACCTGGATTTGGCCGCATCAATGGAGTTATCCCGAAAAGCACGACTAAGAGCACGGATGGGCTTTTCCAATGGGTGGTGAATAGTAAGAGGCAGACTTATAATGAGACAATCCGTGTTATGTGTCGGAGCCTTGGGAACCATTTGCCAAGTCGGGAGAACTGGAGATGAATCCGTAGGATGCTGGTCTGAAGAATCATCATCCATGGATAAAGCCTCAAAAGCATTACCAAGGTGAATATCATTAGGACAAGTGACTATGGCATAGGAAGGGGATCCCGGTCGCATAGTCGAGGCCATATTTTCCATGGAGTTATCAATGGCCTTACCCTTGTCCTTCGTCTGCTGCATAGGATGATAAACTTTACGAACTCTGGATCGACCTCGTTGGACTGAATTCGGACGACCAATTTGGATTGGATTGGATTACCAATAGCACTGGAAATCCCCAAGATAGTGTTAGGGTCCCAGTATTCCAAACTGAGTTCAAAAATGCGAACCCAAACACTGGCAACTGAAGTGTGCACTTTGTAAGAATTAAAATCCGGGACCCAAGGAGAGAGCTGAATAGTTCCCGGATTAAGCGCCCAATTGATACGAAGTTGAGCACGAGCTCGATCCTGCGCATGAAAAAATTTAACACAAAAATATCCCTTGCCAAGGGAATTAGTTTCCAGTCATTTTTAATACCCCATAGCTCGGATAGCCTTTTATGTAGAAGCATAGTAGGCCATGGCTTGTTACCTTTTCCCAAAATAACCCGCCCAATCAAAGAGTAAGAGAACTCGGCAAGATGTTGCTGGTAAACGTTTTCATCAATTGTAATGAGAATAATAATCCCCTTTCCTAACAAGTTTAGTGATAGATGGAATTTTACGAAACCATATTAGAAAAATGCAAAGATATAATACCTGGGGCCTGGGGGAAAGTATAATCCAATGGAGGGATAGAACACGAGAGCACTTTTGTGAAAGAGTTACCCAAATTAATATGAGCATTAGCGTTATGAGCCGAAAGTTGAGGGTTCGATGCATGGGGAGACCATGGTGGTTGAGCTTCGGCTAGTTGAGGAGCGATCGCGGGAGGGCATACGGTGGAATGCGGCGAGGATGGCAGATCGTGGCCTAGGGGTCATCACCCCGGGAGGGGGCGGCCCTAGGTGGAAGTGCGGCCGCCAGCCCCTCATAAGGTCCCATAGAGGCCGCCCCCATGGCTATTGGCAGCCATGGGGGTAAAAGATGGCCCATCAACAGCCATTTTGCAAGTATAGGGGCCCCCTAATTCCTTCCCCATGTGAGGCGTAGCGGGAGACGTGGCAAGCGCAAGTAAACCTCTTGCGGGATCAGGCCAACATGTGTGAGCGGTCAAGGAGGCAAGCTTGAGGTGTTATTGGTTGGCACAAAATTGACGGAAACCATAGCATGAGAACGACACCGTCGTTGGGGCAAGAAGACCCGATTCCCATCGCCGCCTTATTCGATCTTTGCGCCGGAGGGACGAGCAGCGATCATGTGGTTCGATTGGGGCGTCGAGATTGGCTGATATCGTGCATGAAAGGGAATGAAGTTGGATGTTAAAGCGAGAAAAAAATTCGATGAAGCCATGTTGGGGACAACCGGCGACGACCGATGACATTAGGCGGCGAACGGAATCAAGAAGAGAGCATTAGGGTTTTTCTTCCCTTCCTTTGAATCACCGGTTTTACTAACCAATAGCCGAGTATCATCCGAAAAACGCTAGGTTGATTGAAGAACAAAGGCATCATAAAAAGAAGGCCGAGCAAACGGACACAGTGTGTGAGCTCACATGAACTAAGCTATGCGAATCGAAAGCGATGATCTAGGAGACACGCACATGAGCGTGTGCAGCGACACGATCAGCCCATGCGAGTAGACTCCATACTGAGAACAACACACATGCACACGGGCATGTGATTTGACACGACCCGATCGTGGGAATTGCTCCCTGCGTACGTATTTGAAGAAAGATCTCCGCTTTGCCAAGACGCAAGCCCCTTCCCAAACATCCTCTCTATGCATTCTTGGGCACAAGCGAGATCCATCTAATGGCGGAGGAACTTCATGTTCCCCGAGGGTGCGGGAACGCATGAATACTTTGAAGATTTACTAGCGAAAGTATTAGAATTGATGAAAAGAATGGAACAATGGCGAAATGGTCAAGGCCACTTTGTCCTCCAACACCTTTGCCACAATAATCGAAGTAGGTACTTATCACACTTTCCTTTCTTTTGATAATTTTCTTGTATTTTTTGGGACGTAAAATAATTTAAGTTTGGGGGATTGTCAAGAATGCGCGATAGTGTACTGTTGCATATTTGCATATCATATAGGGTACATGTAGATTCATATAAAATTTGCATAAGTTTTTATTTATTTTAGGCACGTTTATCGCTTTAAGAGTAAGAATAGATTTGTCTTTTTTGTGTTTTTTACTGCAAATACTTAATTTTATGGGGAGACATACTTGGGGTGCATGTATTGAATTCAGAAAATGATTTATTTTGCTTATGTGGTATTGATTAAGGAAGTTGAGTGTTTTGACATGATGCAAAAAATAAGCCTGTTAGCTTTTGTGCCTATTATTGCTTACCACATGTGTGTGCAATTTTTGAAGATGATTAACGGCCATATTTGTTTAAGCCTGTTTAGCCTAAAAGCCTACCTATGAACACATGATTCTCTAGTTAGCTAATTTGAGCCATAGCCTTGATTTATTGTTAGCCACATTTTGAGCCATAACTTAACATATCTTTGATTTTTAAATAAATGGAAGATATATATAAAAGAAAAGAAAAGAGTCATCTCGAGCACATGCCGCTCGAGTAGCCAAAGTTTGGGGCCTCGTTAAAACCTACCAAGGCAAAACTCACCCTTGTGGGGAAAACCCTTGTCAGGAAAAAGAGTACCCCCATAGATATAGCAAAAGGCCATCCCGAAAAAGACAAGCCTAAAGGACCAAAGCCCACTATGCAACAAATCTAAATTGTGAAAGACCAACATAGTCTAAATTGTGAACGCCCAACAAATCTAACTTGACATATCTTTGTCCCCAAAACTTGAGCTTATAGAGATGTAAACACTAAGGAAAATGTGGTCTAGCTTTGAAAAGACGATTGGTTAGAGGGATGAGTGATGAATAGGTGAGGAAGGGTAACTCAAAAAGAACAACTGAAAAATAGAGCCTTTGAAAAAAAAAAAAAAGAGGGGGAGAAAAATCAAGCTTAAGACAAAAGAAAGAAGGCAATGGCCAAAGTATGAAAAAAAGAAGAAAAAGGGTGAAATAGGAATTATGAAGTGAAATCGAAATAACAAGTGAATGCTTCTTAGAAGAAGTGGATTGGTGATTTGAAGTTGTGAGTATTTATAGTTCTATTTGCTGAAGTGTGAGTCACTTAATCCATCTTTTTCCTACCCTAACCAAAGCACCTTCCTTACAACCAAATGAGAAAGTCCTTTTTTATTCTTAAATTGTGCACACTTGAGTGGTAGACATGTGGGATGATTTGCAAGCTTATGATAGTTCGCAAAGTATTAAATTGGTTTGAGAGTATACACGACCTTATTTATTTTGAAAGTGTGAGTGATACACTTATCTGGTGCTTCGCAATGTTACATACCCGAACGAGTATTGATTTTGCCTAATTTGCAATTGAGAACTTTTTGAGGAGTTACATGTTTGCTAAGGAATGGATCTTAATGAGATTTGTATTTGTGGTGTTTCGTGTTGTGTAATTTACCCATTGCATGTGATTTTCTTATTTTACTCAAGGATGGGCAATGATTTAAGTTTTGGAGGATTTTGAGTCCTCATTTGGCAAAGCCCTAGACACAAAGAAGTGTCGAACTTCATTAATGACATCAATAGAAATAATATCCCAACAACGATGATAGAAGACCCCATTGAAACCATCCGGGCCGGGGGAGCGCATCGGACGCCAAGATAAAAATTGCCTCCCAAATCTTGTGTCGAGGGAAAGGAGTGCGAACAACGTTATCAACATCCGAGCAAGCCGGAGTAACAATATGATCAATAGAGAAATCGACCAGGAGAGCCAACGGAGTCTGCAAACAAATCTTGAAGAAGTGAATGACATGACTACGAATGGTGGCGTGGTCGGTGGTAAGATTGTCGTTAATCATCAAACCATGAATACGAGACCGAGTGGCCTTGGTTTGGTGGGTGGAAGAAAGATGTATTACGATCGCCATCAATAAGCCAGGTCGCCCTCGATTTTTGACAAAGAAATTCAGATTACAATGATAAGGCATGATTGAGAGAACTTTGAGCATCAAATTCCCACTCCCTGAGGTTATCCGTGTACCCAATAGACTCAATATCCGATTGAATTTGCTTAACTTTCTCCAATTTATTGTCCACTTCCCGATTTACATCACCGAAAACCTCCCTATTCCAAGTGCAAAGCACTGAACGCAATCGTTTGAGTTTACACATCAGATTAATTAATGGACTAGAGCCTGCAACAGGAATATTCCAATTTGATGCAACTGTCTATTGAAAACCTGGATGTTTAATCCACATACGCTAAAAACACAATGGACCCGGGCCTCTCGTAACCTGCGTCGAACATGAGAGAAAAAGGGGATGGTGATCTGAACAAATACGAGGGAGAACATAGTTATCCACCTTTTGCCAAAGGGAGAGAAAATTATAAGTAGCCATGGAGCGATCCAACCTAGCCTGAATGAGATTATGCCGACCTCTCGTAGCACACCACGTAAAAAAGTGGCCCATGGTTGGAATGGACGCCAACCTCAAGCTTTCCATAAAATTGCGAAAGTCCTGGCATGAAGCAAGAGAGGCAATCCCCCGACCATTCTTCTCATGATTACCCAGGATAGCATTAAAGTCCCCCATTAAAACCAAGTCAGCAATACCCAAACCAATAATATTATCCCAGAGATATCGTCGATCCACATGATTACAAAGGGCATGCACAAACCCCACATGAAAAGTGATACTAGCATACTGAGCCTTGAGAATAATACATTGATCAGAAATGAGAACATGTTGTAGTATCGTGACATCCGAGCGATGATAAATTCAAATATCTGATTTCCCAATAGACCGAAAATTTTGCACCACAAACTGTAACCCCAGAACGACCCAAAAAGAATCATGAATAGCATCCAATTCCACCTTGGGTTCCGAGATGGCAACCAAGGATAGGTTGTGAGTTTGACAGAAGGCCTTGAGAACATTGCGAGAAGCAGCATTCCCTAACCCTCTGATGTTCCAGAACATGCAATTCATGAGATAACGTCGAAGGTGGAGGACCATGTTGAAGACAAGGAAATAGGCGCATCAGGAGAAGTCTGCAAAGTCATAGGTCTCGTGTCCCCAATAGATGTACGAGTCACTGCAGCGTGTGTTATCTCATTTTCATCGTAATCAACCCATCTTTTAGTAGCCACAAGATTAAGATTCTTAACTCCATCAGGGTTCGGGGTGATAGCAACCTGATGAATAGGAGGTGTGGGACCATGCTTGATGCCTTTCTGCAAGCGTTGTCTATCCGCATCCAAGGATCTATCCCGGATGGCTCTAGTCAAAAGTTTGATAGGTTTCTCGAAAGGATATTGGACAACATTGGATGGCTTTCGTGTCCCGGATTGGGGTGGCAGAGAAACCAGAGGCAAGGGTTGAGAATTCTCAGGGGCAGAAACTAGAACATCCGAAGATTGCGAGTCATAAACCATATCATCCGCTTCAGCCAAGGCGGCAAACGAATTACCCAAACGAACATTAGAGGAAGCCGAGACATTATGAGCATCAGGCACCAAAACTAGAGGGAGTGAGACTGACGATTGAGGACTCGAGGAAACCGCATCATCCATTGAGTTAACCATGGTTTTTCCTTTATCTTGTGCTCTTTGAACCGGACGATAAGCTCGCTATCCTTAGAACGCCCCGTGGAGATGTAGGACGTCCATGGGGTTCTTTATTCTCACTAGTCTTATCCATGCGACGGCATGACACTGCGATGTGTCCCGTAATACCACAAGTGGGGGAAATGGGAAGTTGTTCATAGCTAACCCGAGAAGGCTGATGAAACTAAAACCCTAATGGAGTGCATTTTCTCCACTGCGCCGTAAAAGCAACAAGCGACGATGGTGAAGTACTCGAGAGAGCCTGACAATCCCACCAAATCCTGCAAGGCCAGGGGATCCGATCTCAGAGTTCATTTCAAGAACACTAGGGAGACTGCCCATGCTATCAGGAAGCTTCCTTTAGTGAAGGCCAAAAGGTATTTGGAGGATGTACTTGCCCATAAGCAAGCCATACCTTTCACTCGCTTGTGGAGGTGTAGGCCGAATCGCTCGAGGCAAAGAACAGGCATTCAAATGGATAGGGCGCGGCTGTTAAGTCGCCAAGTTCATCTTGGATTTGCTTAAGAATCTTTGAAAGTAATCTTTGAGATGAAAGGCTTGGATGTGGATGCTCTCTTCATTTCACACATTCAGGTCAATCAGGCGCAGAAGCAAAGACGCCGCACATACCGTGCACATGGACGAATTAACCCATATATGTCATCTCCCTGTCACATTGAGTTGATTCTATCTGAAAAGAAAGAGCCAGTCAAAAAGGAGCCTGAATCACAGTTGGCAACTAGCAAACCTAGGAAGGCTTGAGTTTATAATGAGTGGCCTATCATATAGTTGTTTAGCATGTTTTGAAAAAACTGTGTCCCATGTGTCCTTTATTTTTGGAGATGAGTTTTGTTTCTTATTTTCTGTTTTAGGTTATTGGATTCCTCAAATGTCATAGCTAACCGACAGAAAAGAACAGTGACCCATATGTTCCAACATTATACAATCTTGCAACGGCTTAGCAAGATCAACTTCCACCAATACCCGGACGAAGTGGCCCAGAGAACCATCCAAATACCTCTTGTCAATCGGTAAAGGATTACCAGCGGCCTTAGCAATTCCTAAAATGAAGTGCGGCTTCCAATATTCTAGGCTGAGGTCAAATATCTGGACCCAAACACTAGCAATCGAAGTCGTGACTTTGTAGGGATTGAAATCTGGCACCCACAGAGATAATCTGATATTGCTCGGATTAAGGGACCAAGATACCCGAGATTGAGCTCGAGATCGATCCTGCATATTGTCAAATTTGATACAGAAATAACCCTTACCCAAGGGGATTAGCTTCCAATTAGTTTGAATACACCATAAATCAAAAGACATTTTGAAGCGGTAAAATAGCCCAAGGTTTATTACCTTTTCCCATAGTAACACGACCAATCAAAGAAAAAGCGAATTCAGAGATGCTTTGTTTATATAGATTTTCATCAATCGCAACTGAGTAATAGTCACCCTTTTTAACAGGTTCAGGGATCGAACCAACTAAACCATTAACCACATTAGAGTAGGTTTTATGATTACCTGGAGCCAGTGTATGGAAAGAATCTGGGGCAGAGCCATTACCATTATTTAGCGAAGCATATGATTTTGCCAAATGTGGGCTGAAGTTGGGCATTGTGGCCAAAAACTGGGAATTCCCAGAACCAACTTTGGATACATGATTCAACAATGGGGAAACATTGGTAGAATCACGTGGTGGAGGAGGTGGAGCACGTGCTTGCCCTGGAGAACTGTTGCAATCATGGTTGGGGACCACATGCTGAGGGATACCAGAAAGAGGAGCCCAAGGGCCATCACCCCCCTGGGAGGGGGCGGCCATGTTGGATGTAATAGTGGTCGTCCCCCTTGAAGCATAAGGAGGGGGACACGGCCCCCCATGGTCAGCGTGCACCATGGGGGATGGGGAAACAACCCCTTGCACACCAACCTAAGCGTGGGACTGAGAAGCAGCGTGTGTGGGGGTAGGAGTGGCAGGCGGGATTCCCATATACTCAGAAGATGGAATCAAACCTAATTGTATGCAGGATGATGAGTTCTTGGGCTTTTGCTGACGATGAGGAATAAAACTGGACGGAGGAAATCCTTATAGGCCAAGCATTGAAGGTGAGTTCATGTTATTCTTATCGGAAATCAGTGTGGCCGTTGTGCGAGTGGAATCAGATGCCTGAGCGGGATGATCACGCATGGTCAGGCGTCTTGTGGGATTAGAGTTCGATGCATGTGGAAGGGTTCTAGGAGAATTATGAGAAAAATTCGAGATAAGGCCATGGAAGATGTTCGACTTGTCCATGGCGGGGAGGAAGGACGACGACGATCAATGGAGAAGGTGGCCGACGTCGATCACCAAGGAGGAGGAGAGAGCAGACTCTGAGAGAGTTGTTGATAGAGTAACTCAGCTGAATGAGGTTTAACTTTTAGAAAATTAGTATTCTTGATTTTTACAGCAGAAGTCTTAAACCCTTTTTAAGGTTGGTTTGTCAATACTTATATTCCAGAATGGTTATTATCAATTGGATAGAAATATTGCAAGTAAGTAAATTTGCAGAAATTAAGTGCAGAATTTAAATGACACAAAATTTATAGTGGTTCGATGATAGGGTAAATCCTCTACTCCACTCTTGTCCTACTCCAGGAGGAATCCACTAAATGTAACATAGATTTTTTTACAATAGTACAATAGTCCGAGATTACTTTGATCAGACATCCAGCCTATCTCCTGGGATTCAGCTCTTCGGGAACTGCCTCACTACTTCAGCTCTTCAAATCTTCGAGAATTGATCACACAACATTCCCTTAGATCTGAATCTAGTTCGACCTTTGTCTATTAACAAATGTTTTCCTCTTCAACTTTTGAAGAACATCTTCTATCTTCCATGTGAATGTTTTGGATAAAGTGTCTTTCGATGTAGGCTTGAGGTTGTATGAATTTTCACTTGAGAGAGAGATTTGCATATATTGCTTGAATGATTGAACGTTCTGAATTACTTGCTCTCTCTCTGTGTCATCTTGCTCTCACGAAAATTCCCTGACCTTTTATAGTGGGCTGAACTCGATTCTTTCACGGACTCTCCTTTTGAAGCTGTTTTTCGCATCTTTGTGTCGCTCTCTAGCGAAGGGTTTGTCGTGGCCGTCGATGCCTCTTTCTCGGCCCCAACGACGGCGATAAGAGTTTTTGTCCTCGATTTCGAGCATGCGAGAAAATACCTCATCTTTGGGGCTCCTTCGCACGTCTCCCCTAGAGTTTGCGATAGGGTTCGTTTAAACCCTAACCCTAATGCTTTTTACACCGCATGGTGCGGCGTCCGCTGCAGTACGGGGACTTCTTCTTCCATAAATGCGGACAAACAGACTTTGGGGATCGCAACTCAAAGACCCACGTTTTTCCATACCACTTCGGTGAAGCGGCCTAAAACCATGCAAACGCCCTTTTTGCCCAAACCCTATCGACGGGGATTTTTCCAAAAGCTGGTTAAAAATGGGGACTATTTCGTTACAATAGACGAAGATATATAGCAACAACAAATTGTGGAACTTAGAAATTCATTAATTGGTCGTGTGTTATTCCCCAAAGGTACGAAGCCAATGCCATTGGAAGATCTTAAGAAAAGGTTGTCAATGGTGTGGAATGCACAATCTCCCTGGAAATTCATCCCCCTTGGCAAAGGGTACTACAACATCCAACTATCAGATTTGAATGAACGTCATAGGATTCTCCAGAAAGCCACATGGAATTTAGCCCGTTTCAATATGTCTCATGAATTGGATCCCCGATTTTAACCCGTACAAAATCAATACATCAAAGGCTTAGGTTTGGGTTCGCATTTATGAGCTTAGTTTGGAGTATTGGTATCCATTGTTGATTACGAAATTAGCTAGCGCCGTAGGTACTCCCATGCAAATTGTGATCGCTCTTTAACGGGTGAGGTGGGTCACATTGTTCATGTACTTGTCGAAGTGGATCTTAGTTCTCCCCTTCAGGACTGTATAATGGTAGAACGAGTAGGCCATTGCTCTTTCGTCTCAATTGGTTATGAAAATATTCCGGAGTAATGTGTCCACTATCGGATTGTAGGTCATAACGTCAATCATTATAGGCAATCCATAACACATGAGGTCAAGAAAACAGAGATATAGATGTGTGGGGCGTGATCGCTCGATTGACAAGAATGATAATAGGGGGCAAACGCCGGTTCGAAAGGGTAAGGATGTAGCTGATACTTGGGTACAAGTAAAAAATAGGAGGGGACGTACATCGAATAGCAATAAGGATAACAGAGCCTCTACGTCAGGTATTTTGACCCGGAATTGGTTTGAAATTTTGGAGGAGTAGGATAGAATACATCAATAGCATGGGAGCATACCAAATTTTCTGGTGGGGAATCGCAGGACAATAGGGACCTTAGGATGGTTGTTCATTCGGAAAATAATACCGTTGTGGAAATTCTGGGGCTGAATAATGCGCAATCTTTGCCGCTTGAAAATGATGGGCCTGTTAATTATGATAGAAGATTGATTTTAGTGCAACGAGAACAATGGGATTCAGTTTCTGACAACTTGGGAGGGGCTACAATCTTAAATGCAAAGGTAAGGAAGCGGTGCTTAAGGTTGTGGATGAGGTTTCTAGAAGTAAGTCAATTAACCAGTATGAACTGAATAATCAGGATCCCTCGGAAAGTTTCCAGGCCATGGCAGCCGTTGCTCGATAGAGATGGTCTGACATGGCAGAAAAGTTTTCGTGACAACGGTTTGCCAGATATTTGGGTTTTTGTTAGAAACACTAACATGCAGTGCGGAGGTTCATAGTGTTTCTGATCAAATGGTGGTTTGTCGGGTTGGATTTTAGAATATGCGTTTTACATGAGTTTTGTTCATGCTCAATGTTCGTATATTGCTAGAAGGCAATTATGGTTTTTTTGAATGAATCAAATATATATTAAAAAATAAAAAAGAGTGATCCTGAACACAGGCCGTTCAGGTAGCCCAAAAGAAGACAAAAGAAAACGCAGATCCAGAAAAGTCAGAATGGTCACAAGCCGACCAGATGACTGAATGGTTGGGGCCTCATTAAAACCTCCCAAGGTAAACTCATCCTTGTGGGAAAACCCTTGGTAGGAAAAAGAGTACCCTCCATAAAAAAGCGTCCAAAAATACAAAAACAAAAAGCTCGGACGCATTATCTAACAAATCTATAGTTAGACTGACTAACATAATCCTCTGTGAGAAAGAGGATGATATCTGTAGAAGGGATCCCCCACGAAGTCCCCGATTGCGATCTCTTGCTCAGTAGGTCCGCCACTCGATTGCCTTCACGATAGATATGCGAAACCACCAAATCCATCTGTGAGAGCAAATGAAGAGTGTATCTCCATCTGCTAAGGTGACGCCAAGGGACATCAATGGATCGCTTGTGGAGCAAGTCCACAATGTAAACTGAATCTGACTCGAGCCAAAGTTGAGTCTAGCCCTTAGCGAATGCGTAATGAATGGCCCACATAGCCGCCACCAACTCAGCCTCAAACGCATACCCAGCACCACAGCGATCCACAAAGCAAACCCAAAAGAAGCCTCTGCATTTCCGGAAGACCCCAGAAGCTGTAAGGCTACCCGGCGCCCCTGAGGTGCTGCTGTCCGTATTCACCTTAATCCACCCTGGGAGGGGTTTTTGCCAATTAACTTGCACAATCTTGGGAGCTTGTCTAGCCCGCCCAGGAACGCGAAGTCGCCTGAGGATAAGGAGGTCCTGCTGATCATTATCCATGGAGCCCATATCTAAAGATGACGATTCAACAATAAGAACCCAGAGATGGGTGATCGTCTTGTTCACCGTCCAGACTTTATCATTGAAAACCAAATCGTTACGAATATGCCAAATGAGCCGGATGCAGGAGATCGCTGCCACACGCCATGAAAAAGCAACCTGATCACTGAAATGTTGATTCATGAATCGCGCCAGGAGTTCATAAAGCTATGGGCCGTAAAAGGATGAATATCAAAAGCCCCAAAAATCCAATGCCAAAGAGCCCTTGCAAAGACACAAGAGACAAACAAATGATCAATAAATTCAGCAGAAGCACAACAAAGGCCGTACGCCGAGGGGCCAATAAAACTCCCCCTAGGACGTAAAACATCCAAGACCGCCAGACGATTGTGAGTAGCCCGCCAGACCACAATCGAACGGCGTTCCAGAATGCGAGACCAAATCCAAGAACCCCAATGGACATAGGAGAATGGGGCCGAATATGCAAATATGCCGTCTTCGAGGTAATAGTCCCATTGTCGAGAATGCATCCGACCGCGCATCCTTGGCTGGTGCGATGGGGACGCGAATAAGTCTAGGCGAGATCCAGATAAGCCTCAGCGAGCGAGAGGGTGAAATGCCAAGACTCATCGTAGAAACGCGAGAAATACGGTCCGAAAGATATATCTGTACTCATGCGGAATACCAATTTTATCAGCAATGCTAGCCCAACCAGTTATCAATCCAAAATAATACATCAGAATGATTCCCAGGGATCCATCGAGACTCATCTAAACAATCCTCAATATTAGGGTCTAATCCCAGTCTAGATCGAAGAAGGAAGAAATGATCTACGTAAAGAACCGTCCGATGTCAAATAACGTTTCCAAAGGACTTGGAAAATCACAGAATCTGAAGTCATAACCTTCCATCCCAACTTCATCAGAAAAGCCTTATTTGCCACAATAATCGAGCGGACGCCCAGACCCCCCTCCGCCCGAGGCATGCAACACCAAGCCCAATTGACCACCACTGAACCCTTAGTGTTTACATCACCAGTCCAAATAAAGTTACGCATGGCTTGCTCCATGTGCTTAGGCAAGGAACGCGGCCACTTGTAAATCATCATCGTATGCACAAAGGAGCTAGTGATCACCGATTTAACCAAGCAATTTTACCAGCCAGAGAGAGTGTCGTCTCTTTCCATCTATGAAACTTCAGGATGACCTTATAAAAACATATCGCAAATTTGCGGCCTTGAGCCCTCTTAAAGATTGGAGCACCTAAATAAACCGTAGGAAAGGCCCCTAACTGAATACCCATAATATCCTGGATACGTCTACGCACATCAGAAAAAACCCGAGTGCTGAAATAAACCTTCAACTTGCAAGGATTGAAGACCTAACCCGAAATATCAGCATACTGAGTGAGAATCTGAAGGAGAGTGCGAGCATTAGCCGAAGAGGCCCCGCACATAATAATAATATCATCAGCGTAGAGGATCGAAGACGGGAAAACAATATGCCTAGACGCAACAAACGGCCCAAGCTGATTATGGTTCACCGCTGCCCTAATAAGCTTGCTCAGAACCTCCTCCACAATGCAAAAAAGAAGAGGAGATAAAGGATCGCCCTGCCTAACCCCATGAAAACAAGAGAAGTACCCCACTAGCGAGCCATTAAGTAAAATCAAAATCCTGGATGACCGAAGAATAACCTCAATCCAATGAACAAAAGTCTCCAAGAAACCAAACCGCTTCAGAACGTGTAGCAGGAAGCCCCAGTCTAAAGTATCAAAAGCCTTATGGATATCAATTTTCAAGATCATATTATCATCAAGCGATCATGCGAGGACTTTAAAGCCTTGAAACCATAGCAAACGATCATGAATCATGTCTGCAAGGGATAAATCAAATTGCGTAGGAGACAAATATAAAGAAATGATCGAGCCCAACCGAGTAGCCAGAATCTTAGTAATAACCTTGGAAAGGAAATTACTCATAACTATTGGACGAAAGTTGTCAATAGTGTTGGCATCCTTCGTCTTTGGAATAAGAGCCATGAAACTAGCGTTCAACCCCGAAGAGAGGGTCGAGCTAGTGAAGAAAAAGTGAACCGCTACAATATCCTCTCCAGCATGAGAATGTCCCAACGGTGGCGATAAAATGTCCCAGTGAAACCATCCGAGCCTAGAGAGCTATCCGATCCCATATCAAACACCGCTTCCCGAATCTCTGAATCCGAAGGAATAGCCATCAAGATAGCATTATCCACTTGCCCCCACTATCGGGGATATGACGATCAACCATAGAATAATCCGTAATATTGCCCCTGAGTCGAGAAAAGCTCCTTATAGAAGGAGGTAACGTGATCCCCAAGAACACGGATCGTCCGAATAATCACCATTAATCATCAAACCCTGAATGCCCGACGGCTACCCCGAATCGACAATGTCGATGAAAAAGGTTGTATTACGATCCCCATCCTTAAGCCATGCTGAACGAGCATACGCTTTAGGAATTCAGATTGTAAAAATAACGTGTGGGACAAAGCATTTTGGGCTTCAAATTCCATATCACGACGGGCAGAGAGAAACCCAAAGTCTCATTATCCTTTGAATCGGCGAACTTTCATCATCGACAATCCACCTTATGATTAATATTCCCAAAGACATCTTTATTCCAAACCTTAATAGTCTGTCTCAACCTTTTAAGCTTCCACATGACGCGCAAAAGAGGATTGGGTGATGCGCACGGTGCGGCCCAAGAAGAAGTTACTAGGTCCCGAAATGAGTCATGAAAAACCAACATTATTTGGAAACAAAATGGAATCGGACCCTGGACGGATGATAAGCAAGAGAGACCAAAATGGGATGGTGATCCAGGTGCTGCGAGGAAGGACCAAACCCTTGACAACTTGTCAAAGAGAGAAAAATCGACACATTGCTAGGGCTCGATCCAATTTAGCTGGAGGAGGGATAGGGGCATCGGGAGGGCACTGAAAACAAACAAAAGATCATCCTCCAAAAATCCTTGAAATCCTCACAAGAGTCCTGGGATAAAATACCACTTTGCCGAACGCTCATGGTGACCCAAAACAAGACATCAAAATCCCCAATAATCGGTAAATCATCAAGACCCAAATTTCTTAAATCCAGCCAAAGCATCGTCGAGCAATATGATTACATAAACCATGAGCAAAGCCAATATGAAAAATCGAGAGCCCAATGAACTCGAACAATACACCGAGAAGAAATCCAAACTGTTGCAAACCGGAGATGCCAAGATCACGAGAACACCCAAATATCAGCCCGACCGTTAGAACGGAAGTTTTGAGTCACGAAACTAAAACCCAGATTACTCCAATACGGCGATATCGAAGAAATGTCCACCTTAGGCTCACAGATAGCCAAAATAGAAGGTTTATGCTTTTGACATAAAGCCTTAAGAACATTACGAGAAGCAATGTTCAAAATCCCCTGGATATTCCATAAGATGCAATTAACAAAACAGAGAATTTTTGTGATGTGTTGCCGCGGTAAAACAGGAGTGTGATGTGTTGCAAAATCCAAAGATTGAGCATTAACAACTTCATCAGCATAATCTGCCCATCATTTTGAAGCCGCAATATCTAATTCATTGGGCCCTGGGAGATCCGACTCAATCGTGAGGTCATGAATAACCGGAGAAGGGCCTTGAGCAACATTCTGAAGTAACCTGGATTTGGCCGCATCAAGGGAGCTGTCCCAGAAGGCTCGACTAAGAGCACGGATGGGCTTCTCCAACTAGTCTTTGAATAGTAAAGAAGGGGAGACTTGTAGAACAGAACCGAGTGTTAGAGATCAGGTCAGCCTTGGGAACCGGATCTTTGAGTGAGAAGAACAGGAGATGAATCCGTTGGATCTTTTCGGAATGTTATCATCTGTGGCAAGATCCTCAAAAGCATTGCCAAGGTAGATATCGTTAGGACAAGTGACTATGGCACAGGAGGGGGAGCTCGGCCGCACAGTCGAACCCATATTTTCCATTAAGTTATCAACGGCCTTGCCCTTGTCCGTAGCTTTGTTGCATTGGACGATCAACTCTACGAACTCTAGAACGACCCCTTTGTGCTAAAGTACGACATCCATCGGGAGCCCTAGAACGCCTTTGATTAGGACTAGGTCATCTTTATGTATCCCAAGTCCCCGTAGAAGTAAGATGGCAAGAAGCGAGTTGAATGTCCCATAACATAGCACTTAGAATAGATTTCGGGAGTTTCTCATAGCTAAGCGACACAAACGAACACGGCCAATCCGTTCCACCATAATATGATCTTCCAACGGTTTTGCGGATCTATATCAACCAACACATGAATAAAATGTCAAAGAGAGCCATCCAATGATCGTTGATCTATTTGAATCAAATTACCAATCGCACGGACCGTCCCCAAAATGGTACTTGGATCCCGATATTCCAAACTTAGCTAAAAATGCGAACCCAAAAGCGCTCGAAGTGTGAGCCTTATAGGGGTTGAAGTCAGGAACCCATGGAGAAAGACGGAGAGTACCGGGTTAAGTGCCCAATTGATACGTGGAATCGAGCACATGCTCGGTCCCGCACATTAAAAACATTTGACACAAAAGCATCCCTTACCAAGGGAATTAATTTCCAATTATTTTTAATGCCCCGAGCTCGGATAGCCGTTTATGAAAAATCATCGTCGGCTAGGGCTTGTTACCCTTGCCCAAAATGACCCGCCCAATCAAAGAATAAGAAAATTCAATAAGACGTTCGAAATGACATGAGAAAAAGAGGATAGATTACATGGGGCCGGGGAAGAGCTGAATCCATAAGGTGGGGTTACTGAAACAACTTTAGTGAAAGTGTTACCCAAATTAGAGTGAGCATTATGAGCCGAAAGTCGAGGGTTCGATTCATGAGGGGAGGCCATGGCGGAGGAGCTTCCAGCAATTTGAGCAGCACTATTGGGAGGGCATGCAGGAGGGATACTCTGAAGATGGCAGACAGTGGCCCAGGGGTCATCACCCCCCTGGGAGGGGGCGGTCCTGGATGTAGGTGCAGCCGCCAGCCCCTCATAAAGTCCCACGAGAGGGCCAACCCCATGGGTAGTGGCATCCATGGGGGTAAGGGAAGGCCCCCAATAGCCGGCGGCAAAGGAGGTAGGGGTGCGCCCCTAATGCCGATCCACTTGCATGGGCACGGCAGGACGCGTCGGTGGTGGGAGGTAAGCCTCCTGTGGAACCAAACCTGCAGATGAGTGCGTCATCGAGGGTGGGCCTGGTGGTTTTTGGATGGCGTAAAATTCCACGGCAACCCATAGCAGGAAAACGATGCGACGCGGCGACTTCACATTGCCGGGATGTTCGACGCTTTGAGCGGAGGGACGTGCAGCGCCGATCGATGGAGATGGAGGTGATGGCTGAGATCGTGCATGGTGAGGCATGAAGTTGGAAGTTAAATCATAAAATGATTCCTATGAAGCCAAGAAGAAAGACGCCGGCAAAGTTACGGTGACGTTGAACTTGGCGGTCGGATGGTAGAGAGGAGAGAGAAGAGAGCATTAGGGTTTTTATCCGAGGGATCCCATAGCGATAAATAATCGTGTAAGAAAGAAGTTAAGACACCTTCAGAAGGCAATTATGGTTGGATATCCATTCTCTGGGTACTGGTAATCATTTTATTTTGGGGGATGTTAATGCAATCCTTGGAGCACATGAGAAACAAGGGGGGAGCACTGCCTCATAACATTTCTTGTAGGGAGTTTCAAGAATTTATTGATGACAACAATCTTGTTCACGTCCTTATGTAATGATTTTACTTGGGGCGTTCTTCGTCCTTCTGGAGGTTGGTTCAGGCAAAATTGGATCGTATTTTAGCAACTTCATGATTTATGAATTTGTGGCAGTCGATTGGAGGTTATGTGTGTATCAGACACTACTCCGATCATAATCCTATTGTCTTGTGGTGTAATTTCAGGACCCAGCATGGCCCGACAGCGTTTTGGTTTCATTCAATGTGGCTTCAGCATGAGGGTTTTAAAGTTGTGGTTGAAAATTTTTGGAAGATGGATTGTCATGTGATTCACCCGATGGCCCGGGTGATGCAGAAACTCAAGACTACATCCTATTCTCCGATAATGGAACCACTCAATTTTTGGTAATATCCACCGTCAGGTTGACTCCATTCAAGTTTGCCTCCAAACTCTTCAGGCTAAGATCTATATGCATGGCTATTCAGACGATTTAATGCAATAAGATCTGAACTTACATACGAAATTGAGCAAACTTCTCAACGGCCAATATGAATTTTTGAGACAACAAAGTCGTACAAAGTGGCTCACGGATGGGGATCGAATACTAAATTCTTCCACAAAAAACTCTGGGCTAAACGGTCTAAGAGCTACATTACTCATTTGCTTGTTGTTGGGGCTATGACTAATAATCAACAAATTAATTGAAGGCATGTCACCCAATTTTATGAGCAGTTTTTTTTCGGAATCGGATACCGGGACTGTGGATTATACTATGGTAGACAACATCATACATCCTACGGTGACTCATGAGGAAAATAATATGATGTGTGCAATCCCCATTGATGATAAAATCCAGACGGCAATTTTCGATTTGGGCCCAGATAATGCATCGGGTCCGGACAATTTTGGAGGTCATTTCTATCCGAATTGCTGGGACATTATTGCCGACGATGTATTGGCAGCGGTGCGATCGTTCTTCGTGAGTAATCACCTGCCCTTGGGTTGCAACTCTGGTTATATGGTGTTGATCCCTAAAAATAATAATGTGGACCGGGTTGAGGAGTACAGATCGATGTATTAAGTAACTTTTTATTCAAAATAGTTACTAAGATTTTGGCTACGAGATTTGGGTCGATCCTGATGAATCATGTTTATGATATGCAATTCGGTTTCATTACTGGGAAACAAATTCATGATTGTATCGCTTTGGCATTGGAAGGGGTGAATTGTCTTCTTAATCGATCTTTGAGGTTGAACATGGTTCTTAAAAAGGATATTCGTAAAGCGTTTGATACGCTCCGATGGGATCTTATCTTTTATGTCCTCAGGCACATGGGTTTTGACAATAGGTTTGTGGATTGGGTTAGCACCATTTTTACATCTGCCCGTATCTCAATTCTATTTAATGGTTGTCATGAGGGCTATTTTCAGTGCACTAGAGGCGTCCGCCAGGGGGATACATTATCACCTCTTCTTTTTTGTGCAGCAGAAGACGTTCTTGCTAGTGCTTTGGACACGACCGTGCAACAGGGTCTTCTTTCTCTTGTTTTGGCGCCCAGATCCATCAAATTTCCTCCATGTTTATTATATGCAGATGATATTCTGATCATGACAGCGAGTTCTAGGGGTAATTGCCAGCAGTTGAGGCATATTTTGATGGAGTATGGCAAAATTTCTGGTCAACACTTCAGCCCAGAGAAGTCGAAGGTTTATTTTAGGGATAATACACCTTCACGATTTATGCATCGCATCCAGTCGCATTTACCTATTAACAGAGGCACATTTCCTTTTAATTGTTTAGGTGCTCCGTTGTTTAAGGGGGCCCCTAAATTCGATATATTCAGCCTCTCCACGATAAATTTTTATCTAAGTTCAAAAGATGGAAGGGGACTTGTTATCTATGGCTGGCCGCATTACTTTAGTAAATTCAGTGATTACTAGCTCATCTGTTCATTCTATGTTGGTCTATAGATGGCCGATGACGCTTCTCAGATCCATGGAGAGGGCCATCAAGAACTTTATTTGGTTAGGGAATATCTTCGCAAAAGGCTCAGTGACTGTGAGTTGGGACCGCTGTTGTGCGTCCAAAGAAGAAGGGGGTTTAGGCGTGAGATCTTTAATCGTTGCCAATAAAGCTTTTCTTATGAAGATTGCTTGGAAGATGATTAATTCGGAGAATGAGGTCTTCAAAATTTTAAGGAGGCATTTTATGGATGAGGGGCCACGCACCACGTACATTGGTTCGTCCATTTGGCCAGGTTTGCGCCCTATCACGGTGGATTTAATCTCTCAGTCTAGAAGGATCTGAGTGATCGCTCGGCTGTTTGATTTTGGCTTGACAACTGGTTAGGATATTCTATTGCCGATCGCATTAGAATCCCAAACAATTTGCGCAGATTCTTTGAATTTCCCATATCGGACTACTTCTTCAACGGTGTGTGGCATTTTACATAATAGTTCTTGGTGGCATATACGGGTTTTGTGATTGATATCCTCCGGATTCCTATTGCTATTAATACAGAGGATAAACGTATTTGGACTTATTCAAAAGAGGGCGAAGTCTCATCGAAAGAAGCATATAAATTTGTTCGGGATACTTTTCTAGAGGTCCAATGGGGTAAATGGATCTGGTCGCCAAATATCCCAGCCAGAAGATCTATTGTTGTTTACCGTTCCATTCGCAACCGGCTAGTAGTGATTGATAATTTGTGCCTTAGGGGATTTTGTGGCCCCTCAGCGTGTCCTTTTTGCTATGGTGAGTCTGAGTCTATGGATCATATATTTACTAACTGTTGTTTTGCTAGGTACGTCTGGCAATGGGTCCAAGATGCTTTTGAAGTTAGTATTACATTAGGCAGGGGGAGTGAACCATTTATACATATCGGTTCTTCAACAAAACTTCAGCCCGTATGTTTCTTTCCTTTGGAAGGTGGCACACCTTTCGACTATATGGATCATTTTGCATATGAGAAACGAGTGGATCTTTAGTGACGTTAAGCCCATCCCTACAGCAGCTATCATCAGGCTTTGTGCTCTAATTATCGAGTCTTCGGTTGCAGATAAGAATTGTATGTCTAATTTGGTGTATGACCTCCTCTTTCTTTGTAGGTTAGCAATTCTTGGACGTCCAACATGCCAAGGTTGTTCGATGGTATCCCTCTTTATCGGGATGGACCAAGGTTAATACATATGGTTGTGCATATGGGGCCCTGGGGAGTTGTGTGACAGCGGGTGTTTTTCATAACTACAGAGGCTTCTTTACTGGGTGTTTTGTGCAAATGGTTGGTACGGGATTCACTTTTCAATCCGAGCTTCTAGCGGCTATGACGGCTATTGAACGGGCTTATAATCGAGGATGGCACAAGCTATGGCTCGAATCTGATTCAACATATGTCTGCGATTTACTTGCGACACGTTCTCTCAAAGTTCCATGGAAATTTTTGGCAAGATGGCGCCTCACTCTCCATTATATTTCCCAAATGAAGTTTGTGGTGACTTACATTTATAGAGAAGGCAACAAAGTGGCGGATAAGCTTTCGAAAATGGACATCAACACGCAGTGGACCCATGTTCCCCCGGACTCGATTTTGTCTGAGCTTAATGAAGACAGAGGCGGCAAGATTTTCTATTATTTTGGGTAGATTTGTCTTCTTTTCTCTTTTTTTTCTCTATGGGGTACTATTTTTCCTATCAAAGGTTTTTCTCTTTGGGGTTTTACTTTGGTAGGTTTTTACGAGGCCCCAATTTTACCCTTTTCGTTATTTTGATTATCATTTTGGCTTTCCTTCTAGCTAGCTGCTTGGCTTGTAAGCAGCATTAACCTTTTTCATTTTTATTTATATATTCTGATTGGATCAAAAAAATAGTGGGAGTTTAAATT
The DNA here is from genome assembly GCA_016081115.2 of Rehmannia glutinosa. NCBI lineage: Eukaryota > Viridiplantae > Streptophyta > Magnoliopsida > Lamiales > Orobanchaceae > Rehmannia > Rehmannia glutinosa. The sequence continues at coordinate 53,749,452 of CM071937.1, read as the reverse complement.
TTGTGCGTTAAAGAGATAGACAAAATTCAAACTCTTACTTTTGTTCATTGGCTTGTCTAGATTCTGCAGCATCGTTGGTTTACCCCTTAAGTTCAGTCATTTCCATCATTTCTTGATTGACTCTGTTGTAAGTCTTCTGAAAGACTTAGCTGATGTACTTGACTGAAGCTCTTCTGATCCACTCAGCTATGACTCAGCTGACTCTCCTCTACATTTTCCAGCAAGTATTATGTACCTTCAACTTAGCTGCTATTTGACTCAATTAGATTTTCAAACTATTATAAAGTTGAATTTACATACAAAATTTGAGTGCCAACTTTCTAATACAGAGTTTTCTAAGCATCATCAAAATCTATACAATAAATTTCTTAATAATTTTCCCCTTTTCATTGATGCCAAAACTTTTCTTACAACATCATGTGCTGAAATTAAATAATTGAAAAAGAATGTATCAATTTGTATGTATATTAGAAGTATATTGTAAAAATACAAAACAAATCGTTTTACAGTTATCTTCTGATCTCCTATGTTGTCTTCTTCTTCTATCTTCTTCTTCTTCTGCTATTCTTTTTCTTTCCTCATCATCTCTTCTTTGCTTCCTATCTTCATCAGCTTTTTTTCTCTTTTTTTGAATGAATTAAAGATATATAAATATGAAAAAGAGAGTGTTCGATCACAGCGGATCAGGTAGCCAAAGAAAAAGCCTTAAAACATGTCCGAAATAAAATCGAAATGGTCACAAGACAACCAAATGGCTGAATGGTTAAGGCCTCGTTAAAACCTCCCAAGGTAAAACCCACCCTTGTGGTAAAAACCCTTGGCAAGAAAAAGAGTACCCCCATAAAGAAAGAAAACGTCCAAAAATACAGCAAGGAGAGCTCAGACGCATTAACTAACAAACCTATAGTTGGACTGGCCAACATAGTCTTCCGTGAGAAAACGCACGATATCGCCGACGGGACCCCACCAAGTAGCGAGTCGTTCGTTTTTTGCGAAGTAGGTCTCGCCACTCAATTGCCTTCCCGAAATATATGCCAGACCACCAAATCCATCTGAGAAAGCAGGTGAAGAGTGTAACGCCACTTGCTAAGGTGTCGCCAGGGAACTGCAGCGGACCTCTTCTGGAGCAAGTCCACCACATAAAAAGAATCCGACTCAAGCCAAAGTTGAGTCCAGCCCTTAGCGAATGCGTAATGAATGGCCCACATAGCCGCCACCAATTCAGCCTCAAAAGCATAGCCCGCACCACAACGTTCAACAAAAAAACCCCAAAAGAAGCCTCGCAATTCCAGGAGGAAGACCGGAAGGTTTGTAAGACTTTGGCGCCTCCCCCTGCTGCCGTCCGTATTCACCTTGATCCGGCCCGGAAGGGGTTTTGCTAATTAACTTGCACAATCTTTGGGGCTTGTCTAGACCGCCTTGGGGAACTCGAAGTCTTCGTACAATGAAAAGGTCTTGTTGATCATTATACATGCAGCCCGATCTAAGGAAGAGGATTCCATGATAATAACACGAAGGTGGAGGATGGCCGCGTCCACCATCCAGAGCTTGTCATTAAAAACCAAGTCATTCCGGATATGCTAGATGAGCTAGATGCAAGACAACACTGCCACACGCCATAAGAAAGCAACCTGGTCATCTTTGAAATGAAAATTCATTAAACGCACCAGGAATTCATTAAAGCTATGAGCCATAAAAAGGTGAACGTTAAATGAATCAAAGATCCACTGCCAAAGAGCCCCTACAAAGAGACAAGAGACAAACAAATGATCATGCATTGATGGCAAGAGCAAAGACAACAAAGACCATAGACCGAGGGGCCAATGAAACTCCCCTAGGGACGCAATAAGTCCATGACCACCAAACGATTGTGGATTGCTCTCCATGCCACAATCGAACGCCATTTCGAGGATATGAGGTGACCAAATCCAAGAACCCCATTGGACCACCGGAGAATGGGGCCGCATATGAGAATAAGCCCATTTCAAGTAATAATCCCATCATCGAGTGCATCCGGACTTGCGTATCCTTCGAGGTCGGGGCTCGGGGACGCGAACAATATCCCGGACCAGATCCGGATAAGCCTCCACAAACAAGAGGGTGAAATGCCAGGACTCATTATAGAAGTAATCCGAAATGCGATGCCCAAATAGATATATGTACTCTGCGGGATGCCAATTCTATCGCAATGGTGTAACCCAACCAGTTGTCAAGCCAAAATAAAACCTCGGAATTACACCAGGATCCAACGAGAGTCATCCAAGAAATCCGTAATGCAAGGCCTAATCCTGGTCCGGATGGAAGAAGGGATGAACGCCGTCGGAGAGAGTCGTCAGAAGTCAAATAACATTTCGAGAGTTTTGTAAATCATAGAATCCAAATTCATTACCTTCCAACCCAGTTTCATCGAGAAAAAGTATTATTAGCCACAATAATAGAGCGGACGCCCGTCCCCCTTTGGCGAGGCATACAACATCGATTCCAATTGACCACCACCGAACCTTTAGAATTAACATCACCAGTCAAATAAAATTCGTATGGCCTTTTCCATTTGCTTGACAAGGATCTAGGCCACTCGTAAACCATCATCGTGTGCATAAAAGAACTAGTGATCACCGAATTAATGAGGCAGACACGACCAACAAGAGATAAAGAGGTCCCTTTCCATCTTCTAAATTTGAGAATCACCTTATCAAAAATGGGCTATAAAAGTGCAGCCTTAGGAGCACCTTTAAATATTGGGGCGCCTAGATAAACCATAGGGGAGGCCCCTAATTTAATACCTGTAATCGTCTGTATACGGCCACACACATGTTTAGAAACCCAGGTGCCGAAGTAAACTTTTGATTTGCGACGATTGAAGGCCTGACCCAATTTATCTGCATATAACATGAGGATCTAAAGAAGGATGCTGGCATTAGCTGAAGAGGCCCCACACATAATAACAATATCATCTGCGTACATAATGGAAGAAGGGAAAGTGATCTATCGAGGCGCGAAACCCACATACGCTGGAAACGAAATGGAACCGGACCCCTACTAACAGATGATGAGCATGAAACCAAAATGGGATGGTGATCCAAGCCAATGTGAGGAAGAACCAAACCTTTGGTCGCTTGCCAAAGAGAGAAAAATCGACTTGTTGCTAGGGCTCGATCCAATTTAGCCTGGAGAAAGGAGAGGGGTGTGCGGGGGGAGCACCATGTAAACAAATTCCCCGTAGTCGGCACAGAAAACAAACCCGCATCCTCCAAAAAGTCTCTGAAGTCCTGACAAGAAGACTGGGATAAAATGCCACTACCCAACCTCTCATGATGACCCAAAATAGCATTAAAATCCCCAATGAGGAATAAATCATCAAAGACCCAAATTTCTCAAATCCAACCAAAGCGTCGCGGTCAATATGATTACATAAACCATGAACAAAGCCAATATGAAAAATCAGAGCACCCAAATGCACCGAAGAACAACACACTGGGAAAAATCCAAACCTGTTGTAAAATAGAAATGCCCAGATTACAAAAAAACCAAATATCATCCCGACCATTAGAATGAAAATTCTGAGTCACAAACTTCAGACCCAAACTAGTCCAATAAGAATCTGAAATCGAAGAAATGTCCACTTTAGGTTTACAGATAGCCAAAATAGACGGTTTATGCTTCTGAAATAAAGCCTTAAGAACATTGTGAGAAGCAATATTCCCAATCCACCGGATATTCCAGAAGATGCAATTCATTGAGATGCAGTTGGGGGGGCAGCCCATGCTGTGCGCATGGTAGAGTCGGGACCTTGGGCATAGATACTTCGTCATCATAATCTGCCCATCGTTTTGAAGTCGCATAATCTAGTTCATTGGGCCTGTAGAATCTGAGTCAATCGTGAGATCATGAATAGCTGGAGATGTGCCTTGTGCAACATTCTGAAGCAACCTAGATTTGGCCCAATCAAGGGAACTATCCCGGAAAGCTCTACTAAGAGCACGGATAGGCTTCTCCAACAGGCGTTGAATTGTAAGAGGCAGACTTGTAGAAAAGGAACCAGTGTTAGGGACTGGAGCCTTGGGTACCGGTTGGCGAGTTGGAAGAACCGGAGGGGAATCCGTGGAATGTTGTTATGGTGTGTCATCCGTGGCAAGGGCTTCAAAAGCATTACCAAGGTGGATGTCATTAGAGCAAGTGACTATGGCACAGGATGGGGAGCCTGGCCGCATAGTCGAACCTGTATTTCCCATTGAGTTATCAACGGCCTTGCCCTTGTCCGTATTCTGCTGCACTGGACGATAGACTTTGCGAACCCTGGAACGACCCCTTTGTGTTGAAGTATGGCATCCATCCGGAGCCCTGGAACGTCCTTGGGTAGGACTAAGCCATCTTTCTGTAGCCAAAGTCTCCATAGTAGTAAGACGGCAAGAAGCAGTTGGGTGTCCCGTAACATTACACTTAGAGCAGAACTCGGAGTTTCTCATAGCTAACCGACACAATCGAGCATTGGCCGACCCGTTCTACCATAATATGATCCTCCAACGGTTTTGCGAGATCTATGTCAATCAACACACGAATAAAATGGCCCAGGAATCCATCGAGAGATCGCTGATCGATTTGAATCGGATTACCAATAACACTGGCGATCCCCAAAATAGTATGAGGTTCCCAGTATTGCAAATTGAGCTCAAAGATGCGAACCCAAAAACTGGCTACCGAAGTGTGAACCTTGTAAGGATTGAAATCCAGGACCCAGGGAGAAAGCCGAATAGTACCCGGATTAAGTGCCCAATTGAATGTGGTGAGCACGAGCTCTATCTGCGCATTAAAAAATTTAACACAAAAATATCCCTTGCCCAAGGAATTAATTTCATCATTTTTAATGCCCCATATCTCGGATAGCATTTTATGCAAAAGCATAGTCGGCCTTGGTTTGTTACCTTTTCCCAAAATGACCCGCCCAATCAAAGAATAAGAGAATTTGGCAAGGCGTTCTTTGGTAAACGTTTTCATCAATAGTCACAGAATAATAATCTCCCTTCCTAATAGGTTTAAGAATAGAATGAAGCTTGTCGAAAACTATATGAGAAAATGAAGTGAGATTACATGGGGCCTGGGGAAACGTAGAATCCAACGGATGGGTATTACCTAAAACAATTTTCGCAAAAGTGTTACCTAAATTAGTATGAGCATTAGCATTATGAGCCGAAAGTTGAGGGTTCGAGTCATGAGCGGATGTCGTTGGGGAAGAGCTTCAACAAAAAATAATAAATTATTTGAACTCTCAGCTTTCCTTCTCTCCTTTACTTCTATCTTTCTAAGCCTTAGCTCATCCATCTCATATTTTGGTGCCAATTCATTGGGTCTGCGCTCATCTTCTCTATTCTGAGCTTCTCTAAGGCCCATCCAACATGCTGCATACCTTTTTAAAGAATTGATGGCCATGACTCTGCTAACTCTTTTTGGTGGAGAGCCTCTGCCTCTCCCACTAGAGTGAGAATCTTGGCCTCTTCCTCTATTTGCACTTTTTCCACCTGCAGGGCTGCCTCATCTATTAACTTATGTTCCTTGAGTCGGCTACTTCTTAGTCTCTTCAATATCTTTTAAGCCCTTTGCCAAATACAGTTCCCAAGCATCATTGATATCCATCCCTGCATAGTACCCTTCTAATAAAAGAGTATCGAACTCTTCATTAGACCTTTCTTCCAAGGGACCTGCTAGTGGAGTAACTTCTTCTCTTGGGAGCAACCCTGCAGGTGGACCGCCATATTGGATCTTCAACTTCTCAATCCTCTCCTCCTGATTGTTGTCAAGCTTGGCAATTTCTTTCTTAGATTTCTGAAAAGTCAAATCTATCGTTTCTTCAGCTAACAATGAGGGAGGGAGTTGAGATAGGAAAGAGGTGGTGCCTTTGCCTTTAATTGATTTTGTAGGGGGTGATTTTTCTTATCTATTTTGGCATCATCACCTGAAGAAGGTTGGAATGATTGAAGAATAGAGTCGAGCTTATGGTGAGTCGCGGAGTCTGCTACTCAATTGGTCTTCTTTCATTGAAGCTTCCATATACTCCAGCTTTTTCTATATTTTAGTTTGTAGCAGCCCCATATCCGTTCAATGACTCCTTTCCATCCTAGCGATGTTGTCCATTTGTGTCTGTTGGAAGTCAAGTTGTTCAGCTCCCCATAGCAACAACTTAGAATTCAGCTCTCTGAAGTAGCCAACTTGCTCCCTATGAAGAGCCTTAGTTTGTTGCGTCCATTCCTTGATTCGTAGCACTGCTCAATGAATATCTCCTGAAATCGTGGCATCATGATTGTCGATTTGAGTTCTTAAGTATGCAAAACGTTTCTCCATAGCCTCCATTTCTTTGCACATTACTCTGACGGCTCGGCGAGAGTCTGTTGCTTGTTAACTGGTATCTTCTAGAGCATTATTAAAATCATGGCCATACAAAACAATCCTGGTATCCAATGAACATGCAAATCAGTTGAGTTGACATCGACTCAGAATCTGGAAGCTTCTTTCACAGACTCTTCTTCCCAAGGGATATATCTTTGCGGAATGGGAAATGCAGCATTCCCAAATTATCAATAGGATCTGAGGAAGGTCCCACACCTCCTTCGAAAATCCTTGCCTCGTCACCCTGACCAACAACTCTTTGTGCCTCAGCTGATTGAGCTTCATTGGCAGACGCAATTGTGGTAGCCTATTGAGCTGACAACGCCTCAGTTGTCTTAACAACTTCACTGGCATCAGTTTGAACTTCCTTTTGAGTTGACGGTGCATCAACTATTTCAACAGCCTCATTTGTAGGATATTGAGCTAGTTGAGGAGGGGGTCAACTAACACAAAACTCATCCTGGTGTATTTCTGACTGTCCTCTGGATCATTGGCATCCTTATCAGATTCGATAGATTCATGGCTTCCAATTCTTCAGTTATGTCTAAAAGTTCTGCTTTGGATTTAATCTCTATCAAAGCATCTATGATCATGGACTCGGGTGATTGAGATCCTCGGACTATTGGTGCATCATGATTACTTGAACATTTTCCCTTGCAGTCTCAACTGCAGAAGGGTCTTCGCCAACCCCAGCAGCTATAGCGTCCTTTTCTAGATTAGTTGAATTTAATGCGAAAAATAAACAATAAATAAAAGAAAAATACTTTAGGAGAATGCTTAAAATACGAGAATGATAAAAAAATCTTTCTTTGCAAAAACATTACAATGAAATAAATACTAATAACTATTAGTCCAACATACTCATTAAAAAATGGCATTCAACGTTTATTAAATTTTTTTTTTTTTTGATCAAATGGGAAAATAATATAAAAAAGAAAAAGATCTCGCCTACAAGCCAAGCGGCTAGCCAATACAACCAATCATGTCCAAAGCTATAAACAAAAGTCACGGAAAAAGCGCTTACAAGCCAAGCAACTAGCGAGGAAAAAGATGGGGCCTCGTTAAAACCTATCAAAGAAAAATCCAGAGGAAAAACCTTTGATAGGAAAAAGAGTACCCCATATATCAAGCAAAACGAAAGCAAATCTGGCCAATGATGTCTTCATGCAACTCATTGGAGATCGATTTGGAATCATGTAAGACCAGTCTAAATGAACATCCATCTTCGAGAGCTTATCCGCTACTTTGTTGCCTTCCCTGTAAATATGAGAGACCCTGAAATCCATGAGGGATAGGTAGTGAAGAGTCATCTGCCATCGGGCTAAGAACTTCCATGGGACCCCTATAGACCGTGTGTCCAGCAAACTGCAAACATATGTGGAGTCGGATTCAAACCACAATTTGTGCCAACCTCTCCTATAAGTGCGCTCAATTGCTATCATTGTTGCGATCAACTCCGCTTCAAAAGCAAATCCAATGCCAATTTTGTGAGTAAAGCAACCCGTGAAAAAGCCCGTGCAATTTTGAAATACCCCTGCTGCCGTACATCTCCCCGGAGCTCCATGCGCACAACCGTCAGTATTAACTTTCTGGTAATGGAGGATACCAGCGAATGGTCTTGATCCCTGGCGATGGTTTGGGCCTCCCCGGAACGCCGAGCCACCGTAAACAAGTAAGATCAAAAATCAAATTAGACATGTAATTACGATCCGTAACCGATGATTCCATAATAAGTACCTTGATCAAAATAATTGCAGCCGTATGAAGAGGTTTGACATCCCCAAATATCCACTCGTTGCGAGCACGCCAGATAGCCCTTATTGTGGATATAATAGCAGACTTCCAAAGTGAAATAACCTGCGGACTGAACCTCTGACGCGTTGCCCAAATGTACAGGTGGTTCACACCTCCATTCAATGGAATACTAACTTCGAAAGTATCTTGAATCCAATTCCAAATCGCTGTCGCAAATTTACAACTTGTGAAGATGTGATCGATGGACTCAGAGTCTTCGTAACATAATGAACATGCTGTAGGACCCCAAGATCCCCGAATGTTGTCCATAACAGGGAGACAGTTATATATAGAACGCCAGACAGTAATAGATCTTCTCGTCGGAATATTAGCTGACCATATCCACTTGCCCCACTGAACCTCAGGGAATTGGTTTCTAACCAGATTATATGACTCCTTTGAAGATACATCCCCGTTCTTTGAATTGATCCAAATATGTTTATCCTCCGAATGCGGTGTGATCGGAAACTTGAGGATGTCAATAACAATGCCCGTATAAGCCACCATGAAATCCTCCGTAAAATGCCAAACCCCATTGAAGAAATAGTCTGAAATGGGGTAATCAAAATATCGATACATATTGGCAGGGATACCAATGCGATCGGCAATTGAGTATCCTAACCAATTATCCAACCAAAAACGAACACAAGATCGCTCACCCAGAATCCATCGGGATTGAGAAATCAACTCCAAAGTGACGGGACGTGGACCAGGCCAAATAGACGATCCAATATAATTCCTTCTAGGGGTACCATTAAAAAAGCGTTGACGCAGAATCTGAAATACCATAGATCGCGACTGAATCAACTTCCATGCAACTTTCATAAGAAAAGACTTATTGGCTGCAATAAGGGATCGCACCCCCAGACCCCCTTCTTCCTTAGGAGCACAACAACGAGCCCAATTGACTGTCACAGCCCCTTTCTTGGTAATGTCCCCTGACCAAATAAAGTTCTTCATAGCCTTATCCATTGACTTGAGCAACGTCCTCGGCCATCTATAAATAAGCATAGAATGAACAAATGAGCTAGATATCACTGAATTTACTAAAGTAATGCGACCCGCCATAGATAAAGACGTACCTTTCCATCTTTTAAATTTGGACAGAATTTTATCGTGAGCAGGCTGAAAATATCTAATTTTTGGGGGCCCTTTGAACAACGATACGCCTAAATAAGTGAAAGGAAAAGATCCATGAGAAATCTGCCAGTGCGTCTGAATCCGTCTCATGAGCCTAGTAGATGAATTATCCGAAAATAGACCTTTGACTTATCTGGATTGAAATTCTATCTGGAGATGCGATCGTACCCCAACAAAATATTCTTAATAGTCTGACAGTTCTCCCATGAAGCAGCAGCCATGAAAAGAATATCATCAGCGTAAAGTAGGCAAGGGGGAAAACTGATGTTGCATCCTGTCTTGAACGGTGAGATGTGCCCTTGATGAACGGCCACATCCAGTGACCTAGCAAGAACATCTTCAGCGGCACAGAAAAGAAGAGGAGATAATGGGTCTCCCTGACGAACTCCACGAGTGCAATGGAAATAACCCTCCGGACCTCCATTAAATAGAATAGAAATCCTTGCTGATTGAAATATCGTGCTCACCCAATTAATAAAACCATGATCGAAGCCCATCCGTGTAAGAACGTGTAGAATGAAGTCCCACCTCAAAGTATCGAAGGCTTTCCTAATATCCACTTTAAGAATCATATTGTGTCTAGTCGAACTATTCAGAAGACAATTGACCCCCTCCGATGCGAGCAATGCGGTCATGAATTTGCTTCCCAGGGATAAAACCAAATTGCATACCATAAACATGGTTTTTAAGAATATCTCCAAATCTGACGGCTAAAATCTTAGTAACAATCTTGAACAAGAAGTTACTTAAGACAATCGGTCTGTATTTCTCCACCCGTTCAGCATTATTGTTTTTTGGAATAAGGACCATATAGCTCGAGTTACACCCCATAGGCAAACGATTGCTAACAAAAAAGGATCGAACTGCCAGAGAAATATCCGCTGCAATGATCTCCCAGCAATTATGATAAAAATGTCCCCCAAAACCATCTGGACCTAGCGCGCTGTCTGGGCTCAAATAAAAAACAGCCCCTCTAATCTCCTCGTCAGTGGGAATAACAGCCAGCCTTAAATTTTCCTCTTGAGTAATCGTTGGTTGAATGACGCTATCCACCATAGAGTAATCCGTATTACCACTTACCGTTTCCGAAAATAAGTGCTCATAGAACTGAAGAACATGTGTTCTAATTTGCGGCTGATCATCCGTCAACTGGCCATTAACCACCATGTGAGTAATATTGCTTTTAGACCTCTTTGCTTTAAGTTTGCCATGGAAAAATTCAGTGTTTTGATCCCCATCCTTCAACCAATTCGTACGGCTTTTCTGTCTTAGAAATTCATATTGTCTGTTAAGCAGCTTGTTAAGCTCCGTATGTAACTGTAATTCCTGCTGAATAATATCATCCGAATACCCAACATAGGAGATGTTATACTGAATATCCTGAAGCTTGTTCTGGACGGCATCCACCTGTCTATGAATGTCCCCAAATACCGTGTAATTCCAATGTCGGAGAGTATGTCGTAGTCTTTTTAATTTTTGCATCACAAAGCCATCGGATCACTGTTCGTGGAATCAATACCCCAAGAGTCAACCACCACCTTTTTGAACCCTTCATGCTGGAGCCACATTGACTGAAAGTGGAATGGAGACGCCGTGGGAGGCGTAGAGAAATTACATCCCAAAACAATGGGATTGTGGTCAGAGCAATGTCTTAGACCCACAAATCCACCAATAGAATCCCACATATTCATGAACTGTGAGGTAGCCAAAATTCTGTCCAACTTCGCCCTGGATTAAACCCCCTCGAAGGACGAAAGATTCCCCGGTGAAGTCATTCGACCATGGGAACTTGATTGAAATTATTATCCTCAATGAATTTATTGAATTCGCTGCACGAAGTAGCATGGACTCGAGCTCCACCCTGCCTTTCATGCGCCCCAATAATGGCGTTAAAATCACCCAAAATAACCATGTTATCAACTCCCAAATCCTGCACGCCCAGCCAGAGTTGCCTTCTAGCAATGTACGAGCAATGAGCGTGCACAAAGCCCATAAAAAATTGTAAGCTTTGGGTTCCCATTTTGCAAACCACTAGCTGGTCCGAGACCCAATGAGGTTGCACCTGCATGTTATTATTACGAACAAAAACCCAAATATCTGGAACTCCGTTTGCACGGAAATTTTTTGTGACCAAAGTGAGATTAATAGCAGTCCAAAAAGAACTAACAGTAGAAAAATTAACCTTCGGCTCCGCAATAGCAACAATATCCGGTTTATGTAAGCGACATAAATCCTTAAGCATGGATCTAGAGGCCTCGTTACCAAGTCCTCTAGCATTCCAAAACAAGCAATTCATTAAAGATTATGGGGAGGGGGACGCACCACGTGTGTATCTGAATCAATACTTTCAAGGAAAGCATTACCTAGTCGTTCTTCTTCTTCCAAATCCGCCCATCTCTTTCTGGCAGCAATCGCCATTGCCTTAAAGCTCTCCTTAGGATTCGTAGCCGTTATCTCATAAGTGCTGATAGGTTTGCTGCGTTCGACCTCCTCAATTGCTCTGTGCACTTGATCTTGGTCCTTATCGCCTCGCATACCATTGGCATGAGAGTTGTCCATCTGATTATGGCCAAACAACACAATCCGTCTGTCATTATTTTCAGTGCGCGATATGTTAACCTATTCCGGTTGATTCTCATGCAACTCACTGATCTTATCCGTCTCCATCTCCTTCGATTCCTCTATCTTCGATGACTGCCCCACCTCCACGTTGTCCTGGAGAATATTAAAAGAATTTTGCACCGTAATGTTCCACTGTTTACTAACCTCCAAAGACCGTGCGCCCCATTTTTTCACTTGAACCCATGTTTTCACTTCCACCCCTTTACCTTTATTAGTGCGTGCCCTTTCCATAGACCTTCCTCTGACCGGGCTGTCCGTCTAGCGCATATGTTTGTCTGTAGGATGTACTTCCTTAGGCTTATATTATCTGCACCGGTTAACATTGTGTCCAACTATTCGACAATGAGCACAAAATTTTGGAAGATTTTCGTAGCTTAACGATACGAAAGAGCAATGACCCACTCTTTCTATCATAATAGACTCCTGCAAAGGCTTTTTCAAATCAATTTCAACGAGAACCCGTATAAAATGGCCAACTTCACCATTCAAGGACCTATCATCTATTTGTATTGGCGTGCCCACCGCACTAGCAATGTTGTTAATCAACGACGGATGCCAATATTCAAGCCTAATTCATAAATGTGTATCCAAACCTGTGCCATGGATGTGTTAACCCTATAAGGGTTGAAGTCTTGTATCCAATTCATTAACCGGATAGAACCGGTTGCAGATTCCATGAGGTTTTTGAAAAAATCCTATTGCGATCCTCCATGTTCGTAAATTGAAGATTGTAATAACCCTTCCCCAAATGTATCGTCCTCCATGCATCCTTAATCTTCCAAACATTCGTGAGTTTCACTTTTAACTCTAACAACGATAATGGCTTAAACCCTTTCGGCGGAAGAATCCTACCAATCAAGGTGTTGCGCAATTCAAATTGCCCCTCTGTTGGTAGATATGTTCATCAATGGTAATCGAGAAATAATCGCCTTTTTTGACTGGTCGAGGCTCCTCCGTCGTGAAAGCTTGTGCAAAGTTCAGGGTTGTGTTCCCATGGCCCGGTTTGGCTCCATCTGTAAGGTTAGACCCATGGAATGGTCGGGGGACCTCATGCATACGTTGTAAATCAGAGTCGTCATGCGGTTTAGAACTTAGATTAGGGTTTGTCGCCATGGTTGGAGGTTTATCTGTTGGGGCACTCAGATTAGGGTTTAAGCATAAGGCCCTTTCAGAAACCCTAGTAGTAGGATTGGGCAGCGTGTGAGTTTTGTTAGGGCCATAATTCCGTTCGTCAATGCTGGAGAAGGCGTGTGGCGTTGAGCGATGCGATGCACGTAATGGTAATCTTTCAAGACGTAACCCTAGGGGGTGACCTGTATCATCCTTGATCGAATCTTTGATCGTATTGAACGACTGACCAATTTCAGGAAAAAGAAAAGCATCCATGTTCATTCAGATGTGTGATTGTCCGGGGGAATAAGGCCGGTGGGTCGGAAAAATCATGCTGATTCTGATCGCACGTAGTCACGGTGTAAATCGCACGCAGCCCGCAACCTAATTTTGATGCAATCTTTCAGCAAGGCGTTGTTGATACACATTTTCATCCATTCAACGTTTATTAAATTAATAAATCAAACTTTTAACATAAGATAACTGAAGGGCATGGGTTCCAGAGTCACTGCACCCCGCCATCTCTTTCCTCTTCATTGTTCTCATTTGAGAAAAAAAAACATTCGTGGCGTGAGCTTAAAAAAGCTCAACAAGTAAACTCATGCATGTATCCATTCCTAGTGCAATAAGTTATAAAGGACGTTCTTAAGACGCGAGCTCACTTGATAACACATTATTCTAATCAGGGTCGCAGTGGGCCTTGTTATTTGTAAGAGAAACTAACGGCTAATACTCTAATGAGCGTGAATATGAACTAATCTTGATACAAAAGTGCAATTGTTTAAGACACATGCATTTGATTCAATTAGATAGACTAAACCAGGAAGCTTTATTGCTTAACAATACAAGTACATATTTCAACCATGTGAATTTGTTGATATGCCATAAGCATATATTTAATATTCCAAAAGATGAACACATGACCGTAAGACGGATCCTAAAGCCCAACCCCCGCCCAGCCCCAGCCAAAGCCCCCAGCTCTTAATTAAAAAAAAATATCACTTCAGCGCTTCACAAGGGAATCGAACCCGCGACTTAAATAGGCTTAAGTTGGTGTTCTACCACTACACCACTAGTGCTTATTGTGCAATTTCAGTATAACAATGTATATAAACCCATTCATAAATACGCCTGGTAATTAAAAAAAAAATTAAAAACACCTCTAAATGCAAAGGCTAAGAATCGAACCCAAGTCTATTAAAAAACATGATACATTATCTCAATAAATGGATACTTATAAAAGTGTTACTTTAACTACATCATATTTATTTTTTATTTTTCCTCTTTTTTTGTTCCTAGTTTGTAACTGTATTAAGAAATCTGATACTTTATCTCAACAAACAGATACTTTTACTTATAAAAGTGTTTTTTTTATAGAATGGAGAAAATATATAAAAAAAAATGAAAAGATGATGTTGCTTACAAGCCAAGCAGCTAGCCTAATCCAATGAAAAAGCGCAACATATCAAGGTCCGAAAAATCCAAAACGAGATCAAACAGAATCCCATAAAACTGCTTACAAGCCAAGCAGATAGCCAAAAAGATGGGGCCTCGTTAAAACCTATCAAAGTAAAACCCAGTGGGAAAAATCTTTGATAGGAAAAAGAGTACCCCATAAAACTATGCAAAACGATAGGAGATCTGGCCACTGATATCTTCATGCAACTCTGTGGAAACCGACTCAGGAATCGTATGGGACCAATCTAAGTGAACGTCCATCTTCGAGAGTTTATCCGCTACTTTGTTGCCCTTTCTGTAAATGTGTGAAACCCTGAACTCCATGTGAGAAATATAGTGAAGCGTCATCCGCCATCGGGCTAAAAACTTCCATGACACACCAAGAGATCGTGCTTCCAGCAAACCGCAAACGTAAGTTGAATCTGATTCTAACCACAGTTTGTGCCATCCTCTCCTATAAGCCCGCTCAATTGTCGTCATATTTGCAATTAATTCGACTCAAAAGCAAAGCCTCGCCAGCGTTGTGACTAAAACGGCCGGTGAAAAAGCCCCTACGATTTACGAAATACTCCCACCTGCCATACATCTCCCGGTGCTCCATGCGCACACCCGTCAGTATTAACCTTCATCCAACCTGGTAATGGAGGATACCATCTAATGTGCTTAATCACAGGCGGTGGTTTGGGCCTTCCCTGAACAGAAAGCCGTCTTAAACACATAAGATCATATACCGAGTTTTACATATAGTTGCGATCCGTGATAGATGATTCAATAATGAGCACCCTAACCAATATAATAGCAGCCATATGAAGAGGCTTAACATCTCCAAAAATCCACTCATTACGAGCATGCTAAATAACCCAAATTGTCGATATAATAGCAGCTTTCCAAAGTGAGGCGACTTGCGGGCTGAATATCGATGTATAGCCCACATATAAAGATGATTCACACCTCCATTAAGAGGAATACTAACCTCGAAGGTGTCTTGAATCCAACTCCAAATCGCCGTAGCAAATCTGCACCTTGTGAATATGTGATCGACTGACTCCGAGTCTTCATAGCATAAAGAGCATGTTGAAGGTCCCCAAGATCCCCAAATGTTATCAAGAACAGTGTAGAGCGATTATGTAAAGAACGCCAAACGAAGAATTGATCTTCTTCTTGAATATGAGAAGACCAAATCCACTTACCCCATTGCACCTCGGGAAATTGATTTGAACCAATGTGTAAGCCTCCTTAGAAGATACATCCCCGTCCTTCGAATTAATCCAGATGCGTCTATCCTTCGAATGCGGGGCGATCGGAAACTGAAGTATATCAATAACAATACCCGTATATGCTACCATGAAGTCCTCGTAAAATGCCAAACCCCATTATAGAAATAATCCGCAATTGGATATTGAAATAATGATGCATATGGAGGGAATACCAATGCGTTCCGCAATTGAATAGCCTAACGATTATCGGCCGAGGAAGCGGACACAAGATCGCTCACCCGAGAATCCAGCGGGATTGAGAAATCAAATCAAAGTGACGGGGACAAAGACCAGGCCATATGGACGATCCGTATAAGTCGTTCAGGCGCACCATTAAAGTAGCGTTGTCGCAAAATCTCAAAGACCATAGATCTCGATTGAAGCAATTTCCATGCAACCTTCATCAGAAACGCCTTGTTTGCCGCAAGAAGAGATCTAACTCCCAAACCCCCTACTTCCTTAGGTGCGCAACATCTAGCCCGATTAACCGTCACCGCACCTTTCGATAATGTCCCGACCAAATAAAATTCTTCATAGCCTTTTCCATGGATTTGAGCAACGTCATCGCCAACGATAAATAAGCATTGAATGGACAAAAGAGCTAGAAATCACAGAATTTACTAAAGTAATGCGGCCAACCATCGATAATGACGTACCTTTCCACCTTTTAAATTTTGACAGAATTTTATCGTGCGTAGGTTGAAAATATCTTATTTTAGGAGGCCCTTTGAACAACGGGGCGCCTAAATAAGTAATAGGGAAGGCGCCACGAGAGATCGCAAATGCGTCGAACTCTTCTCATAAGCCGTAGAGGCGTATTATCCCAAAAATAGGCCTTTGACTTGTCCGGGTTGAAATTCTGGCCAGAGATGCTTCCATACCCCATCAAAATATTCTTTATATACTGACAATTCTCCCAAGAAGCTGTCGTCATGATAAGAATATCATCTGCATACAACAAACACGGGGAAAAACTGATGTTACAGGCAGTTTTGAATGGTGAAATATTGCCCTGCTGTACGGCTATATCCAATGCCCGAGCTAAAACATCTTCGGCTGCATAGAAAAAAAGTGGAGATAGAGGATCTCCCTGACGAACTCCGCGAGTGCATCAAAAATATCCCTCCGGGCCTCCATTTAAAACTTAAAAGAATAGAAATCCTGGCTGAATTAAAAATCAAATTCACCCAGCGCATAAACCCCTGATCGAAACCCATACGCCTGAGAACATGAAAAATGAATTCCCACCTCAATGTATCAAAAGCTTTTCTAATGTCCACTTTAAGAATCATATTGTGCTTCGTAGAAAGATTAAGAAGATGATTGACCTCCTCCGATGCCAGAGCAATGCAGTCATGAATTTGCTTCCCCGGGATGAAGCCAAATTGCATACCATATACATGATCTTTCAGAATATCACCAAACCTGACGGCTAAAATCTTAGTCACTATGTTGAACAGAAAGTTACTTAAGATTATTGGCATGTATTCCTCCACTCGATCAGCGTTATTATTCTTAGGAATTAGGACCATATAGCTCGAATTGCATCCCTTAGACAGGCGGCTGCTAACAAAAAAGGATCGAACTGCCGACAAAATATCCAATGCGATTATGTCCCAGCAACTATGATAAAAATGACCCCCAAAACCATCTGGCCCTGGAGCACTATCCGGACTCAAATCAAAAATAGCCTCTTTGATTTCCTCTTCTGTGGGAACAGAGCACAGCCTTAAATTTTCCTCTCGAGTAACCGTTTGCTGAATTACATTATCCACCATGGAATAATCAGTATTACCACTTTTTTAAAACCTTCATGCTAAAGCCACATCGATTGGAAACAATAGGGTTATGGCAAAACAATAGGGTGGTCGAGCAATGTCCGAGACCCACAAAACCTCCAATAGTATGCCACAAATTCATGAACGAGTTGTAGCCAAAATCCTATCCAACTTAGCTGAATTAGACCCCTTGCAGTAGGAAAATTCCCAGGTGAAGTCATTGCCAACCATTGGTACCTGAGTGAAATTATTGTCATCAATAAACTTTTTGAACTCCCTGCACGAAGTGTCATGAATTCGAGCTCCACCCTGTCTTTCATGTGCTCCAAGGATGGCGTTAAAATCCCCATAATAACCATGTTATCCGCCCCAAAGCACGGACATCCAGCCATAATTGTCGTCTAGCAATATACGAGCATCGAGCGTGTACAAATCCCATGTAAAATTGCAAATTCTGAATCCCCACTTTGCAAACCACAATTTGATCAGAGACCCAATGAGATTGCACCTGCATATTATTAGTACGAACAAAAACCCAAATATCTGGAATTCCATTTGCACGGAAATTTTCTGCAACCAAAGTGAGATTAATAGCATTCCAATATGAAGAGCTAATAGTAGAAAATTGAACTTTCGGCTCCGCAATCGCAACAATATCAGGTTTATGTACGCAACATAAATCCTTAAGCATGGACCTAGAGGCCTCGTTGCCAATTCCTCTAGCATTCCAAAACAGGCAATTCATGATAAATTAGGGGGAGGGGGACGCACCACGTGCATATCAGAATCAATATTTTCAAGGAACGCATTACCTAGTTGTTCTTCTTCCTCCAAGTCCGCCCATTTCTTTTTTTTGGCCGCCATTGATTTAAAGCTCTCCTTATAATTTGTGGAAGTGATCTCGTAGTTGTTAATGGGCTTGCTGCGAGCTACCTCTTCGATTGCTTTGTGCACTTGATCCGTTCCCTTATCACGTAACATCCCATTGTTATTATTTGTGTTTGTCTGACTTGGGCCGGCTAATATAATCTGTCTATCATGATTTTAGCCTGCGAAAAAACCAACCGAACCGTCTGAGCCTCATGCCCCCCGTTATCCTTGTCTGTTTCCATCTCCTTCGAATTATCCAAATTCAAAACCTGTTCAGCATCATCATTATCCTGTAACAAGTTAAAAGAATTTTGCACAGTAATGTTGTTCGGGAGATTGATCTCCGACGATCGAGCTCCCCATTTCTTCACCTGAACCCATGCTTCCGTTTCCACCCCTTTGCCTTTGTTCTGAATATTGCAGTCTCTATCCACAGATCTTCCTCTCACCGGACTATCCGTTTTGTGCAAATTCTCGTTTTGAGGGTGGGCTTCCTTGGGCGTGTAGTGCCTACAACGATTAACATTGTGCCCCACTATACGACAATGAACACAAAATTCTGGAAGATTTTCATAACTAAGCGTCTGAAAGAGCCATGTCCCACTCTTTCTATCATGATATATTCTTGCAATGGTTTATTTAAATCGATTTCAACAAGAACGCGTATGAAATGTCTGACTTCTCCATTCATGGATCGTTCATCAATTTGGATTGGAGTTCCCACAGCACTAGATATGTTATTAATTAGCGACGGGTGCCAATATTCAAATCCTAACTCATAAATACGGATCCAAACCTATGCCATTGATGTGTTAACCCTGTAGGGGTTGAAATCTTGCATCCAATTCATTAACCTTATAGAACCGGGTTGCAGATTCCATGAAGTTTTGGAAAAAAATCTGATTTCGATCCTCCATGTTCGTAAATTGCAGATTGTAGTATCCCCTCCCCAAATGTATAAGCCTCCATGCATCCACAATCTTCCAGAAATTCGTCAATTTCGATTTTAGCTCCATCAGTGATAATGGCTTAAACCCTTTCGGCAAAAGAAGCCTACCAATCAACGTATTGTGCAGCTCGGTAGTCCTCTGCTGGTAGATGTTTTCATCTATAGTTACTGAGAAATAATCCCTTTTTTTCACGGGGCATGACTCCTCCGTCGTAAAAATGTGGGTGAAATTCATGGGATTATTCCCATGCACCTGTTTATCGCCGTCTGCACAAAAACCCTGGTTTGGTACCCATTGGATTAGGGTTTATCTTAGAGACGTGAGCTGTATTTGTCATAGGTCGATGAGTACATTCCTCCATGTGGGGTGGGACATATGACGATGGAGGAGGCGATTCGTGATCGAATGAGAGGCGATGTCACGAAAAAGAGACCTTCGCCGATCCGAAACCTTGGGGTTGTTGTGTTACATCTTTAAACGTAGCATTAAGCGGAGTGGTAGACGGCTCAATCTCGGGGAATAAGTACGCGTCCATGATCGGAAAATTAGAGAAGATGGTGATCGAAGGTAGATGATCGAAACGGCGATGAGAACATTCTTCTAGGGTTTTTGGGTGTGTGAAGACAAAGATGAACCCCTATCTTCTTTAAACATTTAATTGACAAAATTTACTTATAAAAGTGTTACTTTAACTATATCATATTTATTTTTTATTTTTCCTTCTTTCCTTCATTTCTAATTTGTGACTATATTAAAAAACATGATACTTATCTCAGAAAATAGATACTTAAACGTATAAAAGTGTTACTTTAACTCTGTTATATAATATATATATATATATATATTGTAATATATTCATAATTTGTGACTATATTAAAAAATATGTTACTTTATCTCAAAAAATAAATACTTTTACTTATAAAAGTATTACTTTAACTCTATCATATTTATTATTCATCTTTCTTTGTATTTATTATTAAAAAATATAATACTTTATTTAAAAAATAGATATTTTTACTCTTAAACATGATATTTTGTCTCAAAAAATATATATTTTTACTCATAAAGGTGTTACTTTAACTCTGATATATTTATTTGTCCTTCAATGTAATGTAATCATAATTTGTGGCTATATTAAAAAATATGATACTTTATCTAAAATAATTGATACTTTTTCTCATAAAACTGATACTTTAACTGAGGAAGAGAAACGAAAAAAAAAGGCAGGAGTTGTTGTTGACCCGCGAACCTGGTCAACAGAATCCGCGGGTCAAAATAGGATCCGTCTTACGGGTCGAGACCCGTAAGACGGTCCTATATGAGTTTTTGCCCAACAAAAATTAGAATAATTCAGCCATATACACATAAATAAGAAATATTGCACACAAAATCTTAATCTACATGAAAACTATGGAGATTACTTGCCTGTTTAACTACGGTAGGAAAAACCCTTTTTCAGGCCTCTTGCGAATCAAACCTAGACATTAGATTGTGTACTAGGATCAGACAAACTAACAAAATTATCAAACCAAATGATCAATCCAACGAAATTTAACAACTCACGCGTTGGGAAAGTCACCTCTCTTTTTTCTCTTTTCTCTTCCTCTTCTCCCTCTGGTCGATTTCTCTCCCCCTCTTATCCTCGAAACATGTCAAATACAAGTGAATGAAAAAATATGAAGGCCTGAAAAAAAATCTCATATTTAAATCATGTCCATAAATGCGGTTGAAGCATTAGTCAAACCAAAAGGCATGACTAGGATTTCGTAATGACCACAGCGAGAACAAAAAGTGGTTTTCGGAATGTCTTCCTCTCAAATGTGCAACTGATTGCAACCAGACCTCAGATCGGTCTTGGAGAAATACCCTGCACCTGAAGTTGGTCGAATAACTCCTCAATTCTTAGAAAAGGGTACTTGTTCTTGATGGTTACTTATTTAGTTGAGAATAGACAATACATCTCATCGATCCATCTTTCTTTCTTTTTTTTTTTTACAAAAAGAACCGGTGCACCCCAAGGTGAGAAACTCGGTCTGATGAATCCCTTATCAAGTAAATCTCGTAGCCGCTCCTTGAGTTCCTTCAATTCCGCAGGGACCACTTGATACGGTGCCTTGGAAATAAGAATGGTTTCAGGCACTAACTCTATGACAAATTCCACCTCTCTCAAAAATACATTAGGGTATACGCGAATAATAGGAATTTAGTTAATAGAGGGGCGTTCTTTAGGAACCTCGGTTATTAAGACCAAGTATACTTCACAACCTGTATACGCGAGTTTTCGAGCCTTAATAGCTGTGATGATAGGGATATTGGGTTTTGATGAGACTACTTGATAGAACAATTGAGAGTCTTGAAGATGACCTTTCGAGCTCGACAGTTGATCGTCACGTGGTGCTTGGACAACTAGTCCATCCCTAGAATGACATTAAATTCATATATGTCTAACCCAATAAGATCAACAAATAACTCTTTCTCATCAATAATGATCGGGCAACTTGCGTAAACTAGGGTTGAGTTCATGATAACCCCTAAGAGAGTCGATATACTAAAGTGAGTGTTTAACGAAGAGAGATAATCGGACATGTTCTTAGCAAATTGTGAGTTCACGAAGGAGTGCGAAGCTCAAGAATCAATTAGGACATAAGATATACCACAAACACTCAAATGTCCTATGAAATAATTACACACCTAAAATATGCATGAGTCTAATGACATGGAATTCATAATTAAAAGGATGAGTTAGCTAGGTATCGACCACCACATTTGTTGCTCCCTTAGCTTCAGCTTGGGTCATAACAAACACTCGAGCCTGAGTTGGCTTCTTCTTATCCGGGCAATATCGTGAGATGTGTTCATGCTTATCATAATAGGAACAAGCTCCCGAACCCTTCAAGCACTCACCTAAATGTGTCTTGCCGCATTTGGTACAAACAGTCATTGGTTGCTTATTCTGTGGAGCACCTTGTGGGGTCTGCACCTGCTTTCTCTTTTGACCACTATTATTCGACACTTTTGGGTTCTCAGACTTGAACTTATGTTCTCCTTGTTGGATCCTCATCTCCACTCGATTCACTGCCTGAGCGCTCTCCACCAACATAGCCTTGCTGATAACTTCACGATACGTTGTAAGCTCAAACGGTGCCACTGCAACTTGATTTGGGAGTGCAATCCTTCCTCAAATCACCTGGCCCTCCATTCCTCAGTAGCAACCAAGTCAAGAACAAACTTGGAAAAATTGGCAAATTCGGCTTCATATTCAGCCACTGTACGGTTCCCCTGTTCCAGTCGTATGAACTCCCTTTCTTTCTGTTGGCAGACACTCCTGGGAAAATACTTATCATTGAAGACTCTTGTAAACCTCTCCCAAGTAAAAAGGTGAGTGTCACCCTCGATCTGATGTTGCACCACCATTCAAATGCCTCACCTCGTAGGACAAACATTGCATAGTTAACTCAATTCTTGTTACGCAATCAATAACAAAAAATATTTTCCACATCTATGTAAGCCATCCCTCAGCTTCGATAGGATCATTGTTGCCCACAAATGACGGTGGGGATAATCTAAGGAAGTCCGATAGCCGGTGGTTCCTTTTAGGGGACTTAGCTCATCTAGTTCGGTTAGCCAGGCCATAAGTAGCCAATGCTTGCACAAGGGCCTCAACAGTCAAAGGGGTCCCTTGAGCATTGTTATTGTTGTTGGCACCGTTGCCATCATTGTGTGCAACGCGAGTATTACGACTCATGATTGGTTAGTTGCTATAGGTTCACTGGGTTCACTAACTACTCTTGGATAGTTTAGGGTTCATTAACTACTCATAATAATAAATTTTATTCTAGTATTATTTCTATTGAAGCGTAACACAATACAATATAGTATAAAACACACATTGGAATTTAAAGGAAATAACATAATTTGTTTTAACCACTAGCTTGTAGCTCAAGTGGTATCTCTCACCCTTTGTAAGAGTATTGACCAGGGTTCGAACCCGATATCTTTCAGTTTATTTGAAATTTATTCCCTCCCCTCCAACCAGTATTCCCAACTTATTAAAAAAAATAAAAAAACATAATTTGTTTTATAGCATAAAAGAGAATCCTAGTAATTACAAGATAAAGCATAAAAAGAAAAGAAATTAACTTCTACTCTCGACTACTAGCATGCACATCTCTGCTAGAACATGCTCTAATTATTGCTCTTGACAAAATGTCCCTCAGAACAAACCCATTACCAACTCTGAACTTGCATCTCCTTAATCTAAACCTTAGTTCCCATTGGTTTGTATGGACTCCTATGAACAAAATCTTATGAAATTCAGTTATCATCTATTAGATCTAATCAACAATTAAACATTCACACAAAGCATACATTTCATATACATATGCATTGGTTGCGGAGGGAGATGGTTGAAGTGAGACTCAAAACCCATGACTCGTTGGCTTTGGAATTGTCATAAATTAAACGTCTTTAAGTCTACATAACAAATTTTAAAAAGCCATGGCATTGATACCACTAAATGTAGCGCACTTTTTAGCTTACTTGAATTTTATTGTGAAAAATAAATAATAAATAAAAGAAAAATACTTTAAGAAAATACTTAAAATACGGAATAATAAAAAAATCTTACTTCGCAAAAACTTTGCAACGGAAATAAATATTAATAACTATTAGTCCAAAATACTCATTCAAAAAATTAAACGAGATTCAACATTTATTAAACTAATAAATCAATCTTTTAACATAAGATAACTGAAGGACATGGTTTTCCGAGTCACTACGCCCCGCCATCTCCTTCCTCCTCATTGTTCTCATCTGAAAAAAGCTCAACAAGTAACTCTATGCATGATGTATGGCTAGTGCAATAACTTAATCTTTATAACTTTGTAAAACCTTACATTTCCTTTACTTAAAGACCTTTCACATTCATACTTGAAACATTGTCTTCCATCTTGTAAAATGTTCTTAGGACACGGGCTCACTTGGTGACACATTATTCTAATTAGGGTCACAATGGACCTTGTTATTTGGAACCCGATTAATATTTTGCTCGAAGGCTCATTTCCTTTCATTTGCCTGAAGGCCCATTTCCTTAACATTAACATTAGCTGCAAGCGGCAAATTGTCGAAATGCTAGTCCCCTGTGCCCATTTCCCACTCACTCCATCATCATAGAACAATGTGCACCCATTTCTTTGTAACCTTATTAATTCTAAACTTTAAGACTTCACATTACTAAATGTTTGGATGTCGTGAAATGCTATGAACATACATAAACATGATGAATGAACCTAAGTACTGCAATATATCATTAAATACAAGAATAAATGTAAGCTTATTCATAATAATTAAATCACATTGGCTGAAATAATTTGAGAACAAAACACTACATTCAAATATTCAAACAATTTGGGGAATAATCATACATTCAGTTGGTTAAATGAAAACCCTACATTCTTTTTTTTTTTGAATATATTCGAATATATATATATATATATATATATATATAAAAAAAAAGAGAGTTATCCTGATCACATGCAGATCAGGTAGCCAAACAAATAAGCCAGAAAATAAGTTCGAAAGAAAAATGAAATGGTCACAAGCCGACCAGATGGCTGAATGGTTGGGACCTCGTTAAAACCTCCCAAGGTAAAACGCACCCTTCAAGTCCAGAGCTTGTCATTGAAGACCAAGTCATTCCGGATATTCCAGATGAGCCAGATGCAAGATAACACTGCCACACGCCATAAGAAAGCAACCTGCTCACTGAAATGAAAATTCATTAAACGCACAAGGAATTCATTAAAGCTATGAGCCATAAAAGGGTGAACGTCAAATGAGTCAAAAATCCACTGCCAAAGGGCCCCTACAAATACACAAGAGACAAATAAATGATCAATACATTCAGCAGCAGCACAACAAAGACCACAGACCGAGGGGCCAATGAAACTCTCCCTAGGACGCAATAAATCCAATACCGCCAGTCGATTGTGGATAACTCTCCATGCCACAATCGAACATCATTCCGGGATATGAGGTGACCAAATCCAAGAACCCCATTGGACCACCGGAGAATGGGGCCGCAAATAAGAGTATGCCACTTTCGAAGTAATAATCCCATCATCAGAGTGCATCCAGACTCGCGTATCCTTAGAAGCCGGGGCTATGGGGACGCGAACAATATCCCGGACCAGATCCATGTAAACCTCAATAAATGAGAAGGTGAAATGCCAGGACTCACCATAGAAGTAATCGTAGATGCGATGCCGAAATAGATATCTGTACTCCTGCGAGATACCAATTCTATGTACAATGACGTAACCCAACTAGTTGTCAAGCCAAAATAAGACCTCAGAATTACAGCCAGGGATCCAATGAGAGTCATCCAAGAAACCCGTAATGCAAGGCCTAATCCTGGTCCAGATGGAAGAAGGGATGAACGATCATCGGGGAGAACCGTCCGAAGTCAAATAACATTTTCTGAGTGTTTTGTAAATCACAGAATCCGAATTCATAACATTCCAGCCCAGTTTCATCAGAAAAGCATTATTAGCAACCATAATAGAGCGGGCCTTGATCCCCCCCCAAGGCATACAACATCGATTCCAATTAACCACCACCGAACCTTTAGAGTTAACATCACCAATCGGATAAAGTTATGCATGGCATGTTCCATATGCTTAAGCAAGGATCTAGGCCACTTGTAAACCATCATCGTGTGCACAAAGGAACTAGTGATCACCGAATTCAGTGCATTACCACGACCAAAGCAATAGATAAAGATGCCCCTTTCCACCTTCTAAACTTGAGAATCACCTTATCAAAAATGGGTTGTAAATCCGCAACCTTAAGAGCACCTTTAAATATCAGGACGCCTAGATAAACCGTAGGGAAGTTCCCTAACTGAATACCCGTAATCGTCTGTATACGGCCACGCACATGATTAGAAACCCAGTTGCCGAAGTAAACTTTGGATTTGCGAGAATCCAAGGCCTGACCCGAGATATCCGCATATAACGTGAGGATCTAAAGAAGAGTGCATGCATTATTTGAAGAGGCCCCACACATAATCACAATATCATCCGCGCACATAATGGAGGAAGGGAAAATGATCTGTTTAGGCGCCATGAACGGCCCTAGTTGATTCTGGGTAACCACTACTTCAATAAATTTGCTCAGTACTTCCTCCGCAATGCAAAAGAGTAAAGGAGATAAAGGATCTCCTTGTCTAACCCCTCGAAAACAAGAAACTTATCCCACGGGCGATCCATTCAATAAAATCGAAATTCTAGAAGATTGAAGAATAACTTCAATCCAATGAAAGAAAACCTCCAAAAAGCCAAACCGACGCAAGGGGTGAATCAAAAAACCCCAATTAACAGTATCAAATGCCTTACGGATATCAATTTTCAAGATAATGTTGGCATCATTCTGACCATGCAAAACATTGAAGCCTTCAGAAACCAGGGTTATACAATCGTGAATCTGCTTGCCCGGAATAAACCCAAACTGCATAGGAGACAAATAAGCAAAAATGATAGAGCTCAGTCGAGTAGACAAAATCTTGGTAATAATCTTGAAAAGAAAATTACTCATAACAATCGACCTAAAGTTCTCAATAGAATTAGCATCCTTAGTCTTCGGAATGAGCGCCATAAAACTAACATTCAACCCCGCATGAAGGGTCGAGTTAGTGAAGAAAAAATGGATAGCAGCGGCCACATCTGCTGAAATAACGTCCCAAAAGTGACGATAAAACATCCCATTGAAACCATCCGGGCCAGGAGAACTGTCCGAACCCATATCAAAAGCAGCTTCTCTAATCTCCGACTCCAAAGGAATAGTCGTACAAAGAGTGTTATCCACCGTACCCACCATAGGAAAGATCACCTGATCAACCAAAGTATAATCCGAAATTGTAACCCTTGTGTCGCGAAGAGCTCCTTATAGAAGGATATAATATAGTTCCAAGAAACGACTAGATCATCCGAGTAGCTACAATCAATCATCGACCACGGAACCCCAAGCATCCGCCGAATCGACAACGACGATGAAAGAATGTTGTGTTGTACAATCCCCATCTTTAATCCATGCCGAGCTAGCTTTCTGCTTCAGGAATTCAGATTGTAATAACAGCGTGTGAGATAAAGCGTTTTGGGCTTCAAGTTCCATGTCACGACGTGCAATAGTAAAGCCCGTGGTCTCAATATCTGACTGAATCTGCCGAACTTTCTCCATCTAACTCTCCACCTTATGATTAACATCCCCAAAGACGTCTTTATTCCAAACCTTAACCGTCTAACGCAACCTTTTAAGCTTCTACATGATGCACATCAGTGGATTGGGCGATGCGCACGGTAGGGCCCATGAAGAAGTGACTACATCCCGAAAAGAATCATGATAAACCCACATACGCTAGAAATGAAACGGAACCGGACCCCTGATGATAGAAGATGAGCAAGAAACCAAAATGGGATGGTGGTCCGAGCTAATGCGAGGAAGAACCAAACCCTTAACAACTTGCCAAAGAGAGAAAAATCGACACGTTGCTAGGGCTCGAACCAATTTAGCCTGGAGGAGGGATAGAGGCGTACGGGGAGAGCACCAAGTGAACGATTTACCCGTAGTCTGCACAGAAAACAAACCAGCATCCTCCAAAAAGTCCCTGAAATCCTGACAAGGGCCTGGGATAAAGTACCACTGCTCGAACGCTCAAGATGACCCAAAATAGCGTTAAAATCCCCAATAAGCCTTAAATCATCAAGACCCAAATTTCTCAAATCCAGCCAAAGCGTGCGCTGAGCAATATGATCACATAAACCATGAGCAAAACCAATATGAAAAATCATAGAACTCAATTAAACCTGCAGAACAATACACTGAGAAGAAGACCAAACCTGTTGCAAAACGGAGATGCCAGCATCACAGAAAACCCAAATATCAGCCCGACCGTTAGCACAAAAATTCTGAGTCACGAAACTCAAACTCAGACTACTCCAATAGGAATCCGATATCGAAGAAATGTCCACCTTAGGAAAACCCTACATTCAATTATTTAACTTCTTTGGGGAAAAGTCATACTTATTTAATTAGTGAATCTTTGGGTTCCAACATATTTGGGAAAACGCACCGCATTCAATTAACTATTACATTCAATTAGTTGGGGAAAAAATGTAAGTCAATTTAATTAAGGAAAAACCCTATGGTCAGCAGTTACTTATGAAAATAACTAACACTATATTCATGCAATTAATTAGGGATAACCCTACATTCATTTAGATAAAGGAGAACCCTATATTCAGTTAATTAGAAAAACCATGCGTAACACACATAATTTTTATAATTTTTATTTTACTTTATTTTTATTATAACCATAATAAAAATTAATGTTATATATATATATATATATTATTTTATCAACTATTAGTGGGGGTATCATTAGTGTCATCATCTCCATTTGCATTAATCATTATCCCTATTCACATGTCATTATCATCCACTTTAGCCAACTCATGCTCACTCACCCATGTTTTAATCAAAGTTTTAAGGAAAACATTTCTATATATTTCTTTCTTCTCAAAACATATGCATACTTCTATTGTCCAAAAGAAAAACCTCTTGTTCTTTCATTCTACTTAATTTTTCCTTCACAAAAAAAAAAAAAAATTCATACCTTCATTCTCTAAAATTTGCCTACACGAGCCTCCATGGAATGGAAAGAAATTACCGAGTGGTTTTAGAAGGCTTGATCCGTCCAATATATATATACACACCAGTAAGTTTTCTTTTCTATAAATATATTTACTAGATATATTAACGTTATATATGAATTTTTTTTTTTTTTGGAGTTACACACACTTCACTGGGGATTTAATGTACGTATGCGGGCTGCTGGAAGCAAGATCTCTTAAAGTTCCATGGAAGTTCCTAGCCAGATGGAGGATGACTCTTCACTATATCTCTCACATGGAGTTCAGGGTATCACATATTTACAGAGAGGGCAACAAAGTAGCGGATAAACTGTCGAAGATGGACGTCCCCTTGGATTGGTCGCACACTATTCCAGAGTCGATTGTCACAGAGTTACATGAAGACTGCCACGGACAGATTTCACTTCGTTTTGCATAGTTTTGGGGTACTCTTTTTCCTATCAAAGGTTTTTCCCTTTCGGTTTTACTTTGATAGGTTTTAACGAGGCCCCAATTTTGGCTATCTGCTTGGCTTGTAAGCAGTTCATTGACACTCATTTGTGTGCACGCTATTTTGAATCTTTGTGACGTTTCGCTTTTGGTTTATGCTAGTTGCTTGGCTTGTAATCAGCACCTTCTTTTCTTTTTATATATATTTTATCATTCTATCAAAAAAAAATTTACTAGATATATTAGTTTGAATGTGTAATTAGAAGGGAGTGGTAGGCATGTTGTTTAATAATAAAGAAGAAATAAATTGATATGTGCATGAGGTATGAAAATTTATAATATGTCATGGAGCACATAGTGGAATAAATAATTATTTTAATATTTTTTATTTTTTTACAAATAACATACTGAAATTTATATATGAATATGCGAAAGTAATTTAGCCTATTATATTCAAATGATTTGTTCTCGTGTATCAGCAGAATTTTCATATATATATATGCATGTATTTAATAATATACTCATGCAACAGTATTATATATATGTGCTAGAAATTTAAATGTTGATTAAGTGATATCTTGTTTAAACTTTTGAATTATTAACTGTTTTAACAAAATCTAGAAGGATATTATGGCAAATTCATTAGAGTTAGGAAGATATTTTAATTTTTAATTAATAATTAACTTTTAAACAATTAGGTGTGTATTTATATTTTTTTTTAGTGATGTGTATGTGTGTATGCGAGAGTTGTGTGTGTGTGAGTTGTTGAGTGTGTGTATGTGTGTGTGTGTGTGTGGGTTTTCAGTGTATGTGTGTGTGATTACGTGTGACTGTGTGTGTGCGTAACTCTGTATGTGTTTGTAGATTTTTGGCGGCGCCGGTGTGTGTAATTAAGGGAAATGGGTCTCTCGATGGAAATTTAGAGAAATTTTTGTCTTGAGTTATAATTTTTATTTCGTTTTCAATTTAACCATTGAACTTTCAACTAGGTCCTATTCTCATATAAAATAATAATAATAATAATAATAATAATAATAATAATAATAATAATAATAATAATAATAATAATAATTCTGGACTTTTCAATTTAGTCATAGACAATTTTAATTTAGTCCAGAATTATAAATCATTATTTTTATAAATTTCAATTCAACCCGTAAAACTTAATTAAGCTTTCTGAATTTTTAAGTTTAGCCCCATAACATTTAATCAAATTTATTTTTTTAAAATTCTTTCAAATAGACCTAGAGCTTATATTTTTAGTCAATTTTTCACGTACTAAAAAGCCCTAGACTATATTAAAGTATAATTATTTTAATTTGAAGTAACTACTTAATCTATATTTTTAAATTATGAATTTATATTGTAGGTGATGACGAACCATACAATTAAGCCATTCCACTTTCGGGAAATTTGTGCATCTATATTATTTATTGATTGAGGTAGGGATTGTTATCACATTTTATGTGTATAATTCATTGTCCTTGTTAAATGCTTAAACTGTTCAATTATGTGAATTATGCATTTTTAATTGTTAAATGATATGCATAATTATGTGAATTGTGTGCTTTTAATGTATTACATGATATGTATATTTATGTGAATTATATGCTTTTAATGTGCTCTATGATATGATTGATTTTATGTATTATATGTTTTTTCATTACAATGTATGTTATGTATATTATGCAATGGGAAAGGAAAAGTGTTTGGCATTCGTGCCACGGGAAAGGATAATTTTTGGCCTCGTGCCCACGGAAAGGATAATTTTTGGCCACGTACCACGGGAAAGGAAAAATATGGCATTTGTGCCATGGAAAAGGAAAAATTTTAGCATCGTACCATGAAAAAGGAAAATATGGCATTCGTGCCTACGGGAAAGGTTATGTGCTATTCGGATTATGCCAATGGGAAATATTATATGTTAATTTATGTAATTGTGGACTTTTCGTTAGCTTGGACAATCTTTATCCCTACTAAGTATGTGATTACTCACTCCTAAATTCAAACTCTTTTCAGAATATGTGGACGGATGCGCAAATGTGGAGGAATAGCCGAAGATTTCATTTTCAATTATTTCAATTTCAAGAACAAAATTTTATTTTCAATTATTTAAATTTCAAGATCTATGAACTCGTTTAAATTTCGAAAAAAATTGTGATGTAATATTTTTTTAATTTAATTTATTTCAAAGTGTTTTGTTTTATACCCTATAATTATTTCTTAAGACTTAGTATTCTCATTATGGCTTCCGCTAAACTTTTTATTTATCTATTTATTAAAAAAAAATTAATAAGCATTTTCTTTAAATTTAGTAACGCTAAAAATGCATTTCAAAAAATGGGGTGTTACACCATGTATCCAATTATTAGAGGAAACACTACATTCAGTTAGTTAGAGAAATACATACATTCAATTAATTAGAGAAAATCCCTACATAATCATTCAATTAGTTAAGAAAAGTACATTCAGTTAATTAGGGATGAACCCAATATTCAACTAATCATTGAAAATCCTACATTCAATTAATCAGGGATAAACCCTATGTTCAACTAATTAGGGAAAACCTTGCGTTAAATTAATTAGGAAAAACTCTACGTTTAATAGGTTAGGGATAACTCTACATTCAGTTAGATAAGGAAAATCCCTATAGTCAACTATTAGGGATTGTGCCTATAAAAAAAGTGTCCAAACATGACCAAATTCCTTTTGAGTGAAGAATCATATAAAATTAATTATGCAGATAAATTTGTAAGAGAAACAAACGACTAACACTGTAATGAGCGTGAAAATTCAAAAACTACACATTTTCTAAACCAATTTAGTAGCATAATGGAATTTATCCTTCTTGAACTAATCTTCCTACAAAAGTGCAATTGTTTAAGATACATGCATTTGATTCAATTAGATAGATTAAACCAAGGAGCTTTATATATATATATATATATATATATATTTTTTTATAACTCAGCTTCCAGGCGTAACCTGACTATGCCTGAGGACAACAGCTCCGACTCCTCATTGCTGCCGACAAGGTAAACCGCGGGATGTGCACGCACTGGCCAGTGTTCTGACGGGGTCTGCTGACGTACAACCAGATCCTCCCAGGTAAAGAGAACAATTATGTTCGACCCCCCAATTATGTTCGACCCCCCAATCACCAAGGAGCTTTATAGATTAACAATACAAGTGCGGATTTCAACCATGTGAATTTGTTGGTATTCTAGATATTTAATATTCCAAAAGATGCACACATGCATAAACCACAACAAAAATTTATACACGCACAAATAAGAAATATTGCACACAAAATCTTAATCTTTTGCATGTTAAACTAGGGTAGGAAAAACCCTTTTGCAGACCTCTTGAAAATCAAACCTAGACATGAGATTGTGTGCTAGGATCAGAAAAATTTACAAAATTATCAAACCAAATGATAAAATCCTACGATATTTTACAACTTACGCGTTGGGGAAGTCACACCTCTTTCTTCTATTTTCTCTTCCTCTTCTCCTTCTGGTCGATCTCTCTCTCCCTAACTGATGCGTTCTTTTTTGTGTTCTCTAAAGTGGGATTTGACGTGTCTTATACTTATGTTTTAACCTACTCTTAGTTGGACTAGCTTTAGGGTACATGTGGCTATAGTCAACTTACTAACAATATGAGCCCAAAGTATTTATAAAACATAATAAAATAAAATAAGTTAAATATAAAATCTAGAATGAGAGTGAACGCAAGTTTTGAAGAACACTAATCTAACTTTAATTAACGAATATTGAGCTTTTTAATTAAGCTAAAATATATGCAACTTGCAAGTTACAATGGCGAGAAAAAAACCCTAATAAGAGAATGCTCTATTCTCTCTCCACTCGCATCTAAAGCCGCCTACCTTATGGTTGTGCCTCTGATCAAATTTTCCGGCCATAGCACGGCCAGATTTATTGTCTCTACAATGCCATCTTATTTTCCGATTGATTTTACATCTATGTGTCGTATTTTGTCTTCTTCTGTGGCTCGTGTTGCAGCGGTACATGCCCTTGATGCCTCTCAACTTTTGTTGGCTTCCTCCAAGCGTCCGTCCCTTCTCCTACACTGCACAAGGATGCCATTCAAGGGGTGG
This sequence comes from Rehmannia glutinosa, assembly GCA_016081115.2. NCBI lineage: Eukaryota > Viridiplantae > Streptophyta > Magnoliopsida > Lamiales > Orobanchaceae > Rehmannia > Rehmannia glutinosa. Next base: position 53,715,837 of record CM071937.1, on the reverse strand, counting down.
CAACTGTAATACCCGAGCCTCTCACTACTCATTAGGCCAATGTAGCTCATGAACTACAAGTTGTTATGTGCCACTTGCATGGATATTGGTTTTTGCATAATTTATTTTAAATGGCATGATCAATTTTATAATTTGAAATTGTCATATTATACTAGTTGTTGGATTGCTAACCTAAGTAGTTGATCATACATAAAATAATAACATGTAGGTGTCCAACTATTAGACGATATTAAATTACACGTGGTATCACTAAAAGTGCGGGAGTGTCAAAGTTACACGTGGGACATATACAGTGAAAGGTGACATCAGTTCGTGTGCATCGACCGATATAAATATATAAATATATATATGAGTGTGCATTATATTATTCATACATATAAGTATGTATAACGTGTATATATATATGTGTGTGTGTGTGACTTATATATATATATATATATATATAATGTACTGACTATATAATTTACAAATATAACTAAATATAACTAATAGGTGAACCGACATGTGTCATGTTATTATCTTCTAAGAAGAATAGTTAATTTATATTAATATGTAAGAATACATCTCCATGATAAAGAGTGGTAACCATTTGCATGCCTCACATTTTATTATAAATATAATATATTTGTATTAACATATGAATATTAAAATATGGGTAGCCTTATCTCATTTTTCCTCACCGCCTCATGAGAGTGATAGATAATGGTACATGTGTTAGCTAAAGATAAACACATATATGTCTCTAATATAATATAAAACACCTCATGGCAAGTGAGGCTTTGCAGACTAGGCACAAGCTAAGCTTTGAGATGCTTGGTTGTCTCCTAGAATCTTAGTACTTAAGGTAAGCCTTCTTTTATGTCTGAATCACCAAATTTTCATTTTACAATTTGGTTTAAAGAGGGTGGGTATCTTGTATTGATAAGGTTTCTATAAGGGTTAGTAAGTTAATATTTTGTTGTTGCCACACAATAAATTAAAAAGTCAGATTCATGTAGGAATTTGTTGAACTAAAGTTTCATGTTTTCAAATTAATCGGATTAACATCTAATCTTATCGAATTGCAGATGTAGAAGAAATAAAATAAAGTAAAATACAAAAATAGTTATAATTATGGGGGCAATATGTAATTTTAAATCTAACCAATAATTATGGGGGCAATATGTAAGGTGTTTATGCCCTCTGGTTTTTCATTCTTGATTCCATGAATTTGAATTGCCTTAATTGTGGGTTTATCTCAAATTAATTTTTATCTGTAATCTCATAAGCTAAAAATGATAAAAAGAAGTTAGGAGTTTTAAATATCATGATGATATTAATTTTTTTTTTGATCGAATGGAGAAAATATATTAAAAAATAAAATAATGCTGCTTACAAGCCAAGCAGCTAGTCTAAACCAAAGAAAAGAGCAACCAACCATGGTCCGGGAAATAGGCTCTAAACGAAAGCAACGAGTATCTCAGAAAATAAGACTGCTTACAAGCCAAGCAGTTAGCCAGAAAAAAGATGGGGCCTCGTTAAAACCATCAAAGTAAAACCCAGAGGGAAAAACCTTTGATAGGAAAAAGAGTACCCCATAACATCTATGCAAAATGATAGCAAATCTGGCCATTGATATCCTCATGCAACTCTGTGGAAACCGAGTCTGGAATCGTATGACACCAATCTAAATGAACATCCGTCTTCAAGAGCTTATCCGCTACTTTATTGCCTTCTCTGTATATGTGTGAAACCCTGAAATCCATGTGAGATATATAGTGTAGCGTCATCCGCCATCGGGCTAAAAACTTCCATGGCACCCCGATTGACCGTGCTTCCAGCAAACCGCATACGTAAGTTGAATCGGATTCAAGCCACAATTTGTGCCATCCTCTCCTATAAGTACGCTCTATTGCCGTCATTGCCGCTATCAAGTCAGCTTCGAAAGCAAACCCTCTGCCAATGTTGTGAATAAAACATCCCGTGAAAAAGCCCCTGTAATTACGAAATACCCCCGCTGCCGCACATCTCCCCGGTGCTCCATGCGCACACCCGTCAGTATTAACCTTCACCCAGCCTGGTAATGGAGGATACCATCGAATGGTTTTAATCACGGGCGATGGTTTGGGCCTTCCCAGAATGGAGAGCCATCGCAGACACGTAAGATCATAAATCGAGTTTGACATATAACTTCGGTGCGTAGTAGATGATTCAATAATGAGCGCCCTAACCAATATGATTGCAGCCGTATGAAGAGGCTTAACATCTCCGAAAATCCACTCATTTCGTGCACGCCAAATAACCCATATTGTTGATATAATGGCAGCTTTCCAAAGTGATGTAACCTGCGGGCTGAATCTCTGACGTATAGCCCATATATAAAGATGGTTCACACCTCCATTCAATGGAATACTAACCTCGAAGGCATCTTGAATCCAATTCCAAATCGCAGTAGCAAATCTACAACTGGTGAAGATGTGATCGACTGATTCAGAGTCTTCGTAACATAATGAGCATGATGAAGGTCCCCTAAAGCCCCGAGAATTTTATCTATAACAGGTAGACGATTATGAATAGAACACCAGACAGTAATTGATCTCCTCGCCGGAATATGCGAAGACCAAATCCACTTGCCCCACTAAACCTCAGGAAATTGATTTCTGACCAATTTATAAGACTCCTTAGAAGATACTTCCCCGTCCTTCGAATTGATCCAAATGCGTTTATCCTCGGAGTGCGGGGCGATTGGAAACTGGAGTATATCAATAACAATACCCGTATAGGCCACCATGAACTCCTCCGTAAAATGCCAAACCCCATTAAAGAAATAATCCGAAATGGGGTATGCAAAAAAATGATGCATATGAGTAGGAATACCAATGCGTTCAGCAATTGAATAGCCTAACCAATTATCCAGCCAGAAACGAACACAAGATCGCTCACCCGGGATCCATCGGGATTGAGAAATCAACTCCAAAGTGATGGGACGTAGGCCAAGCCAAATGGACGATCCAATATAAGTCATTCTGGGCGCACCATTAAAGTAGCGTTGACGCAAAAGCTGAAAAACCATAGATATCGAATGAATCAACTTCCACGCAACCTTCATAAGAAAAGCCTTATTTGCCGCAATAAAAGATCGAACACCCAAACCCCCTTCTTCCTTAGGTACACAACATCTAGCCCAACTAACCGTCACTGCACCTTTCTTGGTAATGTCTCCTGACCAAATAAAATTCTTCATAGCCTTTTCCATGGATTTGAGCAACGTCATCGGCCAACGGTAAATAAGCATAGAATGGACAAAAGAGCTAGAAATCACTGAATTTACTAAAGTAATGCGACCCGCCATAGATAATGACCTACCTTTCCACCTTTTAAATTTAGACAGGATTTTATCGTGAATAGGCTGAAAATATCTTATTTTGGGAGCCTCTTTGAACAACGGGGCGCCTAAATAAGTGATTGGGAAGGAGCCACGAGAAATCTGCCAATGCGTCTGAACCCGTCTCATAAGCAGTGGTGATGTAGTATCCCAAAAATAGACCTTTGACTTGTCCGGATTGAAATTCTGGCCGGAGATGCTACCATACCCCATCAAAATATTCTTTATATACTGACAATTCTCCCAAGAAGCTGCCGCCATGATAAGAATATCATCCGCGCACTGATAAACAAGGGGAAAACGATGTGCGGGTTGTCACGAGCGGTGTAATATGTCCCCGATGTACGACCACATCCAATGCTCTTGCTAAAACGTCTTTCGCAAAGACAGAAAAAATAGGAGATAGAGGATCTCCCTGAAATACTCCACGAGTGCAACGGAAATAACCCTCCGGACCTCCATTAAAAAGAATAGAAATCCTGGCTAAGTTAAAGATCGAACGCACCCAATTCATAAACCCATGATCGAAACCCATACGCCTGAGAACGTGAAGAATGAAGTCCCACCTCAAAGTATCGAAGGCTTTCCTAATATCCACTTTTAGAATCATATTATGCCTCGTAAAACTATTAAGAAGACAATTGACCCCCTCCGATGCCAGAGCAATGCAGCCATGAATTTGCTTCCCAGGGATAAAACCAAACTGCATACCATATACATGGTCTTTAAGAATATCTCCAAACCTAACGGCTAAAATCTTAGTAACTATTTTGAAAAAAAAGTGACTTAAGATTATCGGGCGGTACTCTTCCACACGATCTGCATTATTGTTCTTGGGAATAAGGACCATATAGCTCGAATTGTACCCCATAGGCAGGCGATTGCTAACAAAGAAGGATCGAATTGCCGGCAAAATATCCGCTGCAATGATATCCCAACAATTATGATAAAAATGACCCCCAAAGCCATCTGGACCCGGCGCACTATCTGGACTCAAATAAAAAATAGCCCCTTTAATTTCCTCATCTGTGGGAATAGCACCCAGCCTTGAATTTTCCTCTTGAGTAATCGTTGGCTGAATTACACTATCCACCATAGAATAATCGGTATTACCAATCACCGTATCTGAGAAAAGGTGCTCATAGAACTGAAGAACATGGGTTCTAATGTGCTGCTGATCATCCGTCAATTGGCCATTAACCACCATGTGAGTAATATAGCTTTTAAAACTCTTTGCGTGGAGTTTTCGATGAAAGAATTCAGTGTTACGATCCCCATCTTGCAACCATTGTGTGCGGCTTTTCTGTCTCAGAAGCTCATATTGTCTGTTTAACAGCTTGTTAAGCTCCGTACGTAACCGTAATTCCTATTGAATAATGCTATCAGAATCCCCAAAAGTGGAGATGTTAGATTGTATATCCTGTAGCCTGTTTTGAACTGTGTCAACCTGTCGATGGATGTCCCCAAAGAGAGTGATTCCAATACCGGAGAATAGGCCGTAGTCTTTTTAATTTTTGCATAACACGAGCCATCGGATCGCGGATCGTGCAATCCATCCCCCAAGAGTCAGCCACCACCTTTTGAAAACCTTCATGTTGGAGCCACATTGATTGGAATCGAAACGGAGCTACCGTGGGAGGCGTAGAAAATTTGCATCGCAATACAATAGGGTTATGGTCAGATCAATGTCTGAGGCCTACAAATCCGCCAATAGTATGCCACATATTCATGAACTGTGTGGTAGCCAAAATCCTATCCAACTTAGCCTAGATTAATTCCCCTGAAGGACGAAAAATTCCCCAGGTGAAGTCATTGCCAACCTTGGGTACCTGATTGAAATTATTGTCATCAATAAACTTATTGAATTCCCTGCATGAAGAAGCATGGATTCGAGCTCCACCATGCCTTTCATGTGCTCCAAGAATGGCGTTAAAATCTCCCAAAATAACCATGTTATCTGTCCCCAGAGCCTGCACATCCAACCATAGTTGCCTTCTAGCAATATACGAGCACTGAGCGTGCACAAATCCCATATAAAATTGCAAATTCTGAGTCCCCACTTTGCAAACCACAAGCTGATCAGAGGCCCAATGAGATTGCAGCTGCATATTATTATTACGAACAAAAACCCAAATATCTGGAATTCCATTTGCACGGAAATTTTCTGCGACCAAAGTGAGATTAATAGCAGTCCAATATGAAGAACTAATAGTAGAAAAATGAACTTTTGGCTCCGCAATAGCAACAATATCCGATTTATGTACGCGACATAAATCCCTAAGCATGGACCTAGAGGGCTCGTTACCAAGACCTCTAGCATTCCAAAATAGGCAATTCATGAAAAATTAGGGGGAGGGGGACGCACTACATGCGTATCTGAGTTAATATTTTCAAGGAAAGCATTACCTAGTTGTTCTTCTTCCTCCAAATCCGCCCATCTCTTTCTGGCAGTAGTTGCTGATAGGCTTGCTGCGTGCTACCTCTTCGATTGCTTTGTGCACTTGATCCTTCCCCTTATCATTTAGCATCCCAGTGTCATTAATTTTGTCCGTTTGACTTGGGCCAACCAACATTATCCGCTGATCATGATTTTCAACATGCAAAGTAATAAACCGTTCCGGCTGAGCCTCATGCACCATACTGATCTTTTCTATTTCCATCTCCTTCGATTTCTCTAAACTCGATGCCTGCTCAGCATCCTCGTTATCCTGTAGCATATTAAATGAGTTTTGCACCGTAATGTGCTTCAGTGAAGTTACCTCCGAAGATCGAGCTCCCCGTTTTTTCACTTGAACCCATGTTTCCATTTCCACCCCTTTACCTTTATTATGAACCGTGCGTTCTCTATCCATAGATCGCCCTCTCACCGGACTATCCGTCTTGTGCATGTGCTCGTTTGGAGGGTGGACTTCCTTGGTCTTGTAATGTCTGCATCGGTTAACATTGTGCCCCACTATTCGACAGTGAGCGCAAAATTCTGGAAGATTTTCGTAGCTTAGCGACAGGAAAGAGCAATGTCCCACTATTTCTATCATAATAAATTCTTGCAAGGATTTATTCAAATCTATTTCAACGAGAACTCGAATGAAGTGACCGACTTCTCCATTCATGGACCGTTCATCTATTTGTATTGGAGTTCCCACCACACTAGCTATGTTATTAACCAGCGAGGGGTGCCAATATTCAATGCCTAATTCATAAATACGGATCCAAACCTGTGCCATTGATGTGTTAACCCTATAAGGGTTGAAGTCTTGTATCCAATTCATTAACCGTATAGAGCCGGGTTGCAGATTCCATGAAGTTTTAGAAAAAATCTGATTTCAATCCTCCATGTTCGTAAATTGAAGATTGTAATATCCCTTCCCCAAATGGATCAGCCTCCATGCATCCGCAATCTTCCAGAAATTCGTCAGTATCAAAGACAATGGCTTAAACCCTTTCGGCAAAAGAAGCCTACCAATCAAGGTATTGCGCAGGTCAGCCGTCCTCTATTGGTAGATGTGTTCATCGATAGTTACCGATAAAGAATCCCCTTTTTTCGTTGGGCGTGTCTCTTCCGTCGTAAAAGCTTGGGTGAAGTTCATGGGTTTATTCCCATGCACAGGTTTGTCCCTGTCTGAGATGACAGAACCCTGGGTTGGGCGTGGAACATCATGCATGCGGGGCAAGTGGGAATCCGCACTTGTTTTGGAACCCATAGAATTAGGGTTTATCACAGAGATCTGAGGGTGGCCTGTGGGGGCGTTCGAATTAGGGTTTATGCGTAAAACCCTGTCATTAACCCTAGGTATTGGATTAATGGTATCTGTATTTTGCATAGGTCGCTGAATTCGTGCATCCTTGATGGATTGGTCGTGTGACGACGTTGGAGGAAGCAAATCCGTGATCGAGTGAGAGAACGAAAGATGTGGAAAGATATCCGTAGATCGTAACCCTAGGGGTTGTTGTGGGGCATCTGCGTTCGTATCATTGATCGTATTGTAAGGCAGTCCGATCTCAGGGAAAAGGTACGCGTCCATGTTCAGGAATTTAGAGTTTATCGGAGGAAGGTGATCGACGGGACGACGATGAGATCATTCTTAGGTTTTAGTGCATGCTCTCTTCAGTTTTTTTGATGTGAATATAATTTTTTGATAAGAATGGATTCATCATGATGATATTAAATGTCACACTAAATTTGTTATTGAATCGGCTAGTGACGAGAACATGAGAGAATGTTTCTTTTTTTTTATGTTATAATTGACTGCAGATACATGTGATTAACCTTTTAGTATATTAAGTGACAAATTCTTAAGTTATTTTAAGAATTATAAATAAATTGAGTAGCAAATAACTTTGAGATATAATACAGGTTCCGCCGCATTAATTAAATAATGTAGAATATGTATGCAAAATGACAAAGTAAGGTGTTTAAGAGATTTGACTTAATTTAGGTCTTAAGTCTCAAAATTTGATAATTACTTGATTAACATTTAGGATTAAAGTTTTTTTACATGGTATATTAAACTTAATAATTTAGAAGTAGGAAACTTACATTTTTACAGGTTGTCATACACCTAAGGTTAGGGAGAAAAGACACTTGGCTAACTTTCAGTAGCACACGCAAGGGTAAAAGGTAAGTAAAAATCCATCTGCAACTGTAATGCGTGAACATAGTATTATTTGAATTGATTGTATTATATGTGACTGTGGCATCTTGGAATATACATGGGTATTATATGTTGCATAATTGGCTTGTATGATGTTGCAATATGGCGCTTGGTAAGCCAATGAACATGCCATTCACAGCATTTGCATGTGCATGCATATTACAAGAGGATGCTTGCATGCACAAAAATATTTTTAGGTAGAAAATGGATGTTTTTCGATCTTTGGTAGTACATCGAGGCATCGGGCGTGCTTTTATTATATATGTTTAGGTATAGCAAGTGGGGTACTTCCTAGTGAACACAGAGCTAGATGGGAGATGGGCTCTCGGTGGGTCATAGGAGGATGGAATATTTGTGGGTACCTATGTTATGACCCTACGGAGTGGGATACTTCTTGGCGGACACAAGGGACGGCAGTAGGGGACCCTTGGCTAAGGCACGGGAGGCACACGTAACATCATAACGATATTATTGGTCATTTGATTATTGATGTGTGCAGAGCTCTTTTCCGGTGCAAAGTAGTTGGGTTAGGGGCCCAAATGAAAGAAAATAATTTTGAATAAACTATTTTGATTCATGGATTTTACATGTTAGCATTACATGTTGGAAAAGCATCATTATTCTTTGGACATGCGTGATTTTTACTTGCTGAGCTTTAGCTCATTTAGTTCATGCATTGCAGGTGAACATGAGAATGCACTTGAGTCATTGGCTTACTGTGCAGTGCTGAAGCTTCTTCAAGTTTTGAGGATCATGAATATGGATGAAGATCTGGCCGGCTTGTATTTAGGTTCATTTTGGTTTTGCTTCTGTTGTGTTATATGGAGGAACTCGTACTGTTTATAACTTTTGAAACCGTATGATAAATATATGTAAATAGTGAGCTAGTTTGAGTTCTATGTCTGTATATGTAGGTTGACTCGCGTTTTGCTTTTAAATGGTAAAATCTTCGTTATGGTGTACATGGTTAATTGTTGTATGTTATTAAATTTACACAGGAAAATAAAATTTTACATGTTTTAAATAGAGTTTACGGTCCGCGCCATTGTGCGCGCCGATCGCGCCGGATTCCCGGGATACCCGTGTTTGGTTGTACTCGGAGGATGGTTCGGTTACCTCGAAGGCGGCTTACAATCATATACGCCCCCAGCCCCATAGTTAAATGGGGTTCTTGGATTTGGTCGCAACATATCCCAGAACGGAGATCGGTGGTAGCATGGAGGGCCATACACAACCGACTGGCTGTCCAGAATTCATTACGAGCTAGGGGAAGTTTTACTGGCCCTTCGGTTTGTGTTCTTTGTAGGGAATCGGACGAATCGGTTGATCATTTATTTGTCTCTTGCGCTTTTGCAGGAAATATATGGAGATGGATCTTCCATGCTTTCCGAGTTCACCCCTTTCAGGCATATAGCTTCAATGAGTTACTGGTGCGGTTAATGTCTTTTCATTTCAGTGACCAGGTTGCTTTCCTTTGGCGTGTGGCGATTCTTTCCTGCATCTGGCTCATATGGCATATCCGAAACGAGCTGATTTTTCACAACAAAATCTGGAAACTGGAGGCGGCGATCATCCATCTATAGGCACTCATTGTAGAATCATCATCTTTGGACCGGGATGCATGAAAAATGATCAACATGACTTATTTATCTTGCGCGTCCGCGAGTTCCTGGGAAGGGCTAGACAAGCTCCAAGGATTCTCGAGGTTCATTGGCAAAAACCCCTCCCGGGTTGGATCAAGGTTAACACGGATGGCGTGCATCGGGGTCTTTGGGAAATATCACTACGTCCCGGAGTCTTTCGGAATTATAGATGCTTCTTTCGAGGGTGTTTTGTTCATCATTGTGGATCAGGGTGGCAATGTGGGCGATTCAGTATGCATTTGCTAAGGGCTGGACACAACTTTGGTTGGAGTCGGACTCTATGTATGTGGTGAACTTGCTGGAGAAAAGATCGACAGAGGTCCCTTGGCGCCATTTGGGCTACTGGCGCCACACACTTCACCTTCTCAAGCACATTGATCTCGTAGTCTCACATATTTTTCGGGAAGGCAATCGGGTTGCGGACATGCTGAGCAAGAAGACGGAATGCGGCACATGGTGGGGCGTCCCGCCCACGGAGCTCTTACACTACCTCACTGATGACTATGTTGGCCAATCCAACTATAGGTTTGTTACTTAGTGCGCCACTGCTTCAGGTTTCTTTTCACATTTTTAGGCGCCTACCTTTTTCCTGGGGGGGTACTCTTTTTCCTTCCAAGGGTTTTTCCCACAAGGGTGGGTTTTACCTTGGAAGGTTTTAACGAGGTCCCAACCATTCAGCTATTTGGTCGGCTTGTGACCATTTCGTTTGGTTTTTGATATTATTTCCAGACTTACTTTTGGTTACCTGATCAGCCTGTGATCAGGACTACTCTTTTTTCATTTTTATATATATATTCGAACTTATTCAAAAAAATAGAGTTTGCGGTCGATTTGTACTATTTATATATTTTCTAGTAGTAGTAATAGAGGTGGACGTGACAGTAGCGCCCCCCACCTCTTTGTTACAAAAACCGTCTCCTCCCTTGCCTTATGGAGGTGGCGGTTCCCAATGGACCAGCGATCTACACTTTCTATCGTACAGTGCTTCATAAGGGGCCATCGTGATTATTGCTTGATAGCTGCTGTTGTATGATAATTCTATCAGAGGTAGATAATTACTCCATTGTCCTTGAAAATATAGAACACAAGCTCTAAGCATATCTTCTAAAGTTTATATTGTTCGTTTTGATTGTCCATCGGTTTGAGGGTAATAAGCAGTACTAAATGACCATCGTGTTCCTAGTACCTTCTGTAAGCTCCTCCAGAAATTAGATAAGAATTTGGAGTCCCTATCTGAAACAATGGATAGTTGCACACCATGAAGTCTGACCACTTCCTGTATATAAAGTTGTGCGTAACGGTCCATGGAATAAGTTGAACCAATAGGAATGAAATGAGCTGATTTAGTCAATCTATCCACGATTACCCAAATAGTATCGTGACCATTCACAGTTTTAGGTAAACTTGTCACAAAATCCATGGTGATTCTTTCCCATTTCCATTCTGGAATAGGAAGAGGTTGCAACATTCCAGCTGGCTTTTTGTGTTATGCCTTTATCTGTTGACCGGTTAAATATTGTTCCACGTATTGCGCAATATCCCTTTTCATACCTGGCCACCAATAATGCATCTTCAAATCTCTGTACATCTTAGTAGCTCCTAGATGTACGAAATATGGCGTTGAATGCGCTTCTGCTAGAACATTCTCTTGGAGATTATCCATGTTGGGCACGTATAATCATTCTTTAAATCGTAATACTCAATTCTCAGATATTTTGAAATCAGAAGACACTCCAGAGGCAATATCTTTCCTCACTTTGGCATAGTAATCATCACCTTGTTGTTGCTGTTGAATTCGATCAAGTATCGTGAGGTCGAGTGTTAACGCTGCCAGCTTAGTTTCAATGGACCCTTGTGATACAATCTCCACGTTCATTTTCTGGAGATCCATGAACTCTGGTTTTGGAATTTGAATTGCAATTGCATTGCTTTGTGTTGATTTTCGGCTCAATGCATCTGCTGCAACATTGGCTTTACCAGGGTGATAATTGATCACATAATCATAGTCATTCACTACCTCCAACCACCGTTGTGGCATATTTAATTCCTTCTGTGTGAAAAAGTATTTTAAACTCTTGTGATCTGTGTAGATCTCACATCATTCCCCATATAGATAATGTATATCTTAAGAGCATATACCACCGCAGCAAGCTCTAAATCATGTGCAGGGTAGTTCGTTCATAGTCTTTCAATTGTCTAGATGCATACGCAATCACCTTACCGTTTTGCATCAATAGGCATCCCAGGCCATTCTTCGAAGCGTCACTATAAACTACAAATCCTCCAATACCTGATGGAATTGATAAAATAGGTGCTAAAGTCAATGTCTTTTTCAGTTCTTGAAAGCTTTGTTCTCACTTGCATGTGTCCATTTAAATGCGACACTTTTGCTGGTCAATTGTGTTAAAGGCGAAGCAATCTTGGAGAATCCTTCTACGAATCGGTGATAGTAGCCAGCTAAACCCAGAAAACTATGCACTTCTGAAAGATTTATAGGTTGTGGCCAACTATTGATAGCCTCGACTTTACTTGGATCAACCGAGATTCCTGCTCCGGACACAACATGTCCCAAGAATACTACTCGATCTAACCAAAATTTACATTTCTTAAATTTAACATATAATTGCGTTGCTTTCAGTACCTCTAATACCATTCTCAAATGTTCAACGTGCTCCTCTTTTGTTCTAGAGTATATCAAGATATCATCGATAAAGATAATAACAAATTTATTTAGAAAATCTTAAAATACCCGATTCATCAAGTCCATGAAGGCTGCTGGGGCATTTGTTAACCCAAATGGCATCACCAAGAATTCATAATGCCCATATCTTGTACTAAACGTTGTCTTGGGCATATCATCTTCTTTTATTTTCAGCTGATGGTACCCGGATCGCAAGTCGATCTTCAAAAATACTGTTGCACCTTGAAGTTGGTCGAACAAATCATCGATTCAAGGTAACGGGTATTTATTCTTAATTATAACCTCATTCAGTTCTCGGTAGTCAATGCACAATCTCATCGTACCATCCTTCTTTCGTACGAACAAGACCAGCGCACCTCATGGCGAGAAGCTAGGTTTAATGAAGCCTTTATCTAGCAATTCTTGCAATTGTGTCTTCAATTCCTTCAATTCCGACGGAGCCATGCGGTATGGAGTTTTGGAGATTGGAGATATTCTTGGAAGTAGGTCAATAACAAACTCAATCTCGCGGTCGGGTGGTAATCCGTGAAGATCATCTGGGAATACATTGGGATATTCTCTCACTATTGGAACTTCATCAAGAGCTGGTTAGTATTGTTCGTCGATGCTCATGACACTTACTAGGTTCCTTCACAACCAACATCCAGTAAATGTTGCGCCTTTAGTGCTGATATCATTGGAAATCTAAAATGGGTCGTGATTCCAACGAAGGTAAATGGATCTTATCCTGGGGGTTGAAATGTCACTATCTTTTTCTGACAATCAATTGTAGCACCATACTTTGACAACCAATCCATACCCAAAATGACATCATAGTCGTTTATGGCTAACACAATTAGATTGGCATAAAGTTCTCTGTTTTCAATTGGAATAACACAAGCTTTTAAAACTTGATAAGTCTGTTTGGAATTCCCCGAGGGAATTGTTACATTGTAACCCACTTCAGCTACATCAGGTGTCCTACCCAGTCTCCTCACATACTTAGTGGATGCAAATGAATGTGTCGCTCCCGAATCAAATAATATGAATGATTGTGTGTCAAAGATAAGAAGTTTGTCTGTCACCACTGATGGGTTTGCCTCTGCATCTCGCTCTCCGTGATAGTAAATGTTCTAGCCGGCACTTTCTTTTGTCTAGTAGCATTCAGATCATTTGGTCACATGTTAGCAAGATGTCTCGTCATTCCACACGTAAAAAATCTTCTAGTCTCAACTAGACAATTTCCAGTATGTTGAGTCTTGCATCTATCACAAAAAGGTAGTGGTATAGGTGCCCTACCCTGATCGACTCTTTGGCGCTTAATTTGTTCCCACTATTGTTGTCCTTGGCTTGGTTGAAAGTTAGGTTTTTGTTGTTCTTGAACATGGAAAACTCTCTTCTTTTGACTTTTAGCCCATCTTTGTCCTTGTCCATGTTTGAATTGATGTCTAGCCTCCTGGGCACGAAAAATACTTCATTCGGCTTGTTCTGCCACCAATGTTCTCTTAGCAACTTGTGAATACCTTACTCCTTGTCTCTCTACTTTTAGTGCACCAGTGTGACCATATGAGCAACAAACCTGGACAATTCTTCAAATTTGCGAATGTAATCCCCGACAGTCATAGTTCCCTAGTGTAGTTGTATGAACTCGTTCATCTTCATTACACGAACAGGAGCCGTGAAGTATTTGTTTCTGAATAGTTCTTTAAATCTTTCCCAGGTCATTGTCGTAGCATCTTCTATGCTCCTCATCGTATCCCACCAATGTCCCGCACTTCCACGAAGCATAAACGAAGCACACATTACCTTCTCTTCTTCTGTGACCCTGCTGCACTGAAACATGTTCTCTACAGTTCGCGACCAATCTTCTGCTGTCGTTGGATCTGCTGCATCTTCAAAGGTTGGTGGATTTAGCTTTCTAAACCTTTCCCCCACTATCTCAACTTGCTTTGCCCTTTCGTGTGGTTGATTCATTTCTACTCTGTGTTATGCAGCTGTATCTCTCTGATGGATGAGTTGTTGAATTTGTTCAGATTGTCACTAGATGAGCTCCGTAAGTCGACTTATGACGTTATTTCGATCACCAGTTAGTATAGGGGTCTCCCCTTCTTGGTTTCTATCCCCACCACTACTCTCACCTCTAGTTCTCACCATAGCTGAAACACTGTCTTAGGATAACCTAATAACACATGGCCAATATAATTTCATGAAGCATAAAATGCATCAGAGAATAAAGTAAAACTTAGTGGCATAGCTGTGATTTTTTGAATAAATTTGAAATAATATATAAAATGAAAAAGAGAGTTGTCCTGATCACAAGCTGATCAGGTAACCAAATATAAGCCTGGAAACAATGTCTAAAAACGAAATGGTCACAAGCCGACCAAATGGCTGAATGGTTGGGGCCTCGTTAAAACCTCCCAAGGTAAAACCCACCCTTGTGGGGAAAACCCTTGGAAGGAAAAAGAGTACCCCCCAGAAAAGAAACGACACCCAAAAATGGGAAAAGAAACCTGAAGCGGTGACGCCCTAAGTAACAAACCTATAGTTGGATCGGCCAACATAGTCATCAGTGAGATAATGTACAAGCTCTGTTGGCGGGACGCTCACCATGTGCCGTACTCCATCTTCTTTCTTAGCATGTCTGCAACCCGATTGCCTTCCCCAAAAATATGTGAGATTACGAAATCCATGTGCGCGAGAAGATGTAATGTGTGGCGCCAATAGCTAAGGTGGCGCCATGGGACCTCCGTCGATCTCTTTTCCAGCAAATTCACTACATACATCAAATCCGACTCCAGCCAAAGTTGTGTCCAGCCCTTAGCAAAAGCATACTGAATCGCCCACATTGCTGCGACCAATTCAGCTTCAAATGCATAGCCCCGAACCACAATGGTGAACAAAACACCCCCGAAAGAAACCTATACAATTTTGGAAAACCCCAGAAGCCGTTAGATTGCCCGGCGCCCCCGCTGAACTCCCATCCCTATTTATATTGATCCAACCCGGGAGGGGTTTTTGCCAGTTAACTTCCACAATCTTCGGTGCTTGTCTAGCCCTCCCAGGAACTCGGAGGTTACGCAGGATAAGAAGGTCTTATTGGTCGTTGTGCATGCATCCCCGATCCAATGATGATGATTCTACAATGAGTACCCGAAGATGGATAGTCGCCGCCTCCACTGTCCAATTTTGTTGTGAAAAACCAGCTCATTTCGGATATGCCAGATGAGCCATATGCAGGAAAGGATAGTTACACGCCAGAGAAAAGTAACCTGCTCACTGAAATGAAAGTACATTAACCGCACCAAAAATTCATTAAAACTATGAGCCTCAAAAGGGTGAACGTTGAATGAATCAAAGATCCATCGCCAGAGAGCTCCTGCAAAGACACAAGAGACAAATAAATGATCAACTGATTCTACAAATTCACGACAAAGAGCGCAAACTGAGGGGCCAAGAAACTTCCTCCAGAGCCCGTAATAAATCCAAGACAACCAGTCAATTGTGGATAGCCCGCCACGCCACCACCGATTGCCGTTTTGGGATATGTTGTGACCAAATCCAAGTACCCCACTTGACTGCTGGGTAATGGGGACGCATATGCTCATAAGCTGCCTTCGATGAAACCAAACCATCATCCGAGTTCAACCAAACATGTGTATCCCTTGAATCCGGGGCAATAGGGATGCGTACAATAGCACGGACCAGATCCAAATAAGCCTATACGAATGAGAAGGTGAAGTGCCAGGACCCGTCATAAAAATAGTCCGAAATGCGTTGATGAAATAAGTATCTATAATCCTCTGGGATGCCAATTTTGTCTGCTATATAATAATCTAGCCAATTATCAATCCAAAATAATACCTCGGAATTAGCCCCTGGGATCCAACGAGATTCATCCATGCAAGACGAAGTGCAAGGTTTAATCCCAGCCTAGATTGAAGAAGGAATAAATGACCTGCGGACCGCCCCATTCCAAATGAAATTACGCATGGCCCTTTCCATTTGCTTGAGCAAGGTGCTGGGCCATTTGTAAACCATCATGGTGTGCACAAATGAACTAGTAATCACCGAGTTAACAAGACAACTCTACCAGTCAGGGAAAGCGATGAACCTTTCCATCTTCTGAATTTGAGGATTATCTTATCAAAGACGGGCTATACGACCACAACCTTAGGGGCACCCTTGAAGATAGGTGCACCTAGGTATACAGTGGGAAATGTCCCGGGCTGGATCCCCATGATAGTTTGCACCCTCCCACGTACATACGATGAAACCCGGGAACCAAAATAAACTTTAGATTTCCGAGGATTGAACACTTGGCCCGAGATATCCGCATAAAGGATAAAAATTGTCCGAAATGCGTTGATGAAATAAGTATCTATAATCCTCTGGGATGCCAATTTTGTTTGGTATATAATAATCTAGCCAATTATCAATCCAAAATAATACCTCGGAATCCACCCCTGGGATCCAACGAGATTCATCCATGCAAGATGAAATGCAAGGTTTAATCCCAGCCTAGATTGAAGAAGGAATAAATGACTGCGGACCGCCCCATCCTCTGTCAGGTAACGACGCCTAAGGGTGTTGAAGATCACCGAATCCGAGTTCATGACCTTCCAACCCAATTTCATCAAGAATGCCGTGTTAGCCGCCACAATCGACCGGACACGCAGGCCCCCTTCATTCCTAGGCGTCCAGCACTTATTCCAATTCACCACCACCGAACCCTTAGTATTCACATCCCCAGTCCAAATGAAATTACGCATGGCCCTTTCCATTTGCTTGAGCAAGGTGCTGGGCCATTTGTAAACCATCATGGTGTGCACAAATGAACTAGTAATCACCGAGTTAACAAGACAAACTCTACCAGCCAGGGAAAGCGATGAACCTTTCCATCTTCTGAATTTGAGGATTATCTTATCAAAGACGAGCTATACGGCCACAACCTTAGGGGCACCCTTGAAGATAGGTGCACCTAGGTATACAATGGGAAATGTCCCGGGCTGGATCCCCATGATAGTTTGCACCCTCCCACATACATACGATGAAACCCGGGAACCAAAATAAACTTTAGATTTCCGAGGATTGAACACTTGGCCCGAGATATCTGCATAAAGGGCGAGAATCTGAAGAAGGACACGGCCATTGGCTGAAGAAGACCCACACATAATAACAATATCATCCGCGTATAAGATGGACGATGGGAAAATAATACCTCTGGTGGCCATGAACAGAACTAAACGATTCTGCTCCACCGCCACTCCAATAAACCTACTCAGTACTTCTTCCGCGATGCAAAACAATAGTGGGGATAAAGGATCACCTTGTCTGACCCCTCTAAAATAGGAAAATAACCTACAGGCCCCATTTAACAAAGATCGATATTTCGGATGACTGAAGAACAACATCCACCCAATGAACAAAAATCTCTCGAGAAACCAAAGCGGCGCAAAACGTGTTGTAAGAACTCCCACTTCAATGTATCAAACGTCTTTTAGATATCAATCTTCAATATCATGTTCGAACGTGTGACCGCAAGACATTGAACCCTTCGGAGACCATGGCAATACAATCGTGAATCGCCTTCCCGAATACACCCAAATGCGTTGGAGATAAATAGCAAAGCAATGATCAAACCAAACGCATAGCCAATATCTTCGTAATGATCTTGAACAAAAAATTGCTTATAACAATCGGCGAAAGTTCTCAATGGCATTAGCATCCTTAGTCTTTGGGATGAGCGCCATGAAGCTAGCGTTCAAACCCAAAGGCAGGGGCAACTAATAAAGAAAAATCTAACAGCCGCGATCACCTTGACGGAAATGACATCCCAGAAGTGGCAATAAAAAATCCCATTGAAACTGTCTGGTCCCGGAGAGCTATCCGAATCCATATAAAAAATCGCTTCCTTAATTTTTGAATCCGAAGGAATGGCTGTCAGGCTTGCATTATCCTGCGCCCCAACCCTGGGGGAAATGACCTGATCAACTAAAGTATAATCCGCAATGGTACCCCCGGTGTTTGCGAAGAGCTCCTTATAATAAGAAATAATATGATCCTCAAGAATCGCTGTATCATTAGTGTAACTGCCGTCCACCATTAGACCCTGAATCCCAGTGCGTCCGTTACGAATCTGGCTACGACGATGAAAAAATGCCGTATTACGATCCCCATCCTTAAGCCAGGCAAAACGGGCCTTTTGCTTAAGGAATTCAAATTGTAATAGCAGTGTCTGAGAGAGCATCATTTGGGCGTCCAGCTCCTTATCCCGGAGAGCAGCTGTATAGCCCAAAGTCTCTATGTCTACATGAATCTGACGAACTTGCTCCATCTGATATTCCACCCTACCGTTAACGTCTCCAAAGACATCTTTGTTCCAGCCTTTAATAATCTGTCGCAACCTTTTGAGCTTCCGCATGACACGCAACAAAGGATTGGGCGTATCGCAAGGAGAAACCCAAGAAGCGGTGACCAAATCACGGAAGGTGTCATGATAACCCACATGCGCTGAAATCGGAACGGGACTGGCCTCCTGCTAGTGGAAGAAGAACAAGACACCAAAATGGGGTGATGGTCGGATCCAATGCGTGGAAGAACTAAGCCCTTGACAACTTGCCAAAAAGAGAAAAATTGACAAGTTGCTAGGGCTCGGTCCAACTTAGCCTGAATTAGGGATAGAGGCCTTCGGGGAGAGCACCAAGTAAATGAATTCCCCATAGTCGGCACCGCAAACAAACCAGCATCCTCCAAGTAATCCCTGAAATCCTGACAAGAGGCTTGGGATAAAGTACTACTGCCAGAACGCTCATGATGTCCCAATACCGCGTTAAAATCCCCAATAAGCAGCAGATCAAGAAGACCCAAATTCCTCAAATCCAACCAAAGCGCGGCGTGCGGCAAAGATGGTCACACAAGCCGTGAGCAAAAGCAACATGAAAAACCATAGAATTGAATTGAACTTGCAAAACAATACATTGGTTAGAAGACCAAACCTGGTTAAGGACGGAGATACTGGCATCACAAAATACCCAAATATCAGCACGTCCAGTTGCCCGAAAGCTCTGAGCCATGAATGTCAAACCCAAGCTATTCCAATAAGAATCTGAAATCAACGAAATGTCCACCTTGGGCTCTCATATTGCCAAAATAGAAGGTTTATGCTTTTGACATAAAGCCTTAAGAACATTGTGAGATGCAATATTCCCAATCCCCCGGATGTTCCAGAAGATGTAATTCATTGAGGCGGGGGGGGTGGCGCCTGTGATGAGCGCACGGTAAAAATAGGAGTGTGGTGTGAAGCAGATTCTGACGATTGAGAATGTCCCACTTCATCTTCATAATCTGCCCATCTTTTTGAAGCTGCAAAGTCCATCTCATGTGGCCCTGGGCGATCCAATTCAATAGTGATGTCATGAATTACTGGTGATGGACCATTGGTGACACTCTGGATGAATCGGATTTAGCCGAGCCCAGGAGCCGTTCGGAAGGCGCGAGTAAGAGCCGTGATCCACAAACTTTGAGTTCATGCATATGGATCTATAGAACCTGTAGTCGGACTCTAATACCACTCTGTCACACCCACCCCTATTACTACTACTACAACATATATAAAATGTACGACTCGATAATGTAGAATCTATTATAAGAACACGCAATTTTTTTTTCTCTCTACCTGTGATACTTTAATAAAAGACAAATGCTGAAATAGATTCCATATGAACAAACCCAAAATTAAACTAGTTCTAAAAGCAACAAGGGTTATCAACCCTGTCCGTATAGAAACACGATGACTACATATACAACCTCATAACTTAAACCTGCTCTATTGACATATATCTACAATAAAGTTTCAAAAGTTATATACAATACGAGTTCCTACTTATAACACAATAGAAGCAAAACCAAAATGAAGCCACAAACACGCCCGACAGGTCATCATCCATATCCATGATCCTCAAAACCTGAAGAAGCTTCAGCATTGCACAACAAGCCGATGACTCAGGCATCTCATTCTCACATGGAATGCATGACTACA
This sequence comes from Rehmannia glutinosa, assembly GCA_016081115.2. Lineage (NCBI taxonomy): Eukaryota > Viridiplantae > Streptophyta > Magnoliopsida > Lamiales > Orobanchaceae > Rehmannia > Rehmannia glutinosa. Next base: position 53,695,457 of record CM071937.1, on the reverse strand, counting down.
TGAGCTAAAGCCCAACAAGTAAAAATCATGCATGTCCAAAGAATAGTGATGCTTTTCCAACATGTAATGCTAACTTGTAAAATCCATGAATCAAAATATTTTTACTCAAATCATTTTTCTTTCATTTGGGCCCCTGACCCAACTACTATGCACTGGAAAAGAGTTCTGCACACAACAATAATCAAATGGCCAATAATATCGTTATGATGTTGCGTGTGGTCCATCCTCCCGCGCCCAACCAAGAGTCCCCTACTTGCGTTCCATGTGTCTGCCAAGAAGTATCCTACTCCGTAGGGTCATAACATAGGTACCCACGAGTGGTCTATCCTCCTGACCCACCGAGGGTCCATCTCCCATCTAACCCTGTGTTCACCAGGAAGTACACCACTTGCTATACCCAAACATATATCATAAGCGCGCCTAGCATGCCTCGGCGCACTAGCAGCGGTCAACAAACATCCATTTTCTTCCAGAAAATATTTTCGTGCATGCAAACATCCTCTTGTAATATGCATGCAATGCAAATATTGTGAATTAAATGTTCAATGACTAACCAAACACCATATTGCATCATCATGCCAACCAACATGCATCACATAATATCCACATATATTCAAGAAGATACCACAATCACATATTTTTTGATCAAATTCGAAAATATATATAAAAATAAAAAGTTGATGCTGCTAACAAGCCAAGCAGCTAGCTTAAAAGTAGGAAAATATGAGAAGCATAACAAACGAACCAAACATGGTCCAAAACCTTTGATAGGAAAAAGAGTACTCAAATATAAAATAAGAGTGTTGCTTACAAGCTATGCAGCTAGCTTAAAAAATAGGGCCTCGTTAAAACCTATCAAAGTAAAACCTAGTGGGCAAAACCTTTGATAGGAAAAAGAGTACCCCATAAAAAGAAGAAAGCATGAAGAAACAAAGCTATGCAAAACCATCGAAAATCTTGCCACTAACGTCTCCATGAAGCATACCAGCTTGTAGCTCAAGTGGTAGCTCACCCTTTATAAGGGTGTTGACCAAGGTTTTAACTTTGTATCTTTTAATTTCTTTGAAATTTATCCCTCCTTCACCCGCTACTCCCAACTTATTAAATAAAAAAATGTCTTCATGAAGCTCTGTCAAAATTGAATTTGGAATAATATGAGACCAGTCTAGATGAATATACATATTCAAAAGCTTATCGGACACTTTATTACCCTCCTTGTAAATGTACGAAACCACAAAATCCATCTAAGACAGATAATGAAGGGTAAGCCTCCATCTGGCTAAAATTTTCCAAGGCACCTTGAGAGATCTAGTATCAAGTAGGCCGCAGACATAGGTTGAATCGGACTCTAACCAAAGCTTATTCCATCCTCTCCTAAAAGCACGCTCAATTGCCATCATTGCTGCTATTAATTCAGATTCAAACGTAAATCCAATACCAATTTTGTGAATAAACACCCAGTGAAAAAGCCCCTGCAATTACAAAAAACACCCACTGACACACAACTCCCTGAAGCTCCATATGCACATCCATCAGTATTAACCTTCATCCAACCCGGCAAAGGAGGATACCACCGAATGCTTTTGAGTTGTGGCAATGGATTAGGACGTCCCACAACTGAGTGCCATCTACGGCACATAAGATCATAAACCAAATTAGACATGTAACTCCAATCGGATGCTGAAGACTCAATGATAAACGCCCTAATTAAAATAATAGCAGTTGTATTTTGGGGCTTGACATCCCCGAAAATCCACTCATTCCGTATGTGCCAAATAATCCAAATTGCTGATATAAGAGCTGCCTTCCAAAGAAAATAGATTTGCGGACTGAACCTTTGTTGAATAACCCAAGTATATAAGTGATTAATACCCCCACTCAACGGAATACTAACTTCAAAGGCATCTTGAATCCAACCCCAGATTGACTTAGCAAATGTGCAATTGGTGAAAATGTGATCAACTGATTCAGATTCTTCATAGCAAAAAGGGCACGCTGAAGGACCACAGAATCCCCGAAGGTTGTCTAACACAACCAGAAGATTATGAATCGATCTCCAGACAATTATTTATCTTTTTTCCGGAATATGTGGAGACCATATCCATTTTCCCTACTGAACCTCTGGAAAAGAATTCCGAACAAATATATAAGCCTCCTTAGAAGAGACCTCCCCTTCCTTCGAATGAGCCCATATGAGTTTATCCTCCGAGTGTATAGCGATCGAAATATGAATGATATCAATAACAATACTCGTATAAGACACTAGAAATTCCTACGTAAAGTGCCAAACTCCATTAAAGAAATAAATAGAGATGGGAAATGTAAAGTAGCATCACATATTATTAGGAATTCTAATGCAGTCGGCAACTTTTTTTAATGAATCAAAGATATATATAAAAAATGAAAAAAGAGTAATCCTGATCACAGGCTGATCAGGTAGCCAATACGAAAATCAAGTCCGAAATAAAATCGAAGTGGTCACAAGCCGACCAAATGGTTGAATGGTTGGGGCCTCGTTAAAACCTCCCAAGGTAAAACCCACCCTTGTGAGAAAAACCCTTGGCAGGAAAAAGAGTACCCCCATAAAAGAAAAATGGCGTCCAACAAACAGATAGAATAACCAGAATGCATTAACTAACAAATCTATAATTGGACTGACCCACATAGTCTTCCGTGAGCAGAGTGACCGATATCCCCAGGCGGGACGCCCCACCAAGTCTCAAAATCCATCCTTTTACTCAAAATGTCCGCCACTCTATTGCCTTCCCGATAAATATGCGAGACCACCAGCTCCATCTTGGAAAGCAGATGAAGAGTGTATCGCCACTTGCTAAGGTGACGCCAGGAAACCTCAACAGATCTCTTATGGAGCAAATTCACCACATAAATCGAATCCAACTCAAGCCAAAGTTGGGTCCAACCTTTAGTGAAAGCATAATGAATGCCGCCCCGGCTTCAAACGCATAGCCCACACCACAACATTCCACAAAGACTTCAAACGCATTTAGGAAGCCCACACCACAACATTCCACAAAGACGTATTCCCTTGATTTAGCAGGAAGAAGCCTCGCATTTCAGGAAGACCCCAGGATGACACAAAGGCTATGAAGGATGACAAGATCGTGTTGATCATTAAGACTTCCGCGGCGCCCCGTCGACCATCCAAAGGTTATTATTGAAGACCAACTAATTAGGATATCATCCGTATTCACACGCCATAAGAAAGTTGGTTTAGTTACAACTCAAGGAAATAAAGAACCGATGATGATTCATGGAGGGCCAATCGGAAGCAAGAGCTAAACAAATTAAGCAAGCTTTGATGACTCTTGTTGCACAAGTAATGAATGTTATTCAAGTTGTTGGGCCAGGGCTCAAATATCTGAATTGAAGACTTAATTTGGAGTTTATGAGCCATGATTTTCGTCCAACACCTCAAGCCCAAGAGGAGTGATGTTTCATTTTGCTTAAAATGGTCAATTTTATTTTGAAGGAGTTAAGTTAACATGATTATTCAATAAAGTAAGTCTAGTGTCATTTTCATTATGCATGCATCTAGTAATCATTTTCCAAGTCTAGTAAAGGTGGTCTAGAGTGTCTCTTCATATGGGGGAGTCATTTTCTATGTTGTAAGACTAGATAATGATGTCTCTTCAAATCATGAAAAGATGGATTAACATTGAAGCATCACATTGACCATCCAAAGGTTAGAATTGAAGACCAACTAATTCCGGATTTGCCAATTGTTTAAGAACTTATCAAGATACTTGAGCAATATCTTGTGGTGCATGTTAAGATCAAAAGACACGCCATAAGAAAGCAATGGGTCCTTCGTACAAGGTTCTTGCTCGCTCACTAAAATGAAAAATCATTAAACGCACTAGGAATTCATTAAAGCTATAAGCCACAAAAAGTTGAGCATCAAATGAACTAAAAATCCAACGCTAGGAGACCCCGCAAAGGCACAAGAGACAAACAAATGATCAACCAATTCAAACAAATGATCAGCAACAAAGACCATAGACCGAGGGGCCAATGAAACTCCCCCAGGATGCAATAAATCCAAAATCACCAGTCGATTGTGGATGGCGCTCTACGCCACAATCGATCAGTATTCCGGGATGTTAGGAGACCAAACCCAAGCCCCCCATTGAACCACCGGGGAATGGGGCCGCAAATGAGAGTACGCCGCTTTCGAGGTAACCTTCCCATCCTCCGAGTTTGTCCATACCCGTGTGTCCTGCGAGGAAGGGGCTATGGGGACGCGAACAATATCCCGGACCAAATCCAAATAAGCCTCAACAAATGAGAAGGTGAAATGCCATGACTCATCATAGAAGTAATCCAAAATGCGGTGCCCAAACAAATATCTGTACTCCTGCAGAATTCTAATATGTTTGCAATGGAATAACCCAACCAATTGTCAAGCCAGAACAAAACCTCCGAATTACACCCCGGAACCCAACAAGAATCATTCAAACAGCCAGCAATGCAAAGCTTGATCCCAGTCCAAATGGAGGAAGGAATGAACGACCTATGGGGAGAACCATCCACTACCGAATAACGTTTCCTGAGAGTTTTGAAAATCACATAATCTGAATTCATAACTTTCCAACCTAATTTCATCAGAAAAGTGTTGTAAGCCACACTAATAAAACGAACGCCCAGTCCCCCTTCAGCCCGGGGCATGCAACATCTATTCCAATTGACCACCACCGAACCCTTAGAATTAATGTCACCAGTCCAAATAAAATTACGCATGGCCTTTTCCATTTGCTTGAGCAAGGATCTAGGCCACTTGTAAACCATCATCGTATGCACAAAGGAACTAGTGATAACCGAATTAATTAGGCAGACACGGCCGGCAAGAGATAAGGAAGTACCTTTCCATCTTCGAAATTTAAGAATCACCTTATCAAAGACGGGCTGTAAATCCGCAGCTTTAAGAGCACCTTTAAAAATTGGGGCTCCTAAATAAACCGTAAGGAAGGCCCCTAACTGAATACCCATGATAGTCTGAACACGGCCACACACATATTAGAGACCCTGGTGCCGAAGTAAACTTTGGAGTTACGAGGATTAAAGGCCTGGCCCGAGATGTCAGCGTATAGTGTGAGGATCTGAAGCAGGATTCGTGCGTTTGCTGAAGAGGCCTCACACATAAAAACAATATCATCAGCGTATAGAATAGAGGATGGAAACATGATCTGTCTTGGCGCAATGAACGATCCTAACTGATTCCGAGTAACCGCGGTCTTAATAAATTTGCTCAGAGCCTCCTCCGTGATACAAAAAAGAAGTGGAGATAGAGGGTCTTCCTGTCTAACACCTCTGAAACAAGAGAAATAAACCACTAGCGTCCCATTAAGTAAATCGAGATTCTGGCAGACTGAAGAATAACTTCAATCTAATGAACAAAAATCTCCGAGAAACAAAACCGATGCAGGATGAGAATCAGAAAACCCAACTTTAAAGTATCAAATGCCTTGCGGATATCAATCTTCAAAATCATATTGTCATCATTCCGGCCATGCAAAACATTGAAGCCCTCTGAGACCATAGCTATATAGTCATGAATCTGCCTGCCTGGAATAAAACCAAACTGCGTAGGCGACAAATAAGCAGCGACGATAGTACCCAAACAAGTAGCCAAATTCTTAGTAATAATCTTAAAAAGAACATTACTCATAATGATCGGACGGAAGTTATCAACCGTGTTAGAAACCTTAGTCTTCGGAATGAGAGCCATAAAACTCGCATTTAACGCCGAAGGAAGGGACGAGCTAGTGAAGAAGAAACAAACCGCTGCGGTAACATCTAGTGACAGAATGTCCCAACAGTGACGATAGAAAGCCCAGTAAAACCATCCGGGCCTAGAGAGCTATTCGATCCCATATCAAATACCGCTTCCCGAATCTTCAAATCCGAAGGAATAGCCGTTAAACGAGTATTATCCACCTCCCCCACCATCGGAGAAATCACCTAATCCACCATAACATAATCCTAAATGGCACCCCTGAGTTCGAGAAGAGCTCTTTATAGTGATTCCCAAGAACAACCGGATCGTCCGTGTAATGACCATCAATCATCAAACCCTGAATACCCCAATGGCTACCACAAATCTAACAACGACGGTGAAAGAAAGCTGTATTACGATCCCCATCCTTAAGCCAGGCCGCACGAGCTTAGACTTCATGAATTCGGACTGTAATAACAACGTTTGTGACAAAACCTTCTGAGCTTCAAATTCCATATCATGATGGGCTTCAGAGAAACCCAAAGTCTCAATATCTGCCTGAATCTGCCGCACTTTCTCTATTTGACTATCCACCTTATGATTAACATCCCCACAAACATTTTTATTCCAAACTTTAATAGACTGATGCAACCGTTTAAGCTTCCACATGACCCACAGTAGAGGATTGGGCGATGCGCATGGGAGAGCCCAAGAAGAAGTGATCAGATACCGAAAAGAGTCATGAAAAACCCACATACGCTGGAAACGAAATGGAACCGGACCCCTGCTGACACATGAGGAACATAAAACCAAAATAGGATGGTGATCCGAGCCAATGCGAGGGAGAACCGAACCATTGACCACTTGCCAAACAGAGAAAAATTGACTCGTTGCTAGGGCTCGATCCAATTTGGCCTGAATTAGGGATAGGGGCATACGTGTGGTACACCATGTGAACGCATTCCCCATGGTCTGCACAGAAAACAAACCAGCATCCTCCAAAGTCCCTAAAGTCCTGGCAAGAAGCCTGTGATAAAATGCCACTGCCAGATCGTTCATGATGACCCAACACTGCATTAAAATCCCCAATAAGCAGTAAATCATGAAGACCCAAATTTCTCAAATCCAACCAAAGCGTACGCCGGTCAATGTGATTACATAACCCATGAATGAAGCTAATATGAAATATCAAAGAACCCAACTGCACCTGAAGAACGATACACTGAGAAGAAATCCAAACCTACTATAAAATAGTAATGCCCGGCTTACAAAAAACCCAAATATTCTCCCGACCATTTGAACGAAAATTCTGAGCCACAAAGTTCAAACCCAGACTAGTCCAATATGAATCTGAAATCGAAGAAATATCCACCTTAGGCTCACAGATAGCCAAAATGTCCGGTTTATGCTTCTGACATAAAGACTTAAGAACATTGCGAGAAGCAACATTCCCAATCCCCCGGGTATTCCAGAAGATGCTATTTATTGAGACGCATTGGAGGAGGCAGCCCGTGATGTGCGCACGGTTGAGTCAGAGGTAATATGTGCCGCAGAATCAGACGATTGAGCAACTTCACCCACATTACCCCCCAATCTCTTTGAAGCCGTAAAATCTAATTCATTGTGCCCTGTAGAATTCGAATCAATAGTGAGATCATGAATCGCTGGAGATGGTCCCTGAGCAACATTTTGAAGTAATCTGGACTTGGCCGACTCTAGGGAGCTGTCCCGGAAGGCACGACTAAGAGCACGGATAGGCTTCTCCAACAGATGTTGAATCGTGAGAGGTAGATTTGTAGAAAATGAGCCATTGTTAGAGACCGGAGCCTTGGGAACCCGATGTCGAGTTGGTAGAGTCGAAGGGGAATCCGTAGAATGTTGTTCTTGAGTGTCATCCTTGGCAAGCACCTCAAAAGCATTCCCTAGGTGTATGACGTTGGGGCAAGTAACTATGGCGTAGGAAGGGGAACTGGCCGCATATTTGAACCCGTATTTCCCATTGAGTCATCAATGGCCTTGCCCTTGTCCGTAGCCTGTTGTACTGGACGATAAATTTTACGGACTGAACGACCCTTTTTGCGCGACGTATGTCGTGCATCTGGAGCTTTAAAATGCTCTTTAGTCGGACTCGGATGTCTCTCCGTAGCCAGCGTACCTGCAGAAGTTAGACGGCAAGAAGCAGTTGGATGTCCTGTAACATTGCACTTGAAGCAGAACTCAGGGAGTTTCTCATAGCCAACTGAAACGAATGAACATTGACCAACCCTTTCCACCATAATGTGATCTTTCAGAGGTTTTGAGAGGTCTATATCAACCAACACACGAATGAAATGTCCTAGAGAGCCATCTAGAGATTGCTGATCGATCTGAATCGGGTTACCAATAGCACTGGCGATCCCCAAAATGGTGTTAGGATCCCAGTATTCCAAACTTAGCTTAAAAATGCGAACCCAAACGCTGGCTACCGAAGTATGAACCTTGTAGGGGTTGAAATCTGAAACCCATGGAGAAAGCCGAATAGTGCCCGGATTAAGAGCCCAATTGATACGTAACTGAGCACGTGCTTGATCCCGCGCATTGGAAAATTTAACACAAAAATATTCCTTTCCCAAGGGAATTAGTTTCTAGTCATTAGTAATACCCCATATCTCGGATAGCCATTTATGCAAAGGCATCGTCGGCCATGGCTTGTTTGTTACCTTTCCCCAAAATAACCATCCCAATCAAGGAATAAGAAAATTCAACAAGACGTTGCTGATAAACATGTTCATCAATAGTTATAGAAGGGTTTGAGGGTTACCTGAAACAACTTTCGGAAAAGAATTACCCAAATTAATATGAGCATTAGCGTTATGAGCCGAAAGTCGAGGGTTCGATTCATGGGAGGAGGCCATTGTGGAGGAGCTTCCAGCATGTTGAGTACCATTCTTGGGAAAACATGCAGGAGGAAGACCCTGAAGATGGCAGACAGTGGCCCAGGGGTCATCACGCCTCGGGAGAGGGCATCCTTGGATGGTGAAGTAGCCGCCGGCCTCCCATGATAGGCCATAGAGGGGCCGGCCCCCCCATGGTGAGAGGAAGCCATGGGGGTAAGGGATGCCCCCCAACGGCCGCTGATGACAAGGTGATGGGGGGCGCAACCCCCCTAGCATCGACCGCTGCATCTGCTTGAGACTTGGGGTACACGTACCCCTAGTGCCGTCCACAGCATCGGGTGCAGATGAAGACAAGTAGGCCTGCGGGGGAATCATCCCTGTGTACGCGTATGCCAGGGATGGGAGATTCGAAGGGGGTTTGGATGGCAAAAGATTCCACTGAAGACCATAGCATGAAAACAATGCTGGCTGACGTGAAGCATGCACGTAATTCGCTTGAGACGGAGGAGACGACTATGTACGAGCACGATAGGGCTGGAAGTTTGAGATTAAACCTAAAAAATAAATCTGACGAAGCCATGAAGGACGGCCGGCAAAGGCACCGACATGCATATCCTAACCAGTTGTCCAGCCAAAAACGCACACTAGAATGATCTCCTAGGATCCATCGAGATTGGGAAATTAAATCCAATGTAAGTAGTTCTTAGCTCACCGTCAATTTATCTTTGGCGTAGAATAGTAAAAACCGGAGTGTTAGATTCAATTAGCTTCCAAGCAAATTTCATGAGAAAAGCTTTACTGGCAGCAATTAGAGACCTAACTCCCAAACCCCCTTCTTCCTTTGGCGAGCAGCACCTAGCCCAATTAACTGTCACTGCACCTTTTTTGGAGATATCCCCTGACCAAATAAAGTTCTTGCTAGCTTTCTCCATGGACTTAAGTAAAGTCATCGGCCATCGGTAAATAAGCATAGAGTGGACGAAAGATCTAGTGATAACTGAGTTAACTAGAGTAATGCGTCCAGCCATTAACAATGATGTACCTTTCCACCTTTTAAATTTTGACAAAATTTTATCTTGTAAAGGTTGGAAGTACCTTATTTTATTAGCTCCCTTGAATAGCGGTGCGCCTAAATATGTAAATGGGAAAGAGCCTCTTGAAATATGCAAGTGAGTCTGAATTCTTCTCATAAGGCGTTGGGGTATATTATCTCAAAAATAAACCTTCGACTTGTCTGGGTGGAACTGCTGGCCAGAAATGATGCCATAATCCATCAAAATTTTCTTAAGATGATTACAATTCTTCCAAGTGGCTGCCGTCATGATAAGAATATCATCGTATAATAAACGAGGAGGGAATATAAAACATCCTCCGCATTTGCACGTAAAAGAAGTGGGGATAAAGGGTTGCCCCGACGAACACCTCTAGTGCATTGGAAGTAACCCCCCGGGCATCCATTAAAAAGAATAGAAATGCGGGCTAACGTAAAGATTGCGCTAACCCAATTCATGAACCCCTGATCAAATCCCATACGTCGGAGGACATGAAGAATGAAATCCCATCAGAGCGTATCAAAATCTTTTCGGATGTCCACTTTAAGGAGCATAATGCGATGCAGAACGATTAAGAAGACAATTCACCCCTTCAGATGCCAGAGCAATGCAATCATGAATTTGCTTTCCAGGGATAAAACCAAATTGCATACTATAAACATGGCCTTTCAGAATAGAACCAAATCTAGTAACCAAAATCTTAGTAACTGTTTTGAAGAGAAAGTTACTTAAGATTATGGCCTATAGTTCTCAACCCGGTCAGCCAAATCTAGTAGCCAAAATCTTAGTAACTATTTTGAAGAGAAAGTTACTTAAGATCATAGGCCTATACTCCTCAACCCTGTCAGCATTATTATTCTTAGGGATAAGAACCATGTAGCTTGAATTACACCCCATAGGAAGATGATTAGTAACAAAAAAAGAACGTACGGCTGGCAAAACATCCCCTGCAATAATGTCCCAGCAGTTATGGTGAAAATGACCCCTAAATCCATCCGGACCCGGCGCATTATCTGGGCTCAAATAAAAAATAGCCGTTTTGATCTCTTCATCTGTGGGCGCACATCCTTGTATTTTCCTCTTGAGTAACCGTAGGATGTATGACGCTATACTAAAGAGTAATCATTGATTCCATTGGCCGTATCCGAAAAAAGCTGTTCGTAAAACCGAATGACATGCCTTCTAATCTCTTTGTTGGATGTCCGTCATTTCACCATCCATCACCATATGAGTATTATAGCTTTAGACCGTTTGGCCCGGAGTTTTTGATGGAAAAATTCGGTGTTGCGATCCCCATTTAAAGCCATTGAGTGTCTCCAATTCTAGCACAAGTCTTGACTTTTATCTTAGCTCTCTTAGGAGTTCTCTCCTCTTTTCCTTTCAAGGAAGCTAAATGTCTTCCTCGGAGGATTCTCCTTATTTCTCTCGATAGTTCTTCTTGAAGAATTTGTTGAATCTTTTCACCATCACGGCTATCTCATCTTTGTCAATGATGTCCTTTGACTCTATTGTCTTTGACTCACCGCTATTAGTGCGGCAGTCTTGGTTGCAAAGCTGCGTCTCATCTAGCTCTTTTCTTTTGAGACCAAAATCATATGTTTCCAAATCTGAAAATAGTTCATGGTTAGATATTTTGAGACATCCATTAAGTGTCTCATTGCCAAGACTTTCATTTCCCACTAAGCTGGTAATGCTCTGAGTATTCTCATATAAATTTTCTTCTGTGTATATTACTTCACTAAGGCTGATAGTTCATTAGTTATCGTTGTAAACGGCATCCAACCGATCCAATGATTTCCAGCCACCATTTTGAATTTGAGCTTATTTCCTTAATTTGCTTAGAAATGAGAGTCACTTACCCGATTTCCTTGGCTGTCTTGCAAGATTTGACCTTGTTGAACATAGATTTGACCAGGGTCTTGTACAAAATATCATTGGCAACATTGTTTAAGTTATGCCTTTTCTGTCTTCATTCGTTCATTCACTTCTTGGCTTGTCTACTTCAATAGCACTAGCACCCTTTTCTTCTGCAGCAGTAGCTCTTGTAGCAGCTGTGTTTATTTTTTTGATCTTGGTGGGGCCATATTCGATGACAAACCACATCCCATCATGTATAGTAGAGAGTTGTGCCTGCATACGAATTTTCCAGTCATCAAATACCTCAATGGTGAACGTAGGAATGCGAGTTAGATTTGCTTCCATTTTAACAACTCTTTAAAAATGTAAAAACTTAGTGTGTTGATAGTATTGAAAACAGAGATCGAGTTTAGTAACCAGTGCGAAAGGTTCATTGATCCTACCATTTTGATACCACTTGTAGGTCCTAAGGGGTGTCAACGTGAAGTCTAGAAAAGGAGGTTGAATAGACTTTACAATTTTTTGATTTTTTGAATCTGAGTTGAAAAACATTTAAGTTCTTTCTGACAGTTAAGTCGATATTCAACAGGAGAGTTAACCATTGAATAGACTTAACAGATTTTTTGATGGAGTGACTCAACTGAAAAATAACAACTTTTAGAAAATCAATTTTCTTTTAATAACAGCAGAAGTCTTTCACCCTTTTGAGTTTTAGCAATCAACACTTAGTGTTTTTACAGAGTTATTTAAGCCAGTTAATAGCAATATTAATGACAGAATATAAAGTTCAGAAATGTAAATGACATAAGTATTTACACTGGTTCAAGGGTAGGGTAATCCCTCTCATCACTCTTGTCCTACTCCAAGAGGAATACACTAAGTATCAATTGACTTTAGATACAAAGTATACATCACAGTCCAAGCAGCTTTGTTCACATAGCCTACTGCCTAAACTCAGCTCTTCACTAAACTCTTCGAACTACTTCAGCTCACTGGTTGATGCAAAACTTATTCACACACCCCCTCTTGCAACTCCGGTCTTCTTGTTCTTCAAGAACCTCACTATACCCCTTCACTTCAAGGTGATGTAAACCTCGTGTTTTGTTTACACAAATGCCCTCTTCAATGTTGAATAACATCCTTATATTCACAAAGTGTGTAGGATAAGGTATCTTGAATGAAGCTTGAGGATTTAAGATTAAGCTCGATAGAGAATGGTTTTTGCTTTGCAGTTTTTTTTTTTTTTTTTTTGCTTGCTTGATTTTCCTTGCTCTCTTGTGTCTTGTTTTTCTCTCTGATTTTTCCTTTGCTTTTTATAGGGTGGATTTGAATTTTGTCCGTTGAAGAGATAGACAAAATTGAAATCCCACCATTCGACGATTGGCATGTCCTTTCTTTGCGGCTTTGATGTTGACCCTTCCTTGTATTCTTCTACCTTCGCGAGAACTCAAACGGCATCGCAGGCACTCTTCTATTGGTTGAGACTCTTTTTACTTCATTAATGTGCTAACATTTTTATGGTCAAACATTGTACTTCGACGAAAATATGTTTACTATATGTTCTCTTCTCTCTCCTTTCTTGTAATTCCGAACGGCCGTCCATCATAGGTTCAACGTTCACCTCCCTCGGCGTAGGCATGTCGGATTCCTTCGTCGGATTAACGTCCAACTACGAGCAGCGTTCGAGATGTCATAATCAATCTCTGTTCTGTGGTTCGGAAATCCCCTACATGGATTCTTTGCTTCAGTCATCATCATCGCAACCTCCTATGGAGTCCGTTGCTAAGTCGTCAGATAATATTTCTACTATGGCTCAAGTCATGAACACCTCATCTGCATATACATCATCATTGGATAACTATGGGTTTTTGCCTCGTAACTTCATGCCACACCGTTAGCAATCTCCAAAATCTGCAATTCCAAGTTTGGGCATGGTGTCCGCAGACGAGTACATAACTGCCAAGCCCGCTACGTCAACACCCACTCCAATTACTGGTCTCCCTGCAACGGATTGGATGAAGTTGCCGTCCCTGGGGGGTCCTTACCCCCCAAGGCCTTCACCTACGACTCCTATTACCCCCATGGTTGAGACCCATGGAGGGGCCGGCCCCTTGTGTGCTATGGTTGGGGGGCCGGTTGGGAGGCAGCCCTCCCTTGCTGCCTCCTCCCAGGAGGGTGATGGCTCCTGGGTTAGTGGTGCTCTCTCACAGGCGTTCTTAAATCCCTCTAATGTCGACCGCAATATTCCAGGACATTGAATGCATGGTAATTTGGTTATCGACAATCCTTCATCCCATGGAATGCATGAAGCTCCACCCAAAGGTCATCCCCATCCACATGTGAACCTGCAACATTTGGCTCATTATGGGCCAAATTCATATGCACGTGTGGAATCGACTTTCGCGAAAATGGTTTCTGGTAATTCCTCTGAACATGCATCTTTCAATCAGGCGCCAAGTAATCCTCCATCTTTTGCTAAAATTGTTTCTGGTCCTTCTAACCCTATCCCCGAGCCTATTAAAAAGGGTGAATATTATTCTGTAATTATGGATGAAAATGTGTATCAACAACGTCTGGCTGAATTTCAATATGCTTTACTTGGTCGAGTTTTTCTTAGTAAAGGCAACAAACCATGGCCTATTGGGAGTTAAAAATGATTGGAAGCTGATACCGTTGGGTAAAGGCTACTTCTGTATTAAATTTAACAACCCTGCTGATCGCTCCTGGGCTAAATCTCGGGTCACTTGGTCTCTCAACCCGGGTTCTATTCGTTTGTTTCCATGGGTTCTTGACTATAACCCCTACAAGGTTAATACTTCGACTGCTTCGGTTTGGGTGAGAATCTTTGAGTTGAGTATTGAATATTGGGAACCAAGTTACATTATGGGTTTGGCCAAGGCCATTGGCACCCCGGTTCAGGTCGATGAATGGTCTCTGGATAGATCACTTGGACATTTTGTCCGTGTTTGGTGAATGTGGACCTGTCTAAACCTCTTCAGGATCATATTATGGTTGAAAGGAAGGGTCATTATTCTTTTGCCTCTATTGGGTATGAAAAACATCCTCTATTCTGTGGAACAGGTGGTATCATGGGACACTCGGCCGCGACCTGCCGGAGATTCGGTAACAATGTCAACTTGCAAGCCCCAAGGACGTCCCACATCTCAACGTGGTCGTTCCCGAGTTCGTCAAGTCTATCGTCTGACTCATAACTCCTTGTAAGGCCATTGATAATTCAGTGGATAATATGACTTTGCCTATGCGCCCGGGGTCTCCTTCTTGTGCCATCGTCACCGTTTCCTCAGGTATTTTTCTGGATAACACTTTCTCTGTGTTGGATTCTGAGGAGACGACTACTTATACTTTAGGGAATTTGCCGCCTCCTGTGGTTCTTCGTACGCACGTTCCTAAATCTCCAGTTATTAGAAGTGATCACTCGTCCCTTACATCTGATACATTTGATATTCTTCATAAGCCTATCACGGTGCAATATCCCCTTAAAAAACCCATTCGTCCGTTGTATAGGGCTATCCGAGCAAACTCCATTGAGGCCAAACACAAATTACTTTATTCGGTAACACAGGGTCCTATGCCGGTTGTTCATCAGTTGGAAATCAAAGAAGATAGAAATGCATCGAACAATTTAAACAATGCTGCCTAGAAGCGTTGGGCAGATTCTACGGAGGATGATAATATTTCTGGGGGCGATACCTCTGCGCCTGCACATTTCGGATCTCCTACACGGATTCCTTCCCCCAAACCATCCCAATGAATTGCTTTTATTGGAACATTCGGGGGATCGAGACTGTTGCTTCTCGAAATATTCTTAAGAAGTAATGTAATCAACACAAACCTTCTTTGGTTGCTATCGCAGAACCAAAAGTTGATCTGCAGTCTATTTCTGATTATTATTGGGCAGGTCTGGGTTTATAGTTTGTGGTTCAGAATTTTCGGGCATCGGGGAGGTCGGATATCTGGGTCTTCAAACGTTCGGACATTTTGGTTCTTTAGCAGGTTCTTATTTCGGATCAGTGTATCAACCGCAACAATTCCACCACATAAACCGAGTCCGATTCCAACCATAGATGATTCTAGCCCCTTGCAGAAGCGTAATGATGGCCCGCATTGCTGCCATCAACTCCACCTAAAAAGCAAAACCTGAACCACATCTTTCCACAAAACATCCGCGAAAGAACCCTCTGCAATTGCGAAAAACTCCGGAGGTAGTGAGACGCCCGGGCGAGCTAGATGCACTACCGTCGGTGTTCACTTTAATCCATCCCGGCAAGGGTTTCTGCCAATTAACCTGAATGATCTTTGGGGCCTGTCTTGGGCGCCCAAGGACCCGTAGCTGACGGAGAATGAGAAGGTCCCTTTGGTCATTATGCATGCAACCTCTGTCCAAGGAAGATGACTCAAGAATAAGAACATGAAGGCGTAGGGTGGCCGCCTCTAGTGTCCAGATCTTTTCATGGAAGGTCAAATCATTTCTGATTTGCCAGATGAGCCAAATACAGGATAGCACAGCAACCCGCCAAAGAAATGAAACCTGCTCACTGAAATGAAAACTCATTAAACGCACCAGGAATTCATTGAAGCTATAAGCCCCAAAGTGATGGATATCAAAAGAGTCAAAAATCCACTTCCATAGGGCCCCGCAAAAGCATATGAGATAAATAAATGATCAATAGATTCGGCGTCAAGACAACAAAGAACACAAACCGAGGGGCTCGTAAAGGAACCCCGTGGTCGCAGAACATCCAAAATCGCCAGTCGATTGTGAATGGCGTGCCAAGTCACAATCGAACGTCTTTCCGGAATGTGAGGTGACCAAATCCAGGAACCCCATTGAACCACCGGGGAGTGAGGGCGCAGGTATGAGTAAGCCGCCGAGGAAACGGTCCCATCATCAGAGTGTATCCATGCCCGCGCGTCCGACGAATCCAGGGCAATGGGGATTCGAACAATATCTCGAACCATCTCCAAGTATGCCACTATAAACGATAGAGTGAAGTGCCAAGTCCCATCATAAAAGTAATCCTAGATGCGCTGCCGAATAAATATTTATACTCCTACGGGATACCAATCCTATTCGCAATGGTGTAACTGACCCGGTTGTCGGCCAAAATAAAATGCCGGAGTAGCATCCGGGAATCCAGCGGCAATCCTCCAAGAATCCCGAGATCCCTGGCTGAACCCCCCTCCATATGGAAGAGGGGATGTACGAGCGGCGTGGAAAACCCCGAAGTGAAAAAGCGCTTTTCGAGGGTGCAGTAAACCAAAGAGTTTGAAGTCATAATCTTCCAACCCATCTTCATAAGGAAGGATTGTTGGCAACAACGATGGAACGGATGCCCAATCCTCCTTCCGCCCGTGGCATGCAACAACGACTCGATTAACCACCATCTGAACCCTTAGAGTTCACATTCCCGATCCCGGATGAAATTACGCATGGCCTTTTCCATTTGCCGAAGCAATGTTCTAGGCCACTTGTAAACCATCATAGTATGCACGAATGAGCTGGTAATCACCGAATTCACCAAACAAATGCGACCAAGCAATAGACAACGAGGACCCCTTCCACCTCCCGAATTTAAAGATAATCTTATCGAACATGGTGAAGATCCGCCACTTTAGGTGCACCCTTGAAGATTGGGGCGCCTAGATAGACCGTAGGGAAGACGCCCATATGCATCCCTCGTAATCGTCCGGATACGCCCTCACACATAGTTAGAAACCCGATTTTGCCAAAATAAACTTTAGATTTATTCGGATTGAAAATCGACCGAAATGTCCGCATAAAGATTGAGCATCTATATAATGGAACGTGAATTGCTCGTGGAGGCCCCACACATAATCACAATATCGTCTGTATACATAATGACGAAGGGAAGATCACCTGCTTAGGCGCCATAAACGCTTGAAGGTGGTTCCTTCACCGCCTCCTCCACTAATCTACTCAGAACGTCTTCTGCGATGCAAAAGAGCAGGGATGATAATGGATCCCCCTGCCTAACACCTCGAAAACAAGAGAAATAACCCACAGGCGACCCATTTAGAAGGACCAAAATTCTGGAAGAATGAAGGATAATCTCTATCCAGTGAATGAAAACTTCGGAGAAACCAAAGCGACGCAACACGTGAATCAGAAATCCCCAATTAACCGTATCAAAAGCCTTGCGGATATCAATTTTTAAGATCATGTTGGTGTCATTCCACCCCTGCAAAATATTAAACCCTTCCGAAACCAATGCGATGCAGTTGTGAATTTACCTGCCCGGAATAAATCCAAACTGAGTCGGAGACAAGTAAGAGGAAATGATGGAGCCCAAACGAGTAGCCAAAATCTTCGTGATAATCTTAAAAAGAAAGTTACTCATGACGATCGGTCAAAAATCCTCCGCCGCATTAGCCTCCTTGGTCTTTGGGATGAATGCCATGAAACTGGCGTTCAGTCCCGCCGAAAAGGAGTCCGTTACAAAGATATAATGGACGGCCGCCAACACCTCATCTGACACCACGTCCCAGAAATGCTGATAAAATCTCCCACTGAAACCGTCCGGCCCCGGAGCACTATCCAAACCCATATCAAACACTGCCTCTTTAACCTCGGACTCCGAAGGAATGGCCGTCAAGAGCACATTATCAATTGTTTTAATTGTAGGTGAAATCAACTGGTCAACCAATGTGTAATCCGAGTGGTATGCCCTGTATCTGCGAAAAGATCCATATAAAATGAAATAATATGATTTCCAAGGGCCACTGGATCCTCTGTGTATGTACCATCAACCATCAGTCCCTCGAATCCTCGAACGCCCATTTCTAACGGGGCAATGACGATGAAAGAATGTCGTGTTGCAGTCCCCATATTTTAACCAAGCGGAGTGAGCCTTCTGCTGAAGAAAATCAGACTGCATGAGCAACGTGCAAGAAAGCTCCCTCTGCGCCTCCAATTCCCTTTCCCTGAGTTCCTCCGTGAAACCCTCGGATACAATATCTGCTTGAATCTGCTGGACCCTTTCCATCTGATAATCCACCTGAGGATTAACATCCCCAAATACCTCCTTATTCCATACCTTAATTGTCTGTCTCAACCTTTTGAGCTTAGACATGACACGCTGCAAAGGGTTAGGCGACGCGCACGGGAGCGCCCAAGAGGTAGTGACAATACCCCGGAATGAAGCATGATGAATCCACATGCGCTGGAACCGAAAAGGTGACGGGCCTTTGGTAAATGGAAGAAGAACAAGAGACCAGAATGGGATGGTGATATGAACCAATGCGCGGAAGGACTAAACCCTTAACAACTTGCCAAAGAGCGAAAAATCGACCAGTTGCCAGGGCTCGATCCAGTTTAGCTTGAAGAAGAGCTAGAGGCCTACGGGGGGAGCACCAAGTAAACAAATTCCCCGAAGTTGGCACATCAAATAACCCTGCATCCTCCAAGAAATCCCTGAAGTCCTTACAAGAAGCCTGGGATAAAGTACCTGTGTCGGAACGCTCATGATGTCCCAACACAGCATTGAAATCCCCAATCAGCAGCAGGTCAGTAATAACCAAATTCCTCAGCTCCAACCAAAGGGCACGACGAGCAACATGATCACACAAACCATGAGCAAAACCAACATGGAAAACCATAGAACCAAATTGAATTTGCAAAACAATACACTGAGAAGAAGACCAAACCTGATTATGGATAGAAATGCTCGCATCGCATAGGACCCAAATATCTGGGCGACCGTTCGCCCGGAAGCTCTGAGCAGCGAAACTAAGCCCCAAGCTACTCCAGTAAGAATCCGAAATGGATGAAATGTCCACCTTAGGTTCACAAATGGCTAAAATAGAAGGTTTATGTTTGTGACATAAAGCCTTAAGAACATTACGAGATGCAATGCTCCCAATCCCCCGGATATTACAGAAGATGCAATTTATTGAGAAGGCGGTGGAGGTGGCGCCCATGTCGATCGCACGGTAAAAACAGGCGTGTGGTGAGTTGTGGAGTCTGACGATTGAGAATTACCAAGTTCTTCTGCATAATCTGCCCATCTCTTGGATGCTGCAATGTTCATTTCATGTGGCTCTATGTGCTCCTGTTCGATAGTTATGTCGTGGGCCGGCGGGGATGGACCCGACGCCACACTTCAGAGAATTCTAGATTTCGCCAAGTCCAAGGAGCTGTCCCGGAAGGCACGGCTGAGAGCTCGAATTGGCTTTCCCAAAGGATACTGAACCATAATAGGCATAATGGTGGAAACCGTGCCGGTGTTGGAAGTAGTGGCCTTGGGAGAAGACTCCCTAGCTGGATAATCGGACCGAAATCGGGGGTCTTGATCCCGGGAGTAAATCGAGCCAAGTGCCTCAAATGTGTTGGAAGTAGTGACAATTGCAGAGGGATGAGATCCAGCGCGCGTAGTCGAGGCCGTATTTCCCATTGAGGCATCAACGGCCTTGCCCTTGTCCTGTTGTACAGGACGATAAATTTTACGAACCCGTGAACGCCCCATTTGAATCGAGTTCTAACGCGTCCGTTGACGCGTCCACGTCCACGATCCGAGAAACACGCCTTTCCATAGTAGGTTTCTCTGCTGGAATGAAGCGGCTAGATGCCGTTGAGTGTCCCGTAACACCACACTTTGAACAATATTCCGGCAACTTTTCATACGTAACTGACACGAACGAGCACTGATCCACCCGTTCAACCATAATGTGATCCTCCAAGGGCTTAGACAAATCAATATCCACCAAGACTCAGATGAAATGACCCAGGGAACCATCTAACGATCGATGGTCTATTTGGATTGGGTTTCCCACCGCACTGGCTATTCCCAAGATGGTATTATGATCCCAGTATTCCAAACCAAGCTCGTAGATTCGAACCCAAACACTTGCTATCGACGTGTGCACTTTGTAGGGATTCAAATCCGGGACCCATGGAGAGTGACGAATAGTACCCGGATTGAGCGCCCAGTTAATATGAGCATGAGCTCGAGCACGATCCTGCACATTAGAAAACTTAACACAAAAAAATCCCTTACCCAAGGGGATTAGTTTCCAGTCAGTGTTAATTCCCCATAATTTAGATAGGCGCTTATGCAATAGCATGGTCGCCCATGGCTTTCCTTTCCCTAAAAGCACCCTTCCAATTAATGAATAAGAGAATTCATCGACGCGTTGTTGATAAACGTGTTCATCAATAGTGAAGGAATAATAATCACCTTTTCTAACCGGCTTAGGGATAGAATTGGAATACCAGAAACCGCATGCACAAAAGTTCTGAAATTACCTTGGGCCTGCGTAGTTGAATCCACGTCGTGGTGAGTACCTGAAACAATTTTAGCAAAAGAATGGCCAAAATTGGGTTTAGCATTAGAATTATGAGCCGAATGTCGAGGTTGCGATGCATGAATGGTTGGCATTGAGTCAGATGTTCCTGAAATGTGAGGTGCATCCTTGGGACCAGATATTGGGCGCGGGCCTGAGGACGGGATTCCATGCAGACGGCGGCCCAGGGGTCATCACCCCCCTAGGGGGGGCGCTCTTGGAAGAAGTTGCTGCAGCCGGCCCCCCAAGAGATGGCACAAGGGGGCCGGCCCCCCCATGGCAGGCAGCGGCCATGGGGGGAGAGATGGGAGCCCCCCCATAATAACCGCCAACATGAGGAGAGGTGGCGCTGTCAGCCGCAAGGCCTTGCGAGGGGACCACATAATTTGCAGAGGCCGTTGCAAATGGCAAGGACGGCGCTGGTAGTTGTTGGGCATTAGGGCGCGCATGCAGGTATACGTCTGGGGGGACCAGCCCATTCAAGGTCGACGTGGCAAGCAGCAGCCGGCTAGGACGTTGCTGGGTGCGAGGGCATGTGCAATCGATAAGGCTTGAAGTTGGTTGGTAGGCCATTGATGGACGTGGAAAAAGATGGGGATCGGAGCTGGTTGTCTTCGTGTGATGGAGAACGTACATGATGATTCGAGGCGAAGTTGGATGTTAATCCAAAAAAGGAATCCGATGTTGCCATAACGGTGGCTGCCGGTGGTGACGCTGGTGGCATGGGGTTTTTGGCCGTCCAAAATCAAGAGAGAGAAGAGAGGAAAAACCCTAGAGAGAGAAAGTCCTGTTTTTTAGAGAGCGAAGGTGTTCTTTGGTACCCGAGTCTCGAAGTATATTAGGCACTGCATTCAGACGATCATGGGTTTATCAGTCGGATCCTTTCCTACTACTTATCTTGGAGTTTCAATTTTTAAAGGCGCCCCTAAGCAGGGTGTGTTGCGGCCTTTGTTTGATAAAATTATGGTTAAATTTAAATGCTGGAAGGGTTGCTCTCTTTCCTTGGCAGGTCGTGTCTGTTTGGTCAACTCCATTATTGCCAGCTCCTTGGTTCACAGTATGCTCGTATACAAATGACCTATTGCGTTGCTTAAACAGTTGGAAAAGGCTATGCGTAATTTTATTTGGACTGGCGACATTAATCAGAAGGGTTCTGTGGTGGTTAATTGGATGCATTGTTGCTCTCCTAAGACCGAGGGGGGCTGGGTGTACGGTCCATCATCTCAGTAAACCGTGCATTTCTTCTGAAGATGGGCTTGAAACTTCTCACTTCTGATTCAGTTGTCTTTGACACCCTTCGTAGACGCTTTTTGCGCAAACCCGCCCAAATAGACGAAGACAAGTCACACTCCTCGATTAATTTCTGGACGGATAACTGGCTTGGTTACACCATTGCAGATCGGATTGGGATTCCGCAAGAATTTCGGGCTAACTTTCGGAATCCTATCTCGGATTTCTTTTTTGATAATACATGGCATTTTACCATGTCATTTGTGGAAGCTTACTTGGACATTGTTTGAGATATTGTTCGTTGCCCGATTGCCCTAGATTCTCTCGATAAGAGAGTGTGGATACGCTCTATGGATGGGACGGTTTCTTCTAAGGCTGCAAACGCATTTCTACGGCCATCTTTTCCTACTATCAAATGGGGATCTTGGATCTGGTCCGCCCATATCCCAGAGAGGCGCACGACTGTGGTCTGGCAGGCGGTATACGGACGTCTAGATGTTATGGACATTCGCCGCCCGAAGGATTGATTGTTCCTACTACTTGCAGTCTCTGTTACTCTTACTCAAAATTGATTGAACACATCTTTGTTTCTTGTCGTTTTGCAGGAGCTCTATGGAACTGGATTGCGAATTCTTTTGCTGTGAATTTTTGTAATGTCTATAGCTTCAATGAACTTCTGGTTCACTTGATGGAATTTCATTTCAGTGCGCAGATTGCTTTCATATGGAGGATGGCGGCCGTTTCCTGCATTTAGCTTATCTGGCATATCAGAAACGACGTGAGTTTTAATGACAGGCACTGGACTATGGATGCGACGTTGGTTCAGTTGAGAGCTATGATCATTGAGTCTGCTTCGTTGGATAAAGGGTGCATGCAGAATACTCAGGAGGATTTACTATGACTTCACCGGCTTAAGGTTAGGGGTCGTCCACCCAAGGTTCTCGGATTATTCAGTGCCTTGGTCTCTTCCTCTTCCTGGCTGGATTAAGGTTAATACAGATGGTTGTGCAACCGGAGCTCCAGGACGTATTACAGCGGCAGGCGTTTACCGTACCTATCGTGGGTTTTTTCGTGGGTGTTATGTGGAGCAGTGTGGAACGGGCTTTGCATTTGAGGCGAAACTTGTTGCTACCATGACGACAATCTCATATGCATTTCACAAGGGCTGGACTAATATTTGGCTGGAATCGGACTCTACATACGTGGTGGACCTTCTTCGATCTAGGATTGGCTCCGTCCCTTGGAAGTTGCTTAATCAGTGGCGTTTTACCCTCTTTATGCTTTCTCAGATGAACTTCATGGTTTCTCACATATATCGGGAGGGTAATCATGTGGCGGATCATCTTAGCAAGTACACATGTGACTCTGTTTGGTAGGACGCCCCACTAGTGGACATTACCTCTCTGCTCACGGATGACTATGTCAGTCGCACGTAGTATAGATTTGTTAGCTAGTTTTGTGTTATGTGCTTTGGTTCTGGTTGTATGGATTTCTTCTCTCGCCGGGGTACTCTTTTCCCACTAATGGTTTTCCCCACAAGGGTGGGTTTTACCTTGGTAGGTTTTTAACGAGGCCCCAAATATTGTGCTACCTGGTCGGCTTGTGACCAGGATTTTTCTTTTCTTTAATATATTATTTCGATTCTTATTAAAAAAAACATTGTACTTCGACTTCTTTAATGAAAATCTTCCTTGGATTTGGTTCAACAAAACTTATTCAGTTCACTTAAGACTTCAGCTGTTTTACGCCACTTGACTGATTCTTGAGTCTTCAGAGTTGTAGGTATTTTGAAAAGTCTCCTGCTACAACTCTGCTATCAGTATTTTGCTTTGACTTGGCTGGTATAACTCTATTGAGAACCTTTTGAACAAGGTACTCAGCTTAGAGTTTGCTGAATCGGTATTACTCAGTTATGAGTCTTCTAAAATGCCTTCAACAAGTCTTCTGGTCAATATACTTTGTTGTTTTTAGTCAGCCTAAGTCCTATGTATTTTTTTGAATAAATGCGAATATATATATAAAAATGAAAAAGAGTTTTCCTGATCACATGTTGATCAGGTAACCAAAGAAAAGCCTGGAAACAAAGTCAAAAATAAAAACGAGATGGTCACAAGCCGACCAGATGGCTGAATGGTTGGGGCGTCGTTAAAACCTTCCAAGGTAAAACCCACCCTTGTGGAAAAAACCCTTGGAAGGAAAAAGAGTACCATAAGAGAAAAGGCGTCCAAAATGGGAAAAGAAACCAGAAGCCGAGATGCATTAGCTAGCAAACCATTAGTTTCTTGTGCTTTTGCAGGGCATCTATGGCGTTGGATCTTCCAAGCCTTTCACGTGCACCCCTTCCAGGCTTACAGTTTCAATGAACTGCTGGTACGGCTTATGGCTCTTCATTTTAGTGACTAGGTCGCTTTCTTTTGGCGTGTGGCAATATTATCCTGCATCTGGCTTCTTTGGCACATCCGTAATGAGCTGATTTTCCACAACAAAATCTGGACTCCGGAGGCGGCACTCATTCACCTACAGGTACTCATTGTTGAATCAGCATCTTTGGACTGGGGATGCATGAATAATGATCAGCAGGACCTCTTTATCCTGCGTGGTTTAAGAGTTCCCAGAAGGGTCAGGCATGCTCCGAAGATTGTGGAGGTCCAGTGGAAAAACCCCTCCCGGGTTGGATCAAGGTTAACACGGATGGCAGTGCTTCAGGGGCGCCGGGCAATCTAACAGCCTCCGGTGTCTTCCGGAATTGTAGAGGATTCCTTCGCGGATGCTTTGTCCATCACTGTGGTTCAGGGCACGCATTTGAGGCTGAATTGGTTGCAACAATGTGGCCGATTCATTACGCTTTTGCAAAAGGATGGACACAACTTTGGCTGGAATCGGATTCTATGTATGTGGTGAACCTATTGGAGAAGAGAACGATGGAGGTCCCATGGCGCCATCTTAGCTATTGGCGCCATACCTTGCATCTCCTCAATGACATTGATCTTGTAGTCCCTCATATCTTTCGTGAAGGCAATCGGGTGGCGGACATGTTGAGCAAGAAGACGGAGAGTGGCGCCTGGTGGGGCGTCCCGCCCACAGACCTTCTTCACTACCTCATTGATGATTATGTTGGCAAATCCACCTATAGGTTTGTTACTTAATGCGCCACCGCCAGGTTTATTTTTTGGCGCCTATTTTCCTTGGGGGTACTCTTTTTCGTTCCAAGGGTTTTTCCCACAAGATTGGGTTTTAACTTGGAAGGTTTTAACGAGGCCCCAACCATTCAGCCATTTGGTCGGCTTGTGACCACTTCATTTTTTGGTTGTTGACATTATTTCCAGGCTTTCATTTGGTTACCTGATCTGCCTGTGATCAGGATTACTCTTTTTTCATTTTTAATATATATATTCGCACTTATTAAAAAAATTAGTTAGATTGGCCAACATAAACCTGAGTAAGAGACAAAATAATAGCCGCTGGAGGCACCCCCCACCACGTTGCAGCGTGCGTCGTCTTGCTAAGAATATCTGTTGCCCGGTTGCCTTCCTGAAAGATGTGCGAGACCACCAAATTCATCTGAGAAAGAAGGTGTAGAGTGTATCGCCACATGCTAAGATGGCGCCAAGGAACCCCTGTGGATCTCTTCCGCAGCAACTCTACCACATAAACCAAATCCGACTCTAGCCATAGTTGAGTCCAGCCCTTCTCGAAAGCGTAATGAATGGCCCGCATGGCCTCCATCAACTCTGCCTCAAAAGCAAAACCCAAACCACATCGTTCCACAAAGAAACCACGAAAGAAGCCTCTGCAGTTTCTAAAAACCCCAGAAGCTGTGAGACGCCCGGGTGCCCCCGTGGCGCTGCCGTCCGTGTTGACTTTGATCCAGCCAAGCAAGGGTTTTTGCCAAGTGACCTGCACAATCTTCGGGGCCTATCTTGGGCGCCCAGGAACACGAAGTCTGTGGAGAATGAATAGGTCTTGTTGATCATTATGCATGCAACCTCGATCTAAGGAGGACGACTCAAGAATTAGAACACGAAGGCGTAGGATGGTCGCCTCCACTGTCCAATTCTTGTCATTGAAGGTCAAGTCATTTCTGATTTGCCAAGATGAGCCAAATACCGGATAACACTGCAACTCGCCCTAAAAAGGCCACCTGCTCACTGAAATCGAAACTCATTAAACGCACCAGGAATTCATTGAAGCTATAAGCCATAAAATATTGGATATCAAAAGATTCAAAAATCCACCGCCATAGGGCCCCTGCAAAAACACACGAGACAAACAAATGATCAACAGATTCAGCATCACCACAACACAGCCCGCAAACCGAAGGGCCTGTGAAGGAACCCCGCGGACGCAGAACATCCAATACCGAAAGGCGATTATGGATGGCGCGCCATGCCATAATCGAACGTCGTTCTGGAATGTGAGGTGACCAAATCTAGGAACCCTATCGAACCTCAGGGGAGTGAGGGCGCAGATAGGTGTAAGCCGACTTCGAAGTGATAATCCCATCCTCAGAATGTAACCAGGCCCGCGTATCCATAGATGCCGGAGCAATGGGGACTCTAACAATATCCCGGACCATATCCAAATATGCCTCTATGAACGAGAAAGTGAAGTGCCAAGACCCGTCGTAAAAGTAATCCGAAATGCGATGCCGAAAAACCTATCGGCAATGGTGTAACCCAGCCAATTATTCAGCCAGAATAAAATGCTGGAATTACCTCCAGGAATCCAGCGAGAGTCCTCCAAGAAACCCGAGATCCCAGGCTGAATCTCGCACCAGATGGAACAGGGATGAACGAACAGCGTGGAGATCCATCTGAAATCAAAAAATGCTTTCTGAGGGTGTTGTAAACCAAAGAGTTTGAAGTCATAATCTTCCAACCCATCTTCATAAGGAATGCATTGTTGGCGACAACAATGGAGCGGACGCCCAGTCCACCTTCTGCCCGGGGCATACAACAACAACTCCAGTTAAACACCACCGACCCTTTAGAGTTGACATTTCCAGTCCAGATGAAATTACGCATGGCCCTTTCCATTTGCAGTAACAATGTTCTAGGCCACTTGTAAACCATCATCATATGCACAAAGGAACTGGTAATCACGTAATGCACCAAACACACGCGACCAACAATAGACAGAGAAGTCCCTTTCCACCTTCTGAACTTAAGAATAATCTTATCAAAAATCGGTTGTAGATCAGCCACTTTAGGCGCACCCTTGAAGATGGGGGCGCCTAGATAGACCGTTGGGAAAGCCCCCATATGAATCCATGTAATCGTCTGAATACGTCCACGCACATAATTAGAAACCCGGCTGCCAAAATAAGCTTTAGATTTGTTAGGATTGAAAATCTGAGCCGAAATGTCAGCATAGAGATTGAGAATCTGCACAATAGTGCGTGCATTCCTCGTGGAGGCCCCACACATAATCAAAATATCATCCGCATACATAATAGACGAGAGGAAAATGACCTGTTTAGGCACCAGGAATGCCTAAAGCTGATTTCGGTTGACCGCCTCCTCCAAATATCTACTCAGAACGTCTTTCGCGATGCAAAAGAGCAGAGGTGATAATGGATCCCCCTGTCTAACCCCTCGAAAGCAAGAGAAGTAACCCACAGGCGACCCATTCAGAAGGACTGAAATTTTGGAAGATTGAAGCATAATCTCAATCCAGTGAACGAACACTTGTGAGAAACCAAAGCGACGTAAAACGTGTATCAGAAAATCCCAATTAACAGTATCAAAATGCCTTGCGAATATCAATCTTTAAAATCATATTGGCATCGTTCTGTCCCTGCAAAATATTGAAACCTTCCGAAACCAAAGCAATGCAGTCGTGAATCTGCCTGCCCGGGATAAATCCAAACTCGAGTAGGAGACAAGTAAGAAGAAATGATAGAGCCCAGTCGAGTCGCCAAAATCTTGGTGATAATCTTAAAGAGAAAGTTGCTCATCACAATCGGCCTAAAGTCCTCCACTGCGTTAGCCTCAGTCTTTGGGATGAGTGCCATTAAACTGGCATTCAATCCCGCCGGAAAGGACGTGCCTAAGTACTATGTATTACATAAGCAGAAATTACATAGAAATTGGGGTGCCAACTTTGCAATACATAATTTTCTAAGCATTATCAAAATATATACAAGTAAATTTCCTAACAGAAAAATTTTGGCTACCTAAACTTCTACAACCGCACACCAGACTCAAATGATAGTAGTTGAGGAAAGGAGGGAGCACACTGGCCGACAGAAAGAGATAGCCAAATGGACAAGATGGAGCCCTTGAGAAAGGTTAGCACCTCTGTGACTACCTAGCTTAATGAGGCCAAGAAGAAGGTCGAGGAGCTGGAGGATCACCTGGGGCAAATAGAAGATGATCTCCGGGCTGAGAATAAAAGGGTTCGAGGGCTAGAGGAAGAGTTGACATCCTTGTGCCAAACAATAAATGGGTTGTTGTGCAGTTGTTGTGTACTTCATGGCCTTGGCAGACTACACTGAGGAAATCAACTTATGCTTTTCAAATGCCTTGATTGAGGATATGACAATAATAAGGGAGATGAGGCTGGACTGGGACACGTCCTTCATCGGAGAATAGCTATTGACTTATCAGAGGGATCATCCTCTACCTCCAGTCTTGGATGGGTTCTATGAGGCTGCAAACGAAGATGATGGGACCTCAGACGTCGAGAAGGTAGCTCAGGCCTAGGTGTCAGTTTTCTTTTTTATTTTTGTAAGAGGTGAGCGGCCTCCAAATCAGTCTTTTCTGATTTCAATGAAAAAAATTTGTCTAAGTATTGTAATTGTATAGCATTCTTCCGATCTGGCTAAAATCTAAACATAATTTTAATTGGAACCCTAATCTAGCCTAAGTAATTATCTACAAGTCGACATTATTTAATTCAAACTAATTTAATACGAACTTGGAATCTTGGGAATAAAAATTCTAAACTAATTATCTCTGAACTATACTGAGCTCGCTTAAAGTCGATCATCTTTTGAACTGGCGTGTCTGAACTAGTTCCCTTTGTGCTTAGAAAAATTTGTTTTTCTTAGTCGGTCAAGGCCAACCTTTTTTTTGGCTTTTGTCTGGGACTCAGCTAAATTTTAAGAAATTTTCTTTTAGGCCTACGTTTTTTGCAAGTGCTAGGGGGTGGTTTGTGCCTTTTCCCAAGCTGCTGCTCGGTTAGGGGGTGGTTTATGCATAGTCTCTTCCCAAGTTCCTCAAAGTTGTGGCCAATTCTTTGTTGACCATCCATGTATGTCCTATGGCGTGGTTTGTGCATTGTCCCCTGGCCAAGTTATTTTTATCGGAGTTTGACCTACACACACAATGTATTTAAAATGATTTTTATTGATAAACCTTAACTTTTACATGTACATCTCTATTGGTAATATCTTTTGAGGTGTTCAGAATTCCATTGATGACATAGTAGAGTGTCGTCCAGGTCTTCCAGCTCGTATGCCCCTTTAGACAAGGCTCAAGCTACATTGTACGGACCTTTCTAGTTTAGCCCTAGTGTATCTTTGGTATTTTACAACACGTTTCCCCGAATGAGGTCTCTGGCTTGGAATTTCCTTATTCAAACTTGAGAGTTTTAGTACTTAGCATTGCATTGCTTGTATATTGCATTTCTTAAGTCCGGATTATTCTCTTTTCTTTGAGCAAGTCTAAATATGCTTTGATTTTTTGGTTGTTGACCTCATTTTCATGGTGAGCTACTGTCCAAGTCGACATCTGTATCTCAATTAGGATTATTACTTCTGAACCGAAGGCTAGAGAGAATGGGTTTCCGTTGTAGCTGATATGGTCGTAGTTCTATAAGACCACAATACTCTATGGAGATCCTCCACCCAGATGCCTTTTCGTCCCTCGACCTTGATCTTCAAAGTGTTTTTGATGATTTTATTAATGTGAGCTCCTCAATGGATTTCTGATTTGGGGGCACACCTTTGGTATTTATTGCATTTTTTGACAAAGTTGATTGTGTCCTTTTTCAAGTCCGACCAGAAATGCATTGTTGGATTAGTTTAAATTCTATGGTTTGTCCCACAAAGTGATTCTCACATACATTTTCATAGAATTCCTCCAAAACCTAGCTAGCCTCTTCTTCTTTTAGGCACCATAGGAAATGAATAGAAAAATACCTCTTGTTTATGGCCTTATTGACTAGTATGTACCAAGTAGATCTAAATCAGAGCTTTCATGCTTTCTTTGATCAATTGGGGCTCTAGTCTTTCCAAGTATTCGCCATCAGGGACATCCACTTCGGCTTGTTTGGGGTGTGCAATTGATTTTTTGAATTGTTAGAGTTGAGCTATCCAAGATCGTCGTCCAACTTCCATCTGTCGGACCCTTGGATTTCACGTTTGATTTTCTGGTGACTCCATGGAGGAGTCACCTTTCCATGGATTAACGTCAAACTTTATTGCTCATGCACGTCCTCAACCGTCTTCTACTAGTCCTACGAATTCATCCAATACCTCACGTCCCCTCCCTTCGAATTTTGTTCCGTACACAAAAACATATGGCTCGTCCTCCATTGATCGCATGTACGCCGGGTTAGTTCCTCCTGAATGTTATATGTCATCCTCGTCATCGGATTATGGGGGAAAAGCTACAACCATGAATGGATTTGATTTAAGGGGTAGCCCCTCCTTCTTTGGAGCCGGCTGCCTTTGGGGGGGCACATTCAATCCTTCCCCCATGGCAGCCACACACCACGCGGGGCCGGCCCCCTTGTGGGTTCTTATAGGGGGCCGGCTGCTACCTCTCCCTCCAAGGCCCCCCCTCCCAGGAGGAAGATGACCCTTGGGCTACTGTCTGCCAGATTGCTGGAAACTCTTCTCCAACGACCTTCTCCCATGAATCGAAGCCCCGACTTTCGGCTCATAATGATAATAATATTTTGGGTAACGCTTTTGCTAAAGTTGTTTCAGGTAATTCTCATCCTATGGATTCAACTTTTCCCCAGGCCCCAGGTAATCTTACTTCATTTTCTCATATAGTTTCGGGCAAGATTAATTCTATCCCTAAATCTGTAAGGAAGGGAGATTACTATTTTGTGACTATTGATGAAAATGTTTACCAAATGACATCTCGTTGAATTCTCTTACTCTTGATTAGGCGGGTGATTTGGGGAAGGGTAAGACTACTATGCTTTTGCATAAATGGCTTTCTGAGCTATGGGGCATTATTAATGATTGGAAACTAATTCCTTGGGCAAGGGCTACTTTTGCGTTAAATTTTCTAATACACATGATCGATCACGTGCTCAGTTACGTATCAATTGGGTGCTTAACCCGGGGACTATTCGTCTTTCTACCTGGGTTCCGGATTTCAACCCTTACAAGGTTCACACTTCCGTTGCCAGTATTTGGGTTCAAATTTTTTAGCTTAGTTTGGATTACTGGGATCCTAATACTATTTTGGGGATCGCCAGTGCTATTGGTAATCCAATTCAAATTGATCAGCGATCATTAGATGGCTCACTTGGGCATTTTATTCGGGTATTGGTTGATATAGACCTTGCAAAACCATTGGAAGATCATATTATGGTGGAACAGGTTGGCCAATGTTCGTTTGTGTCAGTTAGCTACGAGAAACTACCTGAGTTCTACTCTAAGTGTAATATTACAGGACACTCGACCGCTTCCTGCCGTCTTACATCTATGGGGACCTCAGCTATGGAAAGACGTCCTAGATCGCTGCAAGGACACTACGGAGCTCCTGATGGATGCCCTACCTCACAAAGGGGTCTTTGAAGAGTTCGCAAAGTTTATCGTCCAGTGCATCATGCTACGGACAAGGGCAAGGTCATTAATAACTCAATGGAAAATACGGATTCGACTATGTGGGCTGGCTCTCCATCATGTGCCATAGTCACTTGCCCTAATGACATTCATCTTGGTAATGCTTTTGAAGCTCTTGCCATGGAGGATACCCCTGAGCATCATTCCCCGGACTCCCCCCAGTTCTGCCTACTCGTAATCTGATTCCCAAGGCCCTAGTCTCTAACACTGGCTCCTTTTCTACAAGTCTGTCTCTGATGATACAACACCCCCTGGAGAAGCCTATTCGCACTCTTAGTAGAGCATTTCGGGACAGCTCTCTCGATACGGCTAAGTCCCGGATGCTTCATAATGTAGCTCAAAGTCCATCTCCGACTATTTATGGATTCTACAGGGCCAAAAGAATTAAATTTTGTGGCTTTGAAACGATGGGCGGACTATGCGACAAAGTATCCAATGCTCAAACGCCGATTTTGAGTTTTGGGTTTGAGTTTTGTGACTTAACTTTCGTTCTAATGGTCGGGAGATATCTGGGTTTCCTTTTATCCTGGCATTTCTATTTTACAATAGGTGTTGGTTTCTTCTCAGTGTATTGTTGTTCAGGTTCAGACGTTCAGTTGGGTTCTCTGATTTTTCATATTGGCTTGGTTCATGGTTTATGTAATCATATTGACCATCGCACGTTTTGGCTGGATTTGATGAATTTGGGTCTTGATGATTTATTGCTACTTGGTGACTTTAATGTTGTTTTGGGTCATCATGAGAGATTGGGCAGTGGAATTTTATCCCAGGTTTCTTGTCAGGACTTCAGGGCCTTTTTGGATGATCTTTGGTTTGTTTCTCTCCGTGCCGACTACGGAAATTAATTTACTTGGTGCACCACCCGTACGCCCCACTCTCTTCTTCAGGCAAAATTGGACCGAGCCCTAGCCACTTGTCGATTTTTCTCTCTTTAGCAAGCGGTTAAAGGTTTGGTTCTCCATCATATTGGTTCGGATCACCATCCCCTTTTAGTTTGTTGTTCGCCCTCTCTCTCAGAGAGGTCCGATTCTGTTTCGTTTTCAACGCATGTGGGTTTTTCACGATTTGTTTTGGGATCTGGTTACCTCCTCGTGGGTTCAGCCGTATCCTTCTCCTAACCCTCTTTTGCGTATTATGTTAAAGCTCAAATGGTTACGCCAGGTTATTAAGAGTTGGAATAAAAACATTTTTGGGGATGTTAATCATAAGGTGGACAGTAAAATGGAGAAAGTTCGGCAGATTCAGGTGGATATTAAGACTCTGGGTTACACTGCTGCTCGTCGTAACCTGGAATTTTAAGCCCAAAATGCCTTGTCCCAAACATTGTTATAGCAATCTGAATTCCTTAAGCAGAAAGCTTGTACGGCCTGGCTTAAAGATGGGGATTGTAATATAGCATTTTTTCATCGACGTGGTAAGATTAGGGAAAGCTGATCAGGGATTCAAGGTTTGATGATTGATGGTAATTTTTTGGATTATCCGGTCGTTCTTGGGAATCACATTACCTCTTTTTATAAGGAGCTTTTTTCGGACTCAGGGGGTTCCATTGCTGATTATTCTAGGGTTGATCAAGTCATATCCCCAATGGTGGTGCCAGTGGATAATGCTCTTTTAACGGCTATTCCTTCGGATTCAGAGATTTGGGAGGCTGTTTTTTATCTTGGCTCGGAGAGTTCGCCTGGCCCTGATGGTTTCACTGGGGTGTTCTACCATCATTGCTGGGACATTATTTCGGCTGAGGTTATCGCCACGGTCCGGTTTTTCTTCACTAGTTTGACCCTCCCTTCAGGGTTGAATGTTAGTTTTATGGCTCTCATTCCGAAAACTAAGATGCGAATACTATTGACAATTTTCGCCCGATCATTATGAGTAATTTCCTCTTCAAAGTTATTACCAAGATTTTGGCAATTAGGCTGGCTCGATCATTCTTTCATACTTGTCTCCTACGCACGGCTTTATTCTGGGTAGACAGATTCACGATTGTATTACTTTGGTTTCAGAAGGCTTCAACGTTCTAAATGGTCATCTGGATAAGAACATGATCTTGAAAATTGATATTCGCAAGGCATTGGATAAGAACAACTGGTTGGGTTACTACATCACCGATAGAATTGGTATTCCACAAGAGTATAGTTATCTCTTTGGGCAACGCATTTCTGAGTATTTCTATGATGGGTCTTGGCATTTCACTTTCTCTTTTATTGAGGCTTATTTGGATCTTGTCCGAGATATTGTTCGATTCCCTATTGCCCCCTCTTCAAATGACACCCGGGTCAGGATGCACTCTGATGATGGGAACATTGCCTCGAAAGCAGCGTACTCGCATATTCGTCCTCAATCTCATGTGGTCTATTGAGGTTCATGGATTTGGTCCCCTCACATTTCGGAACATCGCTCGATTGTGGTGTGGCTAGCTATCCACAATCGTTTGGCGGTTTTAGACTTGTTGCGCCCTCGGGGTTTAATAGGCCCCTTGGTCTGTGGTTTTTGTTGTGCTTATGCTGAATCTGTTGATCACTTGTTTGTCTCTTGTGTCTTTGCAGGGGCTCTTTGGCTATGGATTTTTGGTTTATTCGATGTTCACCTCTTTATGGCTCATAGCTTTAATGAATTCCTGGTGCGCTTAATGACGCTCCGTTTCAGCGAGCAGGTTGCTTTTTTGTGGCGTACGGAAGTTTTGTCTTGCATCTGGCTTATTTGGCATATCCGGAATGATTTGGCTTTAATGACAAACTACGGGCCGGTGGGCGCGCAATTAACGACTTCGGTTCTCATTGTTGAATCTTCTTCTTTAGATCAGGGTTGCATGGATAATGATCAAAGAGACCTATTCATCTTGATGAGACTTTGAGTTCCTGGTCGACCACGACAAGCCCCAAAGATTGTGCAGGTAATTTGGCAAAAACCCCTTCCAGGTTGGATCAAGGTGAATACGGATGGTAGTGCATTGGGGGCGCTAGGAAGACTTACAGCTTCTGGGGTCTTCCGGAATTGCAAAGACTTCTTTAGGGGTTGCTTTGTGGTGCGCTATGGTGCTGGGTATGCTTTTGAGGCGGAATTGGTGGCGACAATGTGGGCCATTCATTATGCATTTACTAAGGGCTGGACTCACCTTTGGCTTGAGTCATATTCCGTTTATGTTGTGGACTTGCTTCACAAGAGATCCATTGATGTGTCGTGGCGCCATTTGAGCAAATGGCGATATACTCTTCATCTGCTTACTCAGATAGATTTGGTGGTTTCGCATATCTATCGTGAAGGCAATCGAGTGGCAGACCTTCTGAGCAAAAAGTCGCAATCGACAACTTGGTGGGGTGTTCCTCCTGCGGATAATTGTGCCTTTTCTCACGGAAGACTGTGTTGGTAAATCTACTAATGGATTTGTCATATAATGCATCCTGGTCCTTTTCTCTTTATTTTTTGGACGCTTCTCTTATGGGGGGTACTCTTTTTCCTGCCAAGGGTTTTTCCCACAATGGTGAGTTTTACATTGGGAGGTTTTAACGAGGCCCCACATTTAGCCATATGGTCGGCTTGTGACCATTTAGACGTTTTTGTGGACTTTTTTTTTGTCTTGTTTATTTAGCTACCTGATCAGCTTAGGATCAGGAACACTCTTTTTCATTTTTAATATATCTTTGATTCATTCAAAAAAGAGAGTTGAGCTATCCAACTTCCTGATATTTATCGATCCAGTGTTGTTGGCCCTTTCACTAGTGGCCAACCTTACCAACGGGTCCGCCTGACAATCTTGAGTGGATGAAATATGTAATACCCGAGCCTTTTACTACTCACTTTGCAAATACACGTTCATGCATTATATGTTTTTTTATCAGTTATTAGCATTGGAATTTTTATAGTTCATTTTATTTTATATGATATGATTAATTTCATAACTTTGGGATTCCCAAAAAGTACTAGCGGTCCAACTACTAACTTATTTAGTTTACCATTAATGGGAATAAGAATAATTGGAGGAAAAACTAACAAATATGTTGGGTTACACGTGGTAACGCTAGAAGAATGAGAGCCACTAGGGTACACGTGGTAAACATAATGATGAAAGGTGGCATCGACTTATTGAGAAGAAGGTAGAAACCTGAGATGCAAATATACATATATACATGAGATAAAAAACAATAGTATATGAAAATAGTACTTTTGAGAAAGTGGTAGTAGTAGTAGTAATAAGAAATAAAGTGGATCATTTTCTATAAATATTAGTAAATATTGTGTTCTAATACATATGAATATATCTAGTTATACAAATATATGTATATGATTAATAAAGTTTAATCTTGTTATATAACTAATACATAGATACCAGTATAATGTGTATATATGTAATATAGTATAACCTTATAAAAGGTTTATATAACTCGAATATATTTTATATATAACAAACAATTCAATTGAATCTAAACAAATATTACATTTAATAAACAAAGGAATTTTTCTAGGTTAACCGACTTGGACTAAAGCATATATATTAAGCTTAGCCGCTTAGGAAAGGTAAAACAAACAAATAGGAGAAAACAAACATGGGTATAGAGAGAGAGAGAGAGAGAGAGAGAGAGAGAGAGAGAGAGAGAGAGAGAGAGAGAGAGAGAGTAGCTCCCAAGGGTGTCAATTAGGTAAAGTCTAGAAGGGAGGGGATTGAATAGACATTACAATTTTTCGATTTTTATCCTCATTTAGAACTCAAAGTTAAGAAATTAGTCGCATCCCTTTTTAGAACAATGAAGTTAAAATTCAGCAGGCGAGTTAACCACTCAATAGGTCTCTTGACAGAGCTGTTGATAGAGTAACCCGGCTGAAAAATTACAACTTTCACAAATTCATTTTTCTTTTAACTACAGTGGAAGACTTGCACCCTTTTAAGTCTTTAGCAATCAGTACACAGTGTTTTATTGAGTTACTTAGCAAACAAGTATATCAAAATAAATAATGGAATGTAAAGAGCAAAAATGAAAATGAGATATGAGTTTATAGTGGTTCGAGGATGGGGTAACTCATCTACGTCCATTCTTCTCCTACTCTAGGAGGAATCTACTAAGTATCAAATAATTTTAGATACAATGTACAAAATAGTCCCAACAGCTTTGTTCACACAACCCACTAACTAGACTCAACTATTCACTAGATTTACTCACATAGCCTTCTAGCTACTTTAACTCACCGCCACTTTGCAAGACTTGATCACAGCTGACCCTCTTGTGGCTCTGTTCTAGTTCGACAAGACCCTAACCACAACTCATTCACTTCAAGGATATGTGAACCCCATTCCAGTTTTTAAACTTGTTCCTCTTCAACTTTGTTTAACTGCCTTAATCTTCCACAAAGAGTGTAGGATAAGGTGCTTTAGAGTGAAGCTTGAGGATTTTCAGATGAAAGATTGAGAGAAAATTGTTTCTCGGTGTCTTTTTGCTTACCTGTATGACGTATTTACTCTTGTTGCCCTCTATTTCTCTCTGTAAAATTTCCTCATCTTCTATAGTGATGATTTGAAAATTATTTGTTGAAGAGATAGACAAATTTCAAATCACACTGTTGGACAGTTGGCATGTCATTTATCTGCAACCAGCTGGGTTGATTCCAAAGGAAATGAATGATGATGAATTTGACATACTCATTGTTGAAGGTTTTACTAGGGGATGACCTTAGAACAAGCCTAGAATATGTATTGGGATAAAGCAGGGTATTCAGTTGCCTCCTGAACAACAAACTAAAGGGCAGCAAAGTACTTCTAGCAGCCAAACTAGAGTTGTTGTAGCCAAGTCATAGGTGGGAACAACCGAGTCAGTGGAAGAGAAAGATGAAGGGAATCCTCTAGGGATAGGGGTAGTAGGTCTCCCCTAGGAAGAGGATATAGAGGAGGAAGATTCCCAGCTGACCCCAATAGAAGATCAGCTGCCTATTGGTTGGGCATAGAAGATGAACAAAGGAAAGCCAGAGGCAGAGGAGATAGAAGATAGGGGAAACATATTTATTATACATTTTTTTGTATACTTTGTGTCGTAAATGTACACTGTAAAACTCATTTGTTAAGTGCCTGAAAGTTATCAATAAAATTGATTCTTTCTTTTAAATTATTTACTTTCAGTGCACAGATGTTGTATAGTTTTGGCATCATCAGAAAGAGATTTTTTTTGAATAAATTCGAAAATATATATAAAAAAGAAAAAGAAAGTATTCCTGATCAAAAGATGATTAGGTAGCCAAAAGTAAGCTTCAAAACATTGTCATAAATAAAACGAAATGGTCACAAGCCGACCAAATGGCTGAATGGTTGGGGCCTCGTTAAAACCTCCCAAGGTAAAACCCACCCTTGTGGGAAAACCCTTGGCAGGAAAAAGAGTACCTCCCAAGAAAGAATAGGCGTCCAAAAATGGGAAAAGAAACCTGAAGCCAGGACGCACTAGCTAACAAACCTATAGTTGGATTGGCCAACATAGTCATCAGTAAGATAATGTACGAGCTCCTCAGGCAGGACGCCCCACCATGTACCGTAATCCGTCTTCTTGCTCAACATGTCTGGCACCCAATTGCTTTCCCGAAAAATATGAGAGACCACAAAATTCATATGCGCGAGAAGATGCAAAGTGTATCGCCAAGTGCTAAGGTGGCGCCATGGTACCTCAGCAGATCTCTTTTCCAGCAAGTTCACCACATACATCGAATCCGACTCCAGCCAAAGTTGCGTCCAACCCTTCACAAAAGCATAGTGAATCGCCCACATTGCTGCGACCAATTCAGTCTCAAACGCATAGCCTGAACCACAACGATTCACGAAACACCCCCGAAAGAAACCTCTACAATTCAGGAAAACCCCGGAAGCTGTTAGATTGCCTGGCGCCCTCGAAGAACTGGCGTCTGTATTCACCTTAATCAACCGGGGGAGGGGTTTTTGCCAATTAACTTCCACGATCTTTGGTGCTTGTCTAGCCGCCCAAGAACTCGCAGCCTACGCAGGATGAGAAGTTCTTATTGGTCGTTGTGCATGCATCCTCGATCAAATGAAGATGATTCAATGATGAGAACCCGAAGATGGATAGTAACCGCCTCCACTGTCCAGATTTTGTTGTGAAAAACCAACTCATTCCGGATATGCCAAATGAGCCGGAAAGTAACATGTTCACTGAAATGAAAGTTCATTAGCCGCACCAGAAATTCATTAAAACTATGAGCCTCAAATGGGTGTACGTTGAAAGAATAAAAAATCCATCGCCAGATAGCCCCTGCAAAGACACAAGAGACAAATAAATGGTCAACCAATTCTGCAAAGGCACGACAAAGAGCGCAAATCGAGGGGCCAATAAAACTCCCCCTGGCCCATAACAAGTCCAAGACAGCCAATCAATTGTGGATAGCCCGCCACGCCACCACCGATCGCTGTTCCGGGATGTGTTGCGACCAAATCCAAGAACCCCACTTGACCACCGGATAGTGGGGATGAACATGAGCTTATGCCACTTTTGAAGTAACAAACCATCCTCAGAATTTAGACAAATATGAATATCCCTCGAGTTAGGAGCAATAGGGACTCGCACGATAGCCCGGACTAGGTCCAAATAAGCCTCCACAAATGAGAAAGTGAAGTGACAGGACCCGTCATAAAAGTAATCAGAAATGCGATGCTGAAATAAGTGTCTGTATTCCTGTGGGATGACAATTCTGTCTGCTATAGAGTAACCCAGCCAGTTATCAATCCAAAATATACCTCAGAATTAGCCCCTGGGATCCAACGAGAGTCATCCAAGTAAGTCGAAATGCAAGGTTTAATCCCGGCCCAGATAGAAGAAGGAATAAACGACCTCCAAATCGCCCCATCCGCTGTCAAGTAGCGCCGCCTAAGGGTGCTGAAGATCACCGAGTGCGAGTTCATGACCTTCCAGCCCAATTTCATCAAGAAAG
Source organism: Rehmannia glutinosa (assembly GCA_016081115.2). Taxonomy (NCBI): domain Eukaryota; kingdom Viridiplantae; phylum Streptophyta; class Magnoliopsida; order Lamiales; family Orobanchaceae; genus Rehmannia; species Rehmannia glutinosa. The sequence continues at coordinate 53,655,665 of CM071937.1, read as the reverse complement.
CCGTATTAGCCGCCACAATCGATCGAACGCCCAATCCCCTTTCAGTCTGAGGCATGCAATACCGATTCCAACTAACCACCACCGACCCCTTTGTATTCACATCCCCAGTCCAAATAAAATTATGCATGGCCCTTTCCATTTGCTTGAGCAAGGTGCGGGGCCATTTGTAAACCATCATGGTGTGCATGAAAGAACTAGTAATCACCGAATTAACAAGACATACTCGACCAGCAAGGGAAAGCGATGAACCTTTCTATCTTCTGAATTTGAGGATGACTTTATCAAAGACGGGCTATAAATTCGCAATCCTCGGGGCACCCTTGAAAATTGGTGCGCCTACATATACAGTGGGGAACAATCCGGTCTGAATCCCCATAATAGTTTGCACCCTCCCACGTACATGAGATGAGACCCGAGAGCTGATGTAGACTTTAGATTTCCGAGGATTGAAAGTCTGGCCCGAGATATCAGCATATAGGGTGAGGATCTGAAGAAGGATGCGGGCGTTGGCTGAATAAGCCCCCACACATAATGACAATAACATCTGCGTATAAGATGGATGATGGGAAGATAATCCGTCTGGGCGTGATGAACGGAACCAGCCGAGTTTGAGCAACAACGGTCTCAATAAATTTACTCAGTACCTCCTCCGCGATGCAAAAAGTAACGGGGATAAAGGATCACCCTGTCTGACCCCTCTAAAATAGGAGAAAAACCCCACCGGTGTCCTATTAAGTAGTACTGATATTCTGAACGACCGAAGAATAACATCCACCTAGTGAATAAAAATCTCTGAGAAACCAAAGCGGCGCAAAACGTGTAGTAAGAAATCCCACTTCAACATATCAAACGCCTTACGGATATCAATTTTCAAGATCATATTTGCATTCGATCGACCCTGGACGACATTGAACTCTTCAGAGACCATGGCGATACAATCGTGAATCTGCCTCCCCAGAATAAATTTGAACTGAGTAGGAGATAAATAGGCAGAAATAATCGAGGCCAAACGCGTAGCCAATATCTTAGTAATAATCTTGAAAAGAAAATTACTCATAACAATCGGACGAAAGTTCTCAATAGCATTAGCATCCTTAGTCCTTGGGATGAGCGCCATGAAGCTAGCATTCAAACCCAATGGCGGGGGACGAGGTAATGAAGAAGTAACGGACAGCGGCGATCACCTCGGATGTGATGACTTCCCTTAATCGACAATAGAATGTCCGTTGAAGCCGTCCGGGCCTGGAGAACTATCAGAATCCATATCAAACACCGCATCCTTAATCCTAGATGACTGTCAATCTAGCATTATCCACTACTCCTACCATGGGGGAAATTGCCTGATCAACCATATTATAATCCGCAAGGTTACCCCCAGTGTCCGTGAAGAGCTCCTTATAGAAGGAAATAATATGATTCCCAAGAACCGCTGGATCATCAGTGTAACTGCCATCAACCATAAGACCATGAATCCCCGTGCGTCCATTGCGAATCTGGCTACGATGATGAAAAAATGTTGTGTTACGATCCCCATCCTTAAGCCATGCTGAGCATGCCTTTTGCTTAAGGAATTCAGATTGTAATAGCAACGTGTGAGACAACACCTTCTGGGCGTCCATCTCCTTATCCCGACGAGCAACTGTATAGCCTAAAGTCTCAATATCTGCCTGAATCTGACGAACTTGCTCCATCTGATACTCCACCCTGCGATTAACATCCCCAAAAACATCTCTGTTCCAGACCTTAATAATCTGCCACAACCTTTTGAGCTTCCACATGACGCACAACAAAAGGTTCGGCGTGGCGCAAGGAGCAGCCCAAGAAGTACTAACCAAATCGCAAAATGTGTCATGATGAACCCACATACGCTGAAAACGAAATGGAACCGGACCCCTGCTGATGGAAGATGAGCAAGAAACCAAAATGGGATGGTGATCGGATCCAATACGAGGAAGAACTAATCCCTTGACAACTTGCCAAAAAGAGAAAAATTGACAAGTTGCTAGGGGTCGATCCAACTTAGCCTAAAGAAGGGATAGAGGCATTCGGGGGGAGCACCAAGTAAATGAATTCCCCGTAGTCGGCACTGCAAACAAACCAGCATTCTCCAAGAAATCCCTGAAATCCTGACAAGAGGCTTAGGATAAAATACTACTGCCAGAGCGCTCATGATGTCCCAAGACAGCGTTAAAATCCCCAATAAGCAGCATATCAGTAAGTCCCAAATTCCTCAAATCCAACCAAAGTGCACGCCGAGCAATATGATCACACAAACCATGAGCAAAACCAATATGAAAAATCATAGAACCAAATTGAACTTGTAGAACAATACACTGAGAGAAAGACCAAACCTGACTTTGGACACAAATACCCGCATCATAGAAGACCCAAATATCCGGATGTCTAGTAGCCCGAAAGCTTTGAGCCACGAACCTCAATCCCAAGCTACTCCAATAAGAATCCGAAATCGATGAAATGTCCACCTTAGGCTCACAAATAGCTAAAATAGAAGGCTTATGTTTTTGACATAGCGCCTTAAGAACATTACGAGAGGCAATGTTCCCAATCACGGGATGTTCTAGAAGATGCAATTCATTGAACGGTGGGGGTGGCACCGTGATGAATGCACGGTAAAAATAGGAGTGTGGTGTGATGTAGAATCGACGATTGAGAATTAGCCACTTCATCCGCATAATCGCCCATCTTTTCGAAGCCGCAAAGTCCATCTCATTCGGCCATGGGCGATCCATTTCAATAGCAATGTCATGGGGGAGGTGATGGACCCATACTAACACTCACGAAGTAATTTGGATTTAGCGAATCCAGGAGCTATCCTGGAAAGCACGATTAAGAGCACGAATAGGCTTTCCTAATGGATCTTTGAACCGTAATAAGCGAGAATAGTGGAGACAGAGCAGAGTGTTGGAAGTAGGGGCCATGGGGCGGTCCCCTATTTGGATAATCGCACGAGAATCTATGGATGGTTGATCGGGGTATCGTCTCGAACCAAGAGCTTCAAAAGTATTACCTAGGTGGATATCCGTAAGGCAAGTGACTATTGCACAGGTAGGGGAGCCTGCACGCATAGTCGAACCCATATTTCCCATTGAGTCATCAACGGCCTTGCCCTTGTCTTGCTGCATAGGACGATAAATTTTCCAAACCCTGGAGTGTCCGCGTTGAACTGAATTCGGACGTGTTGCTGAGGCCCTGGAACGTCCATTGTCAAGAGATGCACGCCTTTCCTTAGTTGAGTTTACCGTGGTATTAAGACGGCAAGAAGTTGTCGAGTGTCCCGTAACATTACACTTCGAACAAAACTCAGGGAATTTCTCACAAAGGAACAATGGCCAACTCATTCCACCATAATGTGGTCCTCCAACGGCTTTGCAAGATCAATATCAACCAGCAGCCGAATGAAATGTCCCAGAGAACCATCAAGCGATCACTGATCAATTTGTAATGGATTTCCAATAGCACTGGCGATCCCCAGGATGGTATTGGGATCCCAGTACTCCAAATTGAGTTCGAAGATGCTGACCCAAACACTAGCCACCAATGTGTGTACCTTGTACGGATTGAAATCCGGGACCCATGGAGAGAGCCGAATAGTTCCCAGATTAAGTGCCCAATTACTACATAGTTGAGCTCGAGCCCGATCCTGCGCATTAAAAAACTTGATACAAAAAAATCCCTTACCCAAGGGGATTAGTTTCCAATTATTTTTAAATCCTTATATTTATGATAAGCATTTATGCAAAGGCAGAGTCGCCCATGGCTTGTTGTCTTTTCCTAAAATCACCCTTTCAATCAATGAATAAGAAAATTCGGCGAGGCATTGTTGATAAATATTTTAATCGATAGTAACGGAATAATAATCTCCCTTTCTAACATGTTTAGGGATAGAATGGGATTTTCCAGAAACTACATGCAAAAATGGGGTGAAATTACCTGGGGCCTGCGGAGTTGAATCCATAGAGTGGTTAGTACCTGAAACAATTTTAGCAAAAGTATACCTAAAATTGGATTGAACATTAGTATTATGAGCCGAATGTCGAGGGTTCGAATTATAATCGGATGCCATTGGGGCAGAGCTTCCCCAATCGAGGTGCATGGTGATGCAAGAGAGGTTGCTCGGCCATGGGGGACATCACCCCCTTGGGAGGGGCTGCCCGGGAGGGAGAACGCCCCCGGGAACACAAACGGCTCCCCCATGGTGATGGGCGGCCATGGGGGTAAAAGAACGCCCCCCATAAACCACCGGCTGCATGGAGGAAGGGGGTAGCCCCCTTGGTGTTGTGCGCCATCGTGGAGAATGTAGTTGTTGACGGCTGAGGAAGGTAAGCCTTTGGTGGAACGACACCTGTAGCGGAGGGCGGCATCGTTGGTGGACCTGTGCGTCTATTGGAAGGCGTGAAATTCCATGAAATACCATAGCAGGAGAATGGGACCAACACGGGTGGCTGCCCGTTGGTGGCTTGGACGACGTGCTGCTGGGGACGACTTGCAGCGGGCGCGTTCATTGTCCTGTCGTCAGACTGAACAGTGTGCGAAGGAGGTTGAGAAGCGTGTGCTGCGAGTGGAGGATGATGATGTGCGTCTCCATATAGTCCAAGATGTAACTGCTAGGAGTTTGCAGGTGCACCACTACCGGGAAACTGCAACTCCGGCGTGCGAGAGGAACCAGAGACGATGGGCTGACTGGTTCCGCGTGAAGGGGACGACGGGGTTGAAATATGCTGGGATTTTTTAGACGAATTATGGGAGTAGTTGGAGGTCAAGCCATGGAGTGTGTTCGTATCCATGGCATACAAAAAATCCGGTGGGCTTCAATGGAGAAGACGACCGACGACGTTCAAGGTTGAAAGATAGAGCATTAGGGTTTTTTAAAAAAATTGGCTCTGTCATTGGAAAGACTCGAACTCAGATTGATTCACTTAAAAGTAATACATGTGGTCACTGAGCTAACCCTAGTGGTTATCAGAAAGGGATAAACTGATTGTTAGGAAATTTATTATATAGATTTGGATGGTGCTTATACAACTATGTAATAGGAAGTTGGCACCCCAATTTTATGTAATTTCTGCTAATGTAATAGGTAGGACTTAGGCTAACTTGAAACAACCAAGTAAACAATCAGAAGCCTTGTTGAAGGTGTTTCAGAAGACTCGCAGTTGAGTATTGAGGATTCAGCAGACTCACATCTGAGTATCAAAATTTCAGAAGACTCTCAGCAGAGAAATCCCAGCTAAGTGTAAAGTAGAAGACAAACAACAGAGTTGAAGCCGAAGACCTTTTAGAAGACTTACAACTCCGAAGACTCTATATTCAGTCAAGTGGGGTAAAGGAGCTGAAGGCCTAAGACAATTGGATAAGTTTCGTTGCACTAAGTCTAATGAAAGTTTTCATTAAAGTACTCGAAGTATAGTATTTAACCATGAAGGTGTTAGCAATTTAATGAAGGCAAAAGTGATACAACCAATGGGAGAACACTTGCAGACTGCTAGTTTCAGAAATGTGCAGAAGACAGAAAAATACAAAGAATGGTCAACATCATGCTACAAAGAAAGGACATACCAACTATCAAATGGTGTGATTTGAATTTGTCTATGTCTTCAACAAATAAAATTTGAATCTACACTATAAAAGCTGAGGAATTTTACTAAGAGAATGAGAGAGCATAAAGAGCAAAAATCAAGCAAGCAAAGAGAAAGCATAAATCTGAAAATAAAAAATACTCACTCAAAGCCAATCTGAATGCCTAAATATAAATACAACATTGAATGTTATGCTTAGCTTTCAGGCATATTTAAAAACAAACGACAACATATATATTACTATTTTGTTGCATAATTAGTAAAATCAATTTGCTATAGTAGGCATGAGCACTAATGCCAGACAAAGGCTTGAAAATCGTTTGGTTCGATAGAATATTGGATTCCACAAACTGAGCAAGATAAGATTCCATGAGTTGGAATGCAATTTACTACATTGGAGGACGTCGTACAGTTCTATAAGTTGCAACCCATAATAGCATAATGTGCCCCAAATGAAGTGTGGTTTCATAATAACATTTTTTTAAGATAATATATAACTCATTGTTATCCCCTTTCCCTAAACTTATTTTATGTTATGTTTACAAACATATCCAGTTTTTCCATGCTTTTTTTCATAGACCTAACATTGTTCAATACATTGAAATTTCATTATAAATGTAGTTGGTCATAACAAAACTGCAAAGACATTATATACGTATGCAATGTGTAGGTCCCAAAAGGGTGTGAGTAAGGTTTAGAAGGGGGGGTTGAATAAACCTTACCAAATTTTCGATTTAGTCCTTTTAAAGAAATTACAGAGTTAACACAAACAACTAAGTCCTTGAGGGACAGCTAAGTTAGTTATTCAGCAGAGTTGGCAACTCAACAGACTCGATAGAGCTGTTGATAGAATAACTCAGTTGTTTAACCTGAAACTTAACTTGGCTGTGTTGGTTTTATCAGCGGAAGACTTAACACCCTTTGATTTGTTTTAAACTTGTTTTAACACTTGATTTTAGCACTTAGTTATTAATCAGTTGGATAGCTAATTATCAGCAGATATAAGTAAGTATGCAGAAATAAAAGTGCTAAAATGTAAATGACACAAATGATTTTTATAGAGGTTCGAAGATGGGGTAATTCTTCTAATCCTCTCTTCTCCAACTCATGGAGGAATAGTGCCGGTAACGTCGTCAATTTTGGCCAAGAAAGTCAGAAATCGCGCACATTTTCAGGCGCTATCTTCGAACCTTCGCCGGCGCCGATTCCGACCACCAAAATGGACGTGCCACCCCAGGTTTTGATCGCCTCCTCATGGGCTTCCATGCCCAGTCATCAATTTGTGCTTTCCAATTCGTCTCCGGCAACAATCGGCATTTTACCAAAAAATCCTAACTTTCAATCGAACTCCATTTCCGACCCAAATACATACCCAATCCCAAAATTGGCCACACCATCATCAAATTCACTCCTAGACGCACAAATTCCTCCCTCCAATCGACCTGATTGTGCCCCGAATCATAAAACCCAAATTGGGGATCCGAAAATTGATTTTCGTACTTTGAATGCCCGTTTGACCCCTAAAACGGCCGATTTGGCCTTCGTCGAAGAAGGAAATATTGTTCAGAGGTCGAAACGAATGGACCTAGCCCATCCATTCTGGTGATGCTACCGCTCCGGCAGGTCACTATTTGCCGGCGATTCGGGCCCACACGCACCGTATGCGGCCATAACTTCGTCTTTTTCTCCATTCTCATCTTCCAATGTTGTCATACATCCCCGAGTACTTGTTTACATCCGAACGGTCCTCAACCTTTCATTTGTCCGACACCGCTAATGTGTTGGGACTCGTTCAGAATCGGCTTATCTCAATGTGCAACATACTCCGGCCTCCACCCCTACATGCCCTCCCAATAATGCTGTTCAAATGGCCGGAAGCACCTCTGCAATGGCCTCCCTAGTGAATCGAACCTCGAATCTCGGACCATTACGCTCACTTTAATTTGAGGAACACGTTCGCTAAAGTTGTTTGTGCAACCCCTACACTATGGATTCAGCTCCTCTCCAGGCCCGAGGTAATATTACCTCATTTTCCAATTTGGTTTTACGGTAATACACATTCTATCCCTAAACCTGTTAGGAAAGGGGATTATTATTGATTACTATTGACGAAAATGTTTACCAACAACGTCTTTGAATTTTCGTATTCTTTGATCGGGCGGGTTATTTTGGGAAAGGTAATAAAGGCTAATGCTTTTAAGCTTTGGGGTATTAAGAATAATGGGCTAACTATGCAAGGGATTTTTTGCACAAAAAACTTGCGCAGGAGTTGGGGTATTAAGAATAATGGAAACTAATTCTCTCTCCTTGGGCAAGGGATTTTTTGTGTGCAAACCTGTCTAAGCGCGCACGCAGGATCTCGGTTTGGTGCTGGGACCCCAAGCATGGGGATTGCGCTATTGGAAATCCATTAAATTGATCGGCGTCATTTGGATGGAACTATTTCGTTGATATTGATCTTTCTCCTTGGGTTCACATTTCAATCCTTATAAGGTGCAAACCTCGGTTTTGTTCGAGATGTGGCATTACGGGACATCTTCGAGCTCTTTGGAATCTTAATAATGGGGGCTATCCAAGAACATTATGGGGATTGCAGTGCTATCCTGGAAATCCATTGCAAATTGGTTTATCGTCGTCGGTAGCGGAGACAAGGGTAAGGGAATTGATGACTCAATGGGGATGGCATTTGGTTCTCCTACCCGTGCAATAGTCACTTGGGCATTTCTTTCGGGTTTTGGTTGATATTGATCTTTCTAAGCCAAGGCGATTATTCGCTATGGAGTCATCTCCCAAGGCTACTACTTCCAACACCGCACGGTCTCCACTATTATGCCTATTACGATTCAAGTATCCTTTGGAAGAAGCCTATTCGAGCCTAAGCCGTGCCTTAGGGATAGATCCTTGGACTCGGCTAAATCTAGAATTCTCCGGAGTGTTACGTCGGGTCCGTCGCCCCAGTTCATGACATTACTATTGAACCAGGAGAGCCAAGAACCACATGAGATGAACTTTGCGGCTTCAAGAGATGGGCGATTATGCGGATGAAATGGGTAACTCTCAATCGCCGTCGGACTTTGCAACGCACCACATGCGATTTTACCGTCGGCGATCGACACGGGTGCCACATTCCCCGCCGTCTCAATGAATTGCATCTTCTGGAATATCCGGGGGATTGGGAACACTGCATCTCGTAATGTTCTTAAGGCTTTATGTCACAAACATAAACCTTCTATTTTAGCCATTTGCGAACCTAAGGTGGACATTTCATCCATTTCGCATTCTTACTGGAGTAGCTTGGGTCTCAGGTTTGTTGCTCAAACCTTCCGGGCGAACGGGCACCCAGATATTTGGGTCCTATGCGATGCGAGTATTTCTGTCCATAATCAGGTTTGGTCTTCTTCTCAGTGTATTATTTTGCAAGTTCAAACTGGCTCTATGGTTTTCCATGTTGGTTTTGCTCATGGCTTGTGTGATCATGTTGCTCGTCGTGCCCTTTGGTTGGATGTGAAGAATTTGGGTCTTCTTGATTTCTTTGTTTATTGGGGATTTCAATCTTTGTGTTGGGACATCATGAGCGTTCTGGCAGTAGTACCTTATCCCAGGCTTCTTGTCAGGATTTCAGGGACTTCTTGGAGGATGTAGGTTTATTTGCGGTGCCGACTACGGGGAATTCATTTACTTGGTGCTCCCCCCGAAGGCCTCTATCTCTCCTTCAGGCTAAGTTGGATCGAGCCCTAGCAACCAGTCAATTCTTCTCTTTTTGGCAAGTTGTTAAGGGTTTAGTTCTTCCTCGCATTGGCTCCGATCACCACCCTATTTTGGTCTCTTGTTCTAATCCCACTATCAGGGGTCCGTCTCCTTTTCGTTTTCAACGCATGTGGATTCATCACGACTCTTTCAGGAATATTGTGACTACCTCTTGGGCGATCCGTGCGCACGCTAATCCATTGCAACGCGTCATGTGGAAACTCAAGAGATTGCGACATACGATTAAGGTTTGGAATAAGGAAGTTTTTGGGGATGTGAATCGTCAGGTGGATTATCAGATGGAAAGGGTTCGTCAGATTCAGGCAGATATTGAATCCGACGGTTTCACCGAGGCTCGCAAGGATATGGAGTTGGAGGCACAGTCGGCGCTGTCTCGCACGTTGCTTATGCAATCGAGAATTCCTTGGCAGAAATCACGATCGGATTGGTTAAAGGATGGAGATCGTAACACAACTTTTTCCATCATAAATTCATTAGATTTGCAATGGGCGCTCACGGATACAAGGTTTGATGGTTGATGGTAGTTATATAGAGGACCCAGTGGCACTTGGGAATCACATTATCTCCTTCTATACGGACCTCTTCGCGGACACGGGCAAACCACTTCGGACTACACTTTGGTCGATCATCTTATTTCTCCGATTAGTCAGCATGGTTGATAATGCCCTTTTGACGGCAATTCCTTGAGATCCGAAGTGAAAGAGGCGACATTTGATATGGGTTTGGACAGTGCCCCCAGGCCCGGATGGTTTTGATGGGAGATTTTATCATCATTTTTGGGATATCATTTCGAGGAGGTGGTGGCCGCCATCCGACATTTTTTCATCATGGCTTCCTTCCGTGGTCCGAATGCGGTTTTATGGCACTCATCCCAAAAACCAAGGAAGCTAATGCGGTGGAAGACTTTAGACCGATCGTGATGAGCAATTTCCTTTTTAAGATTATTACCAAGATTCAGCGCGACGCGGGTGGGCTCGATCATCTCTTCTTACTTGTCGCCTACCCGGTTTGGCTTTATCCCGGCGGCGAGATCCATGATTGTATTGCGTTGGTCTCGGAGGGGTTCAATATTTTCAGGTCGTAATGATGTCAATATGATCTTAAAGATTGACATCCGGAAGGCATTTGATGATTAATCGGGCTTCTTGATTCACGTGTTACGCCGCTTTGGTTTCTCGAAGTGTTCATTCACCGGATTGAGATCATCCTTGATCTTCAAATTTGATCTTTGAATGGGTCGCCAATGGGTTATTTCTCTTGCTTTCGAGGGGTTCGACGGGGAGATCCGTTATCTCCTCTCGCTATTTTGCATCGCGGAGGACGTTCGAGTAGATTGGTCGAGGACGCGGTTAACAAGAATCTACTTCACCTTTTCGGCGCCTAATCGGTGGTTTTCCCTCATCCATTATGTACGAGATGACATTGTGATTATGTGTGGGGCATCCTCGGCGGTGCACGTGCCATTATTCGAGATACTTAACCTCTATGCGGACATGTCGGGTCAGATTTTCAATCCTAATAAATCTAAAGTTTTTTTTGGAGGCCGGGTTTCCAATCATGTGTGAGGTCGTATTCGAGACGATTAGTGGGATGCATATGGGCGCTTTCCTACAATCTACTTGGGCGCCCCCATCTTCAAGGGTGCGCCAAAGTGGCAACCTTCAATCCATTTTCGACAAGATTATTTTCAAGTTCGAAGGTGGAAAGGTTTACGCTCTTCTGTCTATTCTTTGGCCGCATTTGTTTGGTGGTCGGTGATTACGGCTCCTTTGTGCACACGATGATGGTATACAAGTGGCCCAGAACTTTGTTACAGCAAATGGAAAAGGCAATGCGTAATTTCATCTGGACTGGCGATGTGAACTCGAAAGGATCTGTGGTGGTTAATTGGAGCCATTGTTGCATGCCGCGGGCGGAAGGCGGTTTGGGCGTACGGTCTATTGTGGTCGCCAACAATGCTTTCCTTATGAAGTTGGGATGGAAGATTATGACTTCAAACTCTTTGGTTTACAACATCCTCCGTAGGCGTTTCTTGGCTTCTGATGGATCTCCACGCCGTTCTTTCATCCCCTCTTCCATCTGGAGAGGGATTCGGCCTGGGATCTCGGGTTTCTTGGAGGACTGTCGCTGGATTCCGGGATGCAATTCCGGAGTTCGATTCTGGCTGGATAATTGGTTGGGTTACATCATTGCTGATAGGATTGGGATTCCTGAGGAGTACATGCACTTATTTCGACATCGCATCTCGGATTATTTTTATGATGGGACATGGCACTTTACTTTCTCATTCATTGATGCTTATTTGGATATGGTCCGAGATATTGTTAGAGTCCCCATCGCTCCAGCATCGTCGGATACACGGGTGTGGCTTCACTCTGATGATGGTTGTATCACTTCGAAATCTGCCTACACATTTCTGCGTCCTCGCGCCCCAACGGTTCATTGGGGTTCCTGGATTTGGTCTCCTCACATTCCAGAAAGACGTTCGATTGTGGCTTGGCGGGCTATCCACAATCGTCTTGCGGTTTTAGACGTTCTGCGTTCGCGTGGCTCCTTCACAGGACCCTCGGTTTGCGGTCTTTGTTGTGCTAACAATGAATCTGTTGATCATTTATTTGTCTCTTGTGGTTTTGCAGAGGCCCTATGGCAGTGGATTTTTGATGCCTTTAATATCAATTACTTTAGGGCTTATAGCTTTAATGAATTTCAGTGCGTTTGATGCGTTTTCATTTCGGTGATCGGTGGGCTTTCTTTGGCGCGCGTTTTGTTTGTTTTCCGGTATTTGGCTCATCCGGGAAATCGAAATGACTTGACCTTCAACAACAAGACTTGGACACTGGAGGCGGCCATCCTACGCCTTCGTGTCCTAATTCTGGAGTCATCTTCCTTGGACCGAGGTTGCATGCAAAATGATCAACAGGACCTCTTCATTCTCCGTAGACTTCGTGTTCCTGGGTGCCCTAGACAGGCCCCAAAGATTGTGCAGGTCACTTGGTAGAAACCTTTGCCGGGATGGATCAAAGTTAACACAGACGGTAGCGCTACGGGGGCACCCGGAAATCTCACAGCTTCTGGTGTCTTTCGCAACTGTAGGGGGTTTTTTCGCGGGTGCTTCGTGGAACGATGTGGTTTTGGTTTTTCTTTTGAGGCGGAACTTACAGCGGCTATGCGGGCCATCCAATACGCGTCCTCGAAGGGTTGGAACCAACTATGGCTGGAGTCGGACTCGGTCTATGTGGTGGAGTTGTTGCGTAAGAAATCCATTGGTGTTCCTTGGCGCCATTTGAGTATGTGGAGATACACTCTCCACCTTCTTTCTCAAATGGATTTTGTGGTCTCGCACATCTTTAGGGAAGGAAACCGGGTAGCAGATATTCTAAGCAAGTCATCGCAGGTGGATACGTGGTGGGGTTCGCCCCCAGCGTCCATTATCCAGTCCCTCACTCAGGATTATGTTGGCCAATCGAATTATAGGTTTGTTCCTTAGTGCGTCGCATTTTCAGTCTTGTCGGCTTTTGGGGCGCTTTTCTCATGGGGGGTACTCTTTTTCCTTCCAGGGGTTTTTCCCACATAGGTGGGTTTTACCTTGGAAGGTTTTAACGAGGCCCCAACCATTCAGCCATATGGTCGGCTTGTGACCATTTCGTTATTTTCTTTTGTCTTTGTTAACAGGCTTTACTTTGGTTACCTGATCAGCCTGTGATCAGGAATACTCTTTTTCATTTTTATATATATTATCGCATTTATTTAAAAAAATGATCAGTTCACAAAGTGGTTATCAGTCTAGAGACAAGTCTTGATCACACAGCTGACTTGCTCCTTGGACTCAGTCTAGAGATGCCTTGGTCACACAGCTGGCTTTTCTTCCGACTCAGGTTCTTCACAGGGCAGTTGCCTTGCTACTTCAGCTTACTTTCTCAAGCTTCTTGGATTTGATCACGAAGCCCTCCAATAACTTGAGACTGGTTCGACCTTGAACCTTCCTACAATCCTCCTTGGAAAGTAAACCCCTTTTGTTTCTTCAAAAGTTTCCTCTTCAACAGTTTGAAGTTGTCTTTCCTTCACAACTTTGTGTTGGATTGATTTCCTTCGAGTTTTAGGCTTGAGGATTTGCTTGAATATCTTTGAGAATGTTTGCAGGTTATAGTTTGAATATTTCATGATTTCTCAGGTATGCAAGGTAACCTTTTTTTAATGAATTTCCTCAGCCTTTTATAGTGAACTTTCAAAAATCTGCCCGTTGAAGAGATAGGCTGATTTTCAAAAGACACTTGTATTCGTTGGCTTGTCTTTTCTTGGTCTTCAATCTTGAGATGTAGACCTTTCCTCGTATTAAATGAATGTTCAGCTTTTCAGGTTCTGACACGAGGTGCAGTGCTTCCCATTGGTTTATTCTTTTTGCACGCTTCTGGGATGAGCACTTTAAGACCTGGCAGCATGGAAGTATTACTTATTTAAGTAATGTCCTTGACTTGTGTGCAATGGATTCCTTTCAGTTGACTTCTCTTGGTTGCTGCCTATTTCCCCAGGTGACTTGAGTCAGCTCCAATCATTTAAAGACTCAACTGTCACTTTCAACTTGTGACTTGGCTTCTTGAGATGACTTTGACTGACACTTCACACAGTTGTTCCTCAGTTGATACATCTTCAGTCAAGTTCTTGATCTTCCTTCTTGGCCATACTCAGTTGTTCCAAGCGGAGTCTTCACTTCAGTCTTCAGTTGACTTCTTGTATTTCCAGGCTTAGCTGACTCGACTCAGCTTTTCCAGCCCTATCTATTACAATGAAAATTACAAGGAAAATGGGGTGCCAACTTTCTAGTTTAAGATTTACATGGCATTCATCAAAATCTATAAAATAAATTTCCCAACAATTTCCCCCTTTTTGATGATGCCAAAACTTAAAAACATTAAACATACAACAAAGATACATACAGACAATGCAGTAACAAAGAATATATGCATAGAATCAATCATTTTATTGATCATAACATTCTTGTCCTTTACACAGCTGTTTACAAAGTGTATCAAAGCATACTCATATCTAAGCAGATTACAAACATCTATGCTAGGATACAGATACAAAGAGAGAAATCCCAAAACACTTTACTGAATATACAGATGACTTACACAAAAATGTATTTACAAGAGTAAAATACATGAAGGGTTTGCAGCAACACTTCATCGCCTTCGCTGCCTCTTTCTTTCCTCTTCAGCTCTGTCATCATCAGCTCTCTTTCTTTTTCTTTCATCTTCAGCTGCTTTCTTCTTTTCATAAGCTCTCTTCGCAGCATCGTCTTTTCGCTTCCTCTCTTGCCTCTCTTACCATAGCTGGTCTTGTCTTCTGTTTTTCTCTTCTAGTCTTTTCACATATTCAGCATTCTTCCTAGCCACTTCCAGATTAGCTACTTCATCATACCCAACCCAATAGATCCTTCCCTTCTTTCCAGGATCTACACATTCAATATTTTTGGGTAGTGGTCTAGGTCGAAAACCTCTTCCTCCACCACTCCTTCCTCCTCCTCTGGGTGTATCTTGTACAGAGTCTTTGCTTTTACCGGTGAGTGGTGGCGATAGTCTGCCGCCTATCGCCTTCTTCTTCGCACAACTTAAGACCCTTCTCGATCAAAGATGATCCGGCTTG
Organism: Rehmannia glutinosa; assembly: GCA_016081115.2. NCBI lineage: Eukaryota > Viridiplantae > Streptophyta > Magnoliopsida > Lamiales > Orobanchaceae > Rehmannia > Rehmannia glutinosa. The sequence continues at coordinate 53,640,657 of CM071937.1, read as the reverse complement.
GGCTCTGAGACATCTTCTGGAAATAGCCTTCGGATTCGAACATTTTAAATTCTTCAACTGATCTGGGCTTGTCTCCGTCATCTGGAATAACATCTTGATCCTTTCCTGCTGGAATGCCACCGAACTGTTTCAACATTTCTTCAACGCGGGTATCCGTCTTTTTATCGAACTCTACCATCCCTGCTTCTACGATTTTCCTTTTCTCTGACATTGGCACAGCAGAGTGTTCGATCGGTAGAGTCACTGGAAGTTTGCTGATTATTAAGGCAGTCACATGACCCTGCTGAGGGGTTTTAGCAATCATTATAGTCATGTCCTTCAAATGTTCCCCCTCAGCTGCCTTTCCTTTCTTCTTTTCAGCAGCTGCTTCTTCTTTCAAATTCCTTAGGTACTCCTCTTCTCCCTTTTTGGCATCATCAAAGGAGAGAGGGACCCCAGGGAACATTCCTGCGAGCATGAAGTCGAGTCTGCTGATAGCTAAGGTCTGCTTGGAGTCGGCTGCAACATAGGCTGTTCGAAATTCTGAACGAGTGGCTTTTGACTCTGCTGCCACCAGTTTCATTTCAGCCATGAGAAGGCTGAATTTCGCATTCATACTCTTCTCAAGATGCAGAATTTTCTTTTCTGTGGAATTCACGCAGGAGCTCCATCTCTATTGTGTGGGAGGCATGCAATCGCTCCATATACGCCTGCATCCTCTGCCTCATATCAGCATTGTCAGCACTCCAAACAAGCATCTTATTGTACAATGCCTTGAAATAGCGAACTTGTTCGTATCGCATTGCACTCTGCTGCTGACACCACTCCCTGATCCTTACCACTATCCCTCTTAAATCTGATATGAGGGTGGCATCCCTATTGTCCAGACGTAAATCTAGTGAGGCCTGGTGCCGTTCGATCTTCTCAATCTCTACACAGATCTTCTTGAAGACTTCTCGGATCTCAGCTGTCACACGTGAGTCAGTTGCCGACCATTCAGCATCGAAATCAAAGTTTGCTGGCACAATGGAGTCGGTAGGGATTACATGATCTTCTCAGACTGTGAAACGTCACAGCTCTTTTGCTGTCTCTTTCTCTAGCTCTGGCAGCTCAATTGAAAGGGAAAAACTTGCTCAAAAGTGTCGTCTCGCACATATGGGATTGACTGTGTTGTTTGTGCTTGTGATGTCTCTGGTTGAGTCGGTACTGCTGCAGCTGTGGGAGCCTGCGCAGATGACTCGGATACAGCTGGGCCTTTATGAGTGGGTTGGCCAGCTGACTGAGCCTCAATTGTCTTAACAGCTTTTTCGGCCTCAGTAGATTTTGCTAAGTGAAGTACCTGATCCTCTGCTGCAACATCAGCGTCATCGGAGGATGATGAAACTTGGGGGCTTGGTTCATCATCGAAGTTGAATGTTTGACGAGCAGCTTTAAAACTCGACTGACTCGTCTATGGGAGCACATCCTCAGCTGGGTCCTTTTGATGTGCAACAGGTGTGGACTCAGCTTCATCTTGGACTTTAAATGATATGTCGGGATTTTCTGGGAGTCATGAAGTGCACTAATCTCCTTCTCATATTCAAAGCAATGTTAACGGGAGGGATGTTCGAACTTGAGCTTTACCGGGGAGGTCTCAACTTCCCTTGGGCCTTCAACACCTCCGGCAGTCTCAAGCTGCGAGAGAGGCCTTCAACATTCCCTTCGACGACGATCATGTTTGTCTTAGGGTCTTGGACCATGGCATCCGAAGGAGTCTCAACCCCTTGGATTGCACTTTCACTGCCCAAAGTGTTAACTCCCTGGGCATTTCCATCCCGTGCCTCGACTGCAACAGCAGTGTCCTCAGCCTGCAAAGCAGCTGACACTTCAGCTGGGACAGACTCAACTGTCCGAGCTTCGTCAATGTCAATCTGCTGTGGTTCTTTTTCAGTTTCCACTTCGCCTCCTTGCTTCAATATGGAGTCATCCGTAGCATCCTCCGACCCTGTTGCAGTGGAGTGAGTTTCCCCCTCAGCTGGCACACCAGCTGAGTGACTGATGTTGGGGTCACTCTTCTCCTGACTCGCGGCTGCTTCCGTTGAGTGCTCAGCCATCGGGGCAGGTGGTAAAACACCTTCAGTAGGGGTTGGCTCAACTTGGGTGCCCAAAGTCCCAGTTTCATCGCCAATTCCCTTGGACCCATCTTCCGACTACATAGGGGATGTAGTTGCAGCAATAACCATGGCAATCTGCTGCGCTACTCCCAATGGGTCTATCTGCAGGAGAGATTGTGAGGACTCTCCTAGACCTTCGAACATTTGTTGCTCATGCATCATCCTGGATTCTCCTTAGAGCTTGCTGCATGTCCGACTTCTCTGTTGCAGCAATGGGATCCATATCTTCATCACTCTCTGAGAACACATCAAGATGAGAGTGAGTGTGTTCTAGAGTTCTGGTAAACTTGCATATCTTGGCTTTTTTGTGAGCTTCTGCTTCCTTGGCTGCTTTGGCTTGATCCTTCTCCTTGAAGATTTGTAAAATATTCAGGCAATTATCTTCATCAAGGGCCTGAAGCACAGTGTTGACTCGGAGAAATTGGAATAACTCCTCATCTTCTTCGATAAACTCAGGGCATTAAAACTATGCCCTTGAGTGACTTAGCTTCCACGCCCTCCATTCGCGTAGACGGCGCTGGATATCTGGGTATACCGGAATGTACATGATGACATCATCATCATCATCTTCTTCTTGTCCTTCCTTCTCTGGGATGGAAGGCAGAATACTCTGCTGCTCTTCACTTTCAGTAGCGTCCGTAAAAGGCGGAGAGACAACTTTTTCAACTGGAGATCCAGTTGTCTCAGCTGCTTCTTTATCCTCAGCTGTCCTCTCCACAACTAGGTCTTTTGTGGGCCTCTGCTGATCACCCTCAGCAGACTTGGCAGTTTCATCGACTACTTCAGAGAGCGCATTTCCGAGTGTCGCAGATCTCGAAGCTTTCTCGGTGAGTGGCGATTCAAATTTTGTCTTCTCACGTTCTGAAAGCTTGACAATCCTTCTTCTTTTGGTTTTAACTAGAGGAATTTCTGGTTCTGTTTCTTCCTCGGATTCTTTGGCGGTGGGAGCCGGGGCGTCCTTCTTAGAGGGAGCTGCCTTCCTAGACTTAGCAGTCCTCTTCTTTCGTATGGCTAGAGAAGGGATTTGAGGTTCCTTCTTAGCCTCGGCTGTAGGGGCAAGAGACACGGCTGCTCGGGCAGGCGACTCGCTGCAGGGGCAGGTGCATCCTGTTTCTTTACTACAGGGCAGCCTTCTTCTTTGCAGCTGCAGGGGCAGCTTTCTTCTTGGGAGGAGAGGTGACAGCTGTGTCCTCGGGGTCAGCTGATTCCCCCTCACTCATATCTGCCCTCTTCACGTGGGCTCTCTTCTGGGCTCCTGAGAGATTCGCCCTAAACATCTTCTTATTGGCATGTAAAGGTTTTCCATGTTGAAAGGGAATGCCCTTTACTTCCATCAGGTGGCCAATTACCAGGCCATAACCGAGAGATCCTCCAAAGGATCCGTCTTCCTTGTATGATTTATTCACAACATTCTAGCAGAGTCTGTTGTACACGAACTCAGCTCAATTGACTTTCTTGCCCTGCATGATCGCAGCCATAACGATCAGCTTAGTCTTTGACAATTGGTTGAAGCTGCCAAACTTCATGTCTACACACTTAGAGACGACATCCATCAACTTGTGATAGTCGTCCTTCAGCAATTTCTTCTCAACTGTGTATACCACCTTAGCAGCACACTCTGGTTTGGCTACTTCTTTCCATGCAGCAGCCAAGTCAACATCAGCTTCATAAATCTCATTCATGCCCTCAGACTGCAACAAACAGTGCTCCGCAAGGTCCTTAGCTGTTATCATTATCTCCTTGCGGTGGACAGAGGACTTGATTCCCTCGTCCTGCACCTCCGCATTTATGTAGAACTGCGCCACCTCTTAAAGGTAGGTGTGCGAATACTCCAAAGTCAGAAAAGCCTTAAGACCAGACTTTTCCAACATTTCTGCAATCTTCTACACTAGGGTTTCATCCGAACCCTGCTTCACCGTGCCTTCAAAATCCACGGACGATCCTGAGTGGATTTGCTTCGATAACTTGATGAAATTGAACTTTGGTGCCATTTGTAGAGATTTTTACCGATTGAAACTTGGTGATCTGGCTTGAGAACACGTAGGGTTTGCGAGAGAAAAAAAAATTGTTTTCCTTTGCTTGAAGATGAACAGTTTTTGAGTGAGAGAGAGAATGCTGGAGAAATTTGTATATAAGGGTTATGAAAGGACGGGTTTTTTTATTTTTGAAATTTAATCAAGATCAACGGCTCAGATTTAGCACGTCAAACTGCATTTAATTCCTCGCATTTAATGAGGCAGCATTTATATCCAATCATATGCTTACTGTGCAGCTTTTGACTGTACCCTTCATTATTACGCTGACGTCATCCTTAAAAACATTCTCACTCATTTAAAACGATTGCGTTTTTGTCACTTAGCTCATAAATGACTCAGCTTATCTCAAAAATGACTTGACTCTTCTTCTCTCTTTTCATTAAGTGACTCAGCTGTCAGCTAACTCGATACAGTTGACTTTCCGATATGGCTATTTCACTTGGCTGATGTGAAAAACTTGTTTGTTTCTCACTTTCTATCTTCCATCTCTTCTGATTGAGTCTTCTGAGTGTTAACTCAGCTCAATTAACCCTAGCTCATGCTTAAGCTCTTCAAATCTTGATTCACATAAGGGCTTGGTGAATATGTCAGCTAACTGCTTATCAGTTGAGATATATTCCAAAGTGATGTCTTTCTTTTCAACATGATCTCTTATAAAATGATATCTGACATCAATGTGCTTTGTTCTTGAATGCAACACATGATTCTGAGTGATTGCAATAGCACTTGTGTTATCACACATAATTGGAATCTCTTTTTCTTCAATTTCATAATCTCTCGATTCTTTGTCTCATCCATAAGACTTGGGCACTTGTTTTGCCCGCATGACTATGTACTCTCACCTTCAAATTTGTGGATGTGGCTATTGAGTTTTGCTTCTTACTGAACCAGGAAACCAATCTGTTTCCAAGCATTTGACATGTACCTGAAGTACTCTTCCTGTCAACTCTACATCCAGTATAGTCAGAGTCTGAGTAACCAATAAGCTTGAATCCTCATTTCTTTGGATACCATAAGCCAACTTCCTGGCATCCCTTTAAATATCTTAGGATTCTCTTAGCTGCAGTCATGTGGCTCTCCTTTGGTGCAGATTGAAATCTTGCACATACACCTATTGCAAAGGTGATATCTGGTCTGCTGGTTGTTAAATAAAGCAGTGATCCAGTAAGTGCTCTGTATCTTGTTTGATCTACAGCCTTGCCATCTGCATCCATGTCCATCTTGACTGATGTGTTCATTGGTATTTTCACAGAAGACTTCTCTTCCATACCAAATTTCTTCATTAAATCTCTTGTGTACTTTGTTTGACTTATGAAAGTTCCATCCTTCAATTGCTTAACTTGAAGTCATAGAAAAAAGGTCAGCTCTCCCATCATGGTCATTTCAAATTTGCCTTGCATGAGGTTTGAGAACTTATCACACAGCTTTTTGTTTGTGGATCCAAAAATGATATCATCCACATATATTTGAACAAGCAGTATACTCTCACCATCTTGAATTCTGAAGAGTGTTCTGTCCACTTTGCCTTTGGTGAATCCATTATAAGTTAGAAATTGAGATAATGTATCATACCATGCTTTTGGTGCCTGTTTCAATCCATATAATGCTTTCTTGAGCTTGTACACCTTATCTCCAATAGTCTTTTGCTCAAAACCTGGAGGTTGTTCAACATAGACTTCTTCCTCTAACAGTCCATTTAAGAATGCACTTTTCACATCCATTTGATATACAGTGAAGTTCTTGTGAGCTGCATAGGCAAGAAACATCCTTATTGCTTCTAATCTTGCAACAGGAGCAAAGGTTTCATCAAAATCTATTCCCTCTTCTTGGCAGTACCCTTTAGCTACCAATCTTGCTTTGTTTCTTACCACAGATCCTTCCTCATTCATCTTGTTTCTGAAAACCCATTTTGTGCCAATAACATTCTGATGGGTTGTTCTCTGCACCAATTCCCATACTTTGTTCCTTTCAAACTGATTCAGCTCTTCTTGCATGGGTTGAATCCAATGTGCATCATCCAGTGCTTGAGACACATCTTTTGGCTCTATTTGAGAAATAAAACAAGTGAACATTGCTTCTTGCTGAGCTCTGGATCTGGTTCTTACACCATCTCTAACATCTCCAATGACTAGCTCTGGTGGATGGTCTCTCGCCCATCTCACATCGAGGTTGAAGTAAGTCGGTGGGTTCAAATTGTCTCGCTTGGCTGCGTTGTCTTGAGCGACTCTTTCATCATCATTTAGCTGCAGACTTTCCGATTGTCTTTGAGATTCACTATCTCATCTTCATCTTGGTTGATTACTCTTACTTGACTTCAACATAAGGACTCTTTCGCATAGTTGGTGATTGATTTTATCGCCTAACTCTTCAATGTATTCTCCATTCACATTAGGTTCATCAAAACCACATGAATAGACTCTTCGTGACCATAGTCCTCTTGTTCAGCACTCTATAGGCTTTGCTCTCAGCTGAGTATCCCAAAAAGATACCTTCATCAGCTTTAACATCAAAAGCCTTTAGATTATCCTTGCTATTGTTGTGGATGAAGCATTTACATCCCAATATTCTAAAATATGCAACATTTGGCTTTCTCCCTGTCCATATTTCATAGGGAGTTTTGGTCAATTGCCTGTTTATCATGCATCTATTTTGAGTATAGCATGCAGTGTTGATGGCTTCAGCCCAAAATCTCTTAGGCAATCCAGCTTCAACTAACATGGTTCTTGCAGCTTCCTTGAGAGTTTTGTTCCTTCTTTCAGCTACTCCATTCTGCTGTGGAGTTCTTGCTGCAGATAACTCATGAGCAATGCCATTTTCAACACAGTGCTGAGTTATTATTCCATTGACAAACTCAGTTCCTTTATCAGACCTTATTTTTATGATGGTTTGACTCTTTTCATTTTGAAATCTTTTCATCAGCTGTGGTAACTTCTGCAAAGTTTCCTTCTTTTTGCACATGAAGATTGTCCATGTAAATCTTGAATAATCATCCACCACCACTAATGTGTATTTCTTCCACTTATGCTGGCTGGTTCAACTGGACCAAACAAATCCATATGCAATAGATGCAATATCCTTGTAGAAAAAGGACTAGGCTTCTCCTTGAATGAAGATTTGATCTGCTTTCCCATCTGGCATGCATCACATACACTTTCTTTCTTGTACACTGAATCAGGCAATCCTTCCACAAGATGACTCCTTGCAAGCTTGTTGATTGTCTTGAAGTTCGGGGATGACTCGACTTCTTGTGCCCACCAACTTGATTCGGCTGTGCTCTTTGCTAACAGACAGGTGCTTGGTGTAGCAGTAGACCAATCTACCACATACATATTCTTCTGTCTTGATCCTTGCAACACTATTTCATTTGATTCACCATCCTTAATCTGGCACACTCCCATATTGAATTCAACATTGTAGCCCTTGTCACAGAGTTGGCTGATGCTTAACAGGTTGAAGTTCAGGCCTTCAACATAAGCAACATTTGTGATCTCTAATCCATTCTTCTTGATGGATCCAGTGCCTTTGACTTCCCTTGGAGCATCCTTTCCTCCAAATATAACTTTTGCACCTCTAATCTCCTTGAACCTTGACAGATTTTTCTTGTTTCCTGTCATATGTCTGGAACAGCCACTATCCATGTACCAGGTTCCTTGGCACTCAGCTGTTCCTTGAACCTGCAATCAAGGAAATTAGTTTTTAGGTACCCATACTTGCCTGGGTCCTATGGGGTTAGTGTTGTAAGATGATCCAACCAACCTATAGCCAAATGACTTGACTCTAAGAGATTGCCATCTATCTGTGCCATAATCATAATTCACTTTGGCAAATTTCTTGGGGGCTTTAGGTTCATACAGCTTTCTCTTTTGTCTGTATGCCTGTGTGTGTGTTTTAGCAATTGCCTTCTTTGGGTGGTTGTGATATTTCTGAGTGTAGTGCCTGGGTGCATATGTGTGCTGATAATAGCTCTTTTGCCTTTGGAATGACCTTTGTTGAGGTCTAGGTCTTTGCCATGTAGGCTTGTATTCCATTGGTCTTTGTTGATTTTTTACATTATTCCAATCAGCTTGGCTTGGGTAGTTTCTACCATTCCCATCATATGTGTTTCTTTGATAAAACTTCTGGGGTTTTTGGTAGCTTTGTTTATTCTTCACAGAGTACTTTCTATTTGGAGTTTGCTGAGGAACTCTGCTGGATTTTTTCTCAGCTGTCCTCTCAGCATACTCAACTGGCTGTTTTCCTTTCCCTTTATATCCAAGGATAGTTTGTTTATGATTGTGCTTTGGAATGAATGTGGGTGCAACATTTGGTGTTTTGGGCTTTTGAGATGCTTCATTACTTGAAGATCCTTTTTCCAAAATCACTCTAGGAGTTTGACTGTGCACGAAAGAATTGAATCCTATGCCTGTCTTATCTCCACATTCTTTTTGACTCATGATAAGGTCATCCAATGATTTGGATGCCTTTGTGAATGAGGAAATTACATTTTTAAGATCATTTTCTCTCTTTTCTATAGCAGCTATCTCTGCTATTAGTTTGGCATTTTCAGCCTTCAGCTCTTTGTTCTCATCAGCTATGTGACTTAGAGTACTCAGCTCCTTAGTCAGCTGTGAGTTTTGGCTTTTGAGCTGGTTGTTTTCCTCATTTATAATTGTGTGTGAGGATTTTATGTGCTCAAAGTTTTTCATCATTTTGCCTAATGAATCATAAAGATCAGTGGGTGATGAAGTGTGTGTGTCACAATCACTATCACTTGAATCTGAATGAGATGAGTTAGAGTCCACTCTTCTCCAACTCCTGGAGGTAATGTACTAAAGTAACAACTGTTACAATCTGGATACAACAGTTCGAGCAAGCCTTGATCACACAGCTGGCGTCATTCCTGGGACTTAGGTCTTCACAAGATGGATGTCCTGCTACTTCAGCTCCTTTAGATTCTTGGATTTGATCACATAGCCCTCCAGCGAATCCAAAGCTTTGGTTTGAACTAGAACCTCATGTATTCCTTCAACCTTGGTTGTGCAGACCCCTTTGTCTTTCAACAATGTTCCTCTTAAACTGTTTGAAGCTTTCTTTCCTTCACTGAGAGTGTTGGATCGATTTACTTCGAGTATTAGGCTTGAGGATAGAATGTAATGCTTGAGAGTATTTTCCACTTTGCTCAGATAACTTGAATGCTCTTGTGTGTCATTAGTGCTCTTTGCAGTTTGAAAATGTATCCGTTGAAGAGATAGACGCATTTTCAAACTCCACTTCATGGTCGTTGGCTTGTCTTGTTATGCAGCATTTGATGTTGACTCAACCTTGTATTAATGCTCTGCAGCATTGCTCGAACCTTTGCAGGTTTGCAGGAGCATCCCATTAGTTCCAAGCTTTTTAGACTCTTTTAGCAAAATAGCTTTATGGTTGCAGTCTGTCTTCTTTCCCCTTTCAGCAAAGATTTGACTTTACTTATCAATGGACATCTTCAGCTTTCTTGAGTCCTTTTTGCTGTTGAACCTCTTTGATAATCTTCTCCACTTATCTGAGAGTGACTTAGATGTCAGTCTGCTGACTGAGACAACTTTTTGGTACTTGACTGATCCTTTACTCAACTGACACACAATTGATTCTTCACTTTGATCTTCAGTCAACTTCTGCAATCTTCAACATGGCTACTTGAATTTACAACAAAATTGGGGTGCCAGCTTCCTAATCTAAGTTTTACATAGCATCATCAAAATCTATACAATAAATTTCCTAACAAGATGCATTCGAATCTCGTCCTGAACTCTTTCTCCGTGCTCAAAGTCGCCCTGTGTGTTCAATAGAATGTCCAACCTTTTTCCCATGCGCCCTTTATTGTATTACTACCCCCAAATCCGTCAAAAGTCCAAAAAATAAATTTCCAAAAAAAATCCGCCTAGGTGACGCGCGTTGCGGCGCCCTGGAAATCGCGCTGCAGTGCTACGATGTGCCGCGTGTGTCTCATTTTAACACACTGTGCTGCAGCACAGGGACGGGAGGCGCCGCAGCGATCCTGTGATGTTCACATTTTTCTTGTGATTTCTCTTGTTCAATTGCGACTTCGTCCTGTTTAAAATGTTTTTCATCTTTCTTCATCGTCTTTTAGCTACCACAACCTGTATTGACTCCCTAAGACACCTAATGAAATAACAATGACTCAAACTACTCTAAAACTCCCAAAAACAACGTAAAATCCTAGTCTAGAATACTTGATTCATTTGTATAAAACCAACTTAACAAATTCCCCCAAACTTAGACTATTGCTTGTCTTCAAGCAATTTTACTTACTCTTGAAAAACAAAAGACATGAATCAACCAAAAATATCAACTACTGACTCAAACAGACGAATTGCAAAACTTCACAACCAAGCTTATTTGTCTCATAATCCGTTTCACTATTAATCAAGCATGCATTTTAACAATGTGATCTCATGAGTGTGAAATGTTCTTGCTAACTCCATTTTCATCATCCCGATAAATTCACGCAATCAAATATTTTCCAACATGATCCACATTTGAGTATTAGATGTGTAATGTTTACCGGACTCCATAGGCTTGTCTTTCACACTAATCTCCACTAATGTAGGCGAATGTAACACAAGGATCAATAGGATTTTCAAAACTTATAATGTGGGCTTAGGGTAAGGTAGGAAAATATGGGATTATGTGGCTCAAATCACCCAAACACACAATTATTAACTCTTCCAATTCACATGTCAATACCCAACCATCACTTTCTGACATTCCACTTGTTCACGCTTTATGAGCCTTCGTGCCTATAAATTTTTTTTCTTCTCTCTTTTTTTAATAAACCCCCAAACTTAATCTTTTGCATACTTTCTACATGGGGTTTTAATATTTTCAACTCTCGAGAAACTTCACGCAATTCATTCACCCCTTTTATCATACCCATCCTCAATCTTCAACATCTTCTATAAATTGTGTGTATGAGTGAAGGGTTTTTTGGATCTTTTTTTCCCGCATGTAGGCCCTGGGTATTAGATGGTTGCCAAAGAAATAGGTTTAAAAGGCTAAAAATGGGACACTAGGGGTAATATATAAACGTAAAAGTAGGCATTTATGGCTCTAGCTGTTCAAAAATGGCCTAAATCACTTCCTTAATGTAACTTCACCTAGGATCTCGCCTCGACTAGTATTCAGACAAGTTCTAGAATTTGGTGGGATCATTCAGTCAACAATTAATCACATGAACCGTCTTCAAATAAATTAACAGAATCAATCAAGTGGATGGAATAAATGTGAAGTAAAATAGATCACATCTCAAACATATACTCTTATGACAGTTCAACTCGTATTAAACAAATTCACTTAAGCATGCAGTTCTACAATTACACAAATGACTCGACTCGACTCCAGACTCTTTTTTTTATTTTTCTTTAATACAAGACTCAACTCAACTAAGGAATATAGACTACACCCTCCGGACTTATAATGAACATTGTCCCTAATGGAGAGATGAGAAAGGGACTTTCCTAGTAGCCAGGAGCTAGGGCTCCTCATCGGAGTCGTGCGGTGGAAGGAAGGCAACTAGTCCTGGTGGTGGTGGTGGTGGAAACGGGAACTACAGGTACATCTGACTGTAGATCTGAGCAAGAACCCTGTTGTGGTCATTTTTGTACTCCTCTTTTGTACTCCCGAAAGGCTGCTAGGTGGTGATGGGCTCTCCTCAACTCCCCCATCTGGCGATAGTATGCATGCATAGGGTCAGCCTGGAAATTGGAAGAATGAGACTAATCAGCGACCGAAGTAGATGGAATGTCAACACTGTGTGTGGTTGCTGGTATGTCAGGTGCATCCGCGGGAGGTACGTGGCATGTTCAACAATATATCCCGCGCCTCTAGGCTCAGGCATGATGCCCTCCCAATTATCATATGCAACAATGATAACATAGTCAATTGGCCCTTAGGGCACTCCAGAGGCTCATCGATAATCCAAGTGATGCCAGCGTCCTTGCATAGGTCGGTGATTAAGGCCGGCATACAAATTCCCCCAGTCGTGCAGTGGCCAACGGTCTGGTGGATAGACTCAGAATGATCACCGCTGGGTCGAATTGGATGTCGAGGATGATGGCATACATAAGGTAACCTCTGTTTTAAATGACATCGCTGACATGCCTGGTCGGTATCAGATTATTGCAACTGAAATCGTACCAGGCACGACCATAGTGACTGAGTGTAGTATGCAAAAATGCAAGATTACCACTGGCGGCTCGAGTAGGTTGCCATTTAGAGCCTGGGCGACATAGAACCTGCCAATCATGTCTAAATCAAGTGGCTGGGAAACAAAGTCCGTGTACGGCTTATGATCCACCTCTGGTAATGAGTAATATTCCCGAATGAGTTCGGGCTCATATGAGATTTCATTGTGATGCACATAGATATTATTGGCCAAAATATAAGGAAAACGTTCATTGGCATAGAATTCCCGAACCAAAGTAGGTGCATAAGGCTTGGGTTGGGCCATTAGTTTCTTCCAACGTCGTTCCCGAATCATACGCTTAAGGTGGATGCCTTGTGAACTAGGCAGACGCCCCCGTTTAGCGGTGATAATTCGCTCAATTAATTTCTTGTAAAAGAGCATTTGGGCCTCCAATCCAACAAACTGGCGGGTGTCGTATTCTTCCGAAGTAGTGGCCTTTTCTTTGCCATTTCCCTTGCTCGTGCCCTTTTAGGGTGCCATCTTTGTAACCTAGAAAGATAAACATGAAAACAAAGCACATGGAAACACGGATATCGGTCATAGGTGAGACGTGGGCAATCAAAGTACATACAAATGCACCAAAGTGAAAGAATTACCGTCACATATAAAATGCAAACATGAGTATGCAAGATGACAACTATACAATGTGAAACTTCAATGGGGCATTTTGTCAAGCACCTTGTAGGCATGAATTTGGGAGAAGTTGGTAAATGCATTGGATAATTCATTGCAATCCAATATTCAATACCAAAACCTAGTTCTATCATGAAAATTCAATGCATAATCCAACACCCAACAACTAGTAAACACAAACTACCACATGCCAATTACACAAAGTAGAGAAATTTAGGAAACCATGGGGAAGAGTTTGGGGAGAAAGAATCTTACCAAATGATGTATGGAAAAGATGAGGTAGGTGTGTGATGTGTGAAAGTGCTCCCAATTTGAAGATTGAGCGGACTTTATGCTTGTTCTGGTGGTAGGGAGGTGTTTTGCTTCGAGTGAGAGACCAAGGGGAATGTTGGTTATGTTATGAAATAAACTGCGGATGGGCTGTTATAAGGAGGGAACGTGGATGCGCGCTGAAGCGCTGGCTTAAAAATCCCCCTGCTTGGATTTAGGGGGTCACGCTGCGGCGCGCCCATTTGGACGTTGCAATGCGGTATTACTGCAGTCAAATTTTCTTCTGCATGTTGCATGAGAGGTCTGGGTGGCTTTCTCCGCCCTATTTTCCATCAAAATCACTTCAGGAATATGCAATAAAAAGGGCCCAGGTATGATGCAACTCACTAATCCTAAATAATGCAAAATTTACTACTATGATGCAATAAGACGAAAGGAAATACTAAACTATACTAACAACTACTACAACAATAAAAGGGCTTGGGTTGCCTCCTAAGAAGCGCTAAGTTTATAGTCTTCAACTAGACTTTTTCAGAATACCATGAATCTGCCTCTCCGAGTGGGAGATTAAAGATTTTCCGGGCTTCATCTCGAAAATAATGTTTCAACCTCTGCCCATTAACCTGAAACGTGCTGCCATCTTTACTCCGCAGCTCTATAGCACCAAATGGCGAAACACGCTCGATAACAAACGGTCCAGACCATCTTGATTTCAGTTTGCTCAGGAATAATTTCAACTGCGAGTTGAACAATAATACCTGCTGGTCCAGGAGAAATTCACACCTCAAAATCATTTTATCATGCCACTTCTTGGTATTTTCCTTGTATACTAGTAAGAAACACGTGCGTCACACGTGATCCACATGACTTTACTAAAATAATTTTATTATTTAATAATTTTTTAATTAATATTAAAATATTAAAAACTAAAATAAATACTAATTAAATTTAAATATTACACAATATTTAATATATATTTTGCTTTACTTTAATTATAGATCGATATGAATTGTTAAATAATCATTTTAAAGAACTCAATCCCAGAAAGATTTTACAATTAGTATAACAACAAAATAAGTTTTATATTAGCTTACAATCACATTCATCAGTCTTTTATTTCATTGTTATGGCTAGAAAAGTCTTTTCTCTTACATGATTTTAGAATTCTTTTAGATTTGAATGCATTTTACATAGACAAATAATTTAGCTTATAAATCATAAGGTAATGATTAGTAAATCACATGCAAGTTATTGCATTAATAAAAAAATAATTAATTCAATATTATACAAAAATTCATCATAATATCATCATTTTATTTGTTATTGTTATTCAATTAAAATAAAACAAAATAAAGGTTAGTCAAATTCTTATACTTGATGTGGTTACTTCTTTTATTCTATCTCACTTCTTCGATTAAAGAAATGTAAAAAAAAATTATAATATAATATATATAAAAAAATTCATATATTATTTTAATTCTAGTAACAAAGCAATATTTAATCATTAACACTTAAACTTAAAGTTTGTAGTCCTCCTATTCCCAGTATCTTAAAAATAATAAACATTAACCTAATATATAAAAAAAATTAATCCATTATTTTCATCGATAGTCAAGTATTAAATAAAACTATGAAAAAGTGATAAGTCGAAATCTGAGTTTTGAAACTCTATTCAACTGCGCACAAAATATCTTTATTTAATAAATAATAAATCCAAAGAAAGTCTTATGAAAGAAAAAATAAGTTAGCAACTTTCACATGTCAATCTTCAATAATTAAATATAATACTAATTAACTTTTATATTTGAATTTCTTTTTGCATTCACTTATGTTTTTAAAAGTTATACATAATAAACTAAAAACTAATATAGCTTTTTAAATTTCATAAAGTTTTAGAAAGATACGTTATACTATTAGAGTTTATACTTGCAATTGAATTTTTGGCTATTTTGGTTATATTAATATTTACATAGTTGTAAATTTTGTGAGCCATATAGTTATGAAAATTGCAATTATTATTAATATACTGAAACTAATCTATTTTTATTTGAAGAGACTATAAATTTAAAATTGATCTCATTTAATCTCATTTAAAAAATCATATTATTTGTTGTAAATATAATTATCAATCCATTTTTAGTGCCTTTATTGAGAAAATGATATATAGTACTTTAATCTTTATTTAAAATTTTGATTGAATTTTTTATCAAATAAGAAAATATAGTTGCCAAAAAATTAGATATCAAATGTTAAACCCCCTCCCCTCAACTATTCTCTCCCGCCTCCTTATGCCCAGAATAATTTATATTACTTGCCACTAAATATGATCACTTCGCTCCAACTTATTATTGTATATAGTTTAACACAATAAATTTGATACATAAATATTATTTTGAAAATTTTGATTATTATATTGGTACCTAAATTAACATGTAATTTAGGAAAATATTAATCTTTGAAATAAATATCAAACCATTTCATATTAAATAAGTTTAGTTTATTTATTTATTTTTTTTACAATTTGATATACATGCAGTGACTTTCCATTTCTGATTCTTGTTGTCAAGTTTTTCATAATATTTGATTTTGTAAAAATTAGAATAATTTGTACCCAATTTTATAATAATTGTCTTTGTGCTTGAATATTTAGAAGTCATAAAGGTGTGCTTTTAAAATGAACTGAGATTTAATCAAAAATATCAAATTATACATATTATATGAAACCCATTTAATTTTTCTTTAGAATTCCAGCTATGACTCACATATTTTTTTAACTATTTACTTTTATTCTTTCAAATCTTTATAATATGTTTCATTTGGTTTAATCCTAAACTATCTATATATGTGAGATTAACCCCCAAAATTATTTAGATCAATCTCAACTCATTAATGTCAAGTATAACCATTTATTTTTCAATATTTTTTATTCTTAGTTTCCACTCTTATTCGTTGTAATTATTTAATTTACTTAGTTTTTATGAATGCTATGTTAGTATTTGAACAAATATATAATTACTTTCTCAGTAGTCAAATTGTTACATATTAAATGATCAGTTTATTTATTTTTTCTTTTGCATAGCAGATATGATCTTTTACTAATCCAATTTTAGCTCATGTTTCACTCTTTCACACTATTTTATTAAAATTTAATTATTTTGGTATACGTTTTTACTATAAATATGTATCATATTGATATTTTAAACTTATAATTTTTAAGGGTGTAATTTTCAAACGACATTCAAGTTTTATCACAAATGTCAATTTAACACATATGGATTTTTTTATTAAGTTTGTCTTCTTTGTTTTTTTTTTTTTTTTATAAATTTATATATACAACTTTGAACACTTTTTTTTACTTGTTCATAAAATTTATAGGATATAAAATAATCGAAAGATTGAAATCATAATATATTAAAAAATAATAAATTAGAAACTAAAGCTTATAATGTTATATAGAAAATTATGTAAAAGTCATATTAACACATATAGTTAAAATTGAAAAGGTAACGTTTTGTCACAACAAACTTGTTTTGGTTCTTGTTCACTTTTGTTTTTCATGGTAATCTTATTCCTTTTATTTTGTACTTTTTATTTTACTGATATGGTTAATTAAAATAAAATATACATGAAATTGCAATAAAATAAAATATGAAACTCTCTTGTTTTCAATATTATTTCTTTAACAACCATCAATAAATTAATTTTTAGATTGCATATTACTAATTGAGGGAGAATTTTTCAACCATAAAGGAATTATGTATTTTCTCTATTTTTTATTTAGCATCAAAGCCACCTAAAATATTTTTTATTTTATTTTTTCTTATCGTGTATATTGCAATTTGATCTTTTCTTATAAATTATACTATACATATGTAATTATTGAGAAAATTTAAAAGAATATAAGAAATATAGAATTTTGCACCATGCTAAAAGTTAAATAGTTAAAATCTTCTTCTATAACGATTTGTGTATATGTTTAGAACATATAGTTGAAGATTTTGAAACCTAGTTTAAATTTGAAATTGAATTTATAAAAAATTTAAAGTATTCTTAGTGTTATGATTAAAAAAATATATTTTCAGATTCTGAAATCTTTTTTGGCTATAATGAACATCTCTCATATAATTAAACAAAAAAGATTAAATAAATAACAAAACTATGAAAAACATAAAATTCTTAAATTTTACATAGTGTTGAACTTTATAATGTTAAAATTTTCTCATGTGAAGTCCTTATATATGCTTATGACATATCGTTAGAAAGCTCTCGAAATCTAATTTAATATGAAGCTAATATTATTTGAAAATTCAAAATATTTTAAGAGTTTTAGTCGAAAGAATAAATACTTTTAAAATGTAGAATATAAATGGTCACATTGCCTTATAATTGAACAAATAGAAGCTAAATAAATATCAAATTACTTAGTTGTCTTAAAATTTTATTATGTCTAAAGGATATTTTTGTCCAATAAAAAATAGCAAGAAACATTCACACTTTTAAGATAGTATAGATTATGGCATTCTCATAGGCCTCATTTCTGAATTCCTCCATCTCATCAAGCTGTAGAAGTCTGCTCTCACCGGCTGCCTTTAAGTCAAAATTTAGCTTCTTCACGGCCCAATACGCTCGATGCTCCAAATCTACCGGCAAATGACAAGCCTTTCCAAACACCAAGCAGTATGGGGACATACCAATAGGTGTTTTCAAGGCTGTTCGATATGCCTAAAATGCGTCATCTAGTTTATGAGCCCAGTCCTTGTGATTACAACTCACAGTCTTCTCAAGAATTTGCTTCCCTCGCAATTTGAAATTTCAGCCTGTCCATTAGATTGTGGGTGGTAACCTAAAGCAACCTTGTGCCTCACGCCAAACTTATAAAGAAGGTTATTGAACAGTTTATTGCAAAAATGAGTACCTTCATCACTAACAATAGCCCTAGGAGTGCCAAAACGAGTGAATATGTGCTTGTGTAAAAATTTCAACAATACCTTAACATCATTAGTAGGTGTAGCAATGGCCTCCACCCATTTGGAGACGTAATCAATAACAAGTAGGATGTAGGCATGTCCAAATGAAGGGGGGAATGGACCCATGAAGTCAATCTCCCAAACATCGAATAATTATACTTCCATCATGTTAGTGAGGGGCAACTCATGACATCGAGAGATATTGCCAACCCGCTAGCATCGATCACAAGTCTGCACAAAAGTGTAACAATCTTTAAAAAAAGAAGGCCAATAAAATCTAGATTGTAATACCTTAACAATAGTGTGGGTCGGGCCAAAGTGACTACCATAGGGAGCAGAGTGGCAGTGCTGTAGAATCTCCTCAACTTCCTCTCGAGGTACAAAACAACAAATAACAGAATCCGCACATCTCTTGAACAAAAGTGGATCATCCCATAAATATGACTTAACATCATGCACAAACTTCTTCTTCTGGTGATAAGTTAAATCCGGAGGCAAGACTCAACTAGCCAGATAGTTCACAAAATCAGCAATGGGAGATGAGCTTCTACCACCAAAATATGCTCATCAGGGAATGACTCCTGAATATGAGCTTCAATCAATTAGTTGGGCTGTTCCAATCTCGATAAGTGGTCAGCTACCACATTTTCACTACCATTCTTATCCCGGATCTCCATATCAAATTCTTGTAGAAGGAGAATCCATCTTATCAATAGAGATTTCGCATCTCTCTTCGCAAAAAGGTACCGGATAGCAGCATGATCAGCATAGACGATTACCTAGGTACCCACTAAGTAAGCCCAAAACTTATCGAAAGCAAATACTACTACTAGCATCTTCTTTTCTGTGGTCGTGTAATTATGTTGGGCATCATCTAACGTCCGGCTTGCATAATAAATGGCCTTGAAAATTTAATCTCTTCTTTGCCCCAAAACAGCCCCGACTGCATAATCTCTAGCATCACACATGAGCTCAAAGGGCTGTATCCAATCCAGTACCACCATAATTAGAGCAGAAATGAGTGCCTTCTTTTTATGCTCAAAAGACTGTAAACAAAGATCATCAAAGCAAAAAGGCACATCTTTTTCTAGAAGATTACGTAAGGGATTGGTTTTTTTTGAAAAATCTTTAATAAATCTTCGATAAAAACCAACATGCCCTAAGAAAATTCTAATTTCTTTTACATTTCCCGGTAGTGGTAATTTTTCAATGGTCACTATTGTAGCTCGATCAACCTCTAATCCCGCAGCATACACTCGGTGACCTAGTACAATGCCCTCTATCACCATGAAGTGACATTTTTCCCAATTAAGCACTAAGTTGGTGTTCTGGCACATTTGTAAAACCAGAGATAGATTATGGAGGCATTGATCAAAAGAATCACCAAATACTAAAAAATCATCCATAGAAACCTCCATAATCTCTCCACCATTCCATGAAATATTGGCATCATACATCTCAGAAATGTGGCTGGTGCATTACATAGCCCATAAGGCATTATGCGAAATGCAAAAGTACCATAAGGGCATGTGAATGTGGTCTTTCCTGGTCCTCTAGAGCAATAGCAATCTGATTATAACCCGAATATCCGTCCAAAAAGCAGTAGTAGTCATATCCAGCTAACCTATCCAACATTTGATCAGTAAATGGTAAGGAAAAATGGTCTTTATGAGTGGCTTGTTCAGTTTTCTATAATCTATGCACACCCGCCACCCAGTCACCGTACATGTAGAAATCAATTCATTATTGGAATTTTTTACCATAATCATCCCCCTTTTTTTCGGAACTACCTGAACTGGACTCACCCATGAGCTATCAGATATGGCATAAATGATGCCAGCCTTAAGCCACTTAAGAACTTCATCCGTAACCACTTCCTTCATTGCAGGATTAAGCCATCTTTGGTGCTCAATAGAGGGCTTGTAAGAGTCCTCCGTGAGGATTTTATGCATTACTATGAATGGGCTGATTCCCTTCAAATCGGCTATGGACCAAACCCAATGCAGACTTGTGTTTTCTCAAAATACCAACAATTTATCTAACTCTGAAGGGGATAGAGAGGCAGAGACTATTACCGGATGTGTATCATTTTCACCCAAAAATGCACACTGAAGATGTGCATGAAGTTCCTTCAATTCCGATGTGACCTTCGGGATTTCCTCAATGACGGTGTCTCCTAAACTCTCTTTCAAACCCTTGCTCGTGTCAACCTATGTGGCATCAAGAGAAAACACGTAATCTAATAAATTAATATCATCAAAATCATAGTCCATACCTTGCATCATAGATTGGGTGAGACATCTTTCCAACGGGTTGATAGTAGCTTGTGAGCTACTTCCGAGCGGGCACACTGCTTAACATTATCAAATGACATGTATGGTGTTCTTCTTGAAACTTCATCGCATGATAGATGTTGAACATCACTTCTTCCTCATTAACCCACAGAGTCAGTTCTCCATGTTGAACATCGATCAGTGCTCGATCAATAGCCAAGAATGGCCTCCCTAGAATCAGTGGAACCTTTCGATCCTCCTCCATGTCTAGTACCACGAAGTCTGCCGGAAATATGAATTTGTCAACCTTCACCAAAACATCTTCAATTACGCCCCGCAGATATGTAAGTGATTTGTCCGCCAATTGTAGGGTGATGGTGGATGGTTTCACCTCGACAAGACCTAATTTCCTAAAAATTGACAAAGGCACAAGGTTAATTCTAGCACTTAGATCGCAAAGAGCTTTATTAAAAATAGAATCACCAATAGTACAAGGGATAGTGAAACTTCCTGGATCTTTCAATTTCTGCGATAGCTTCCTTGCGAAATAGCGCTGCATTCCTCTGTTAGCTTTACAGTCTCAAACTCACCCAACTTTCTCTTTTTCGACATCACATCCTTCATAAATTTGGCATAGTTAGGCATTTGATCGAGTGCATCAACAAATGGAATGTTGATGTGAATCTTCTTGAAAATTTCCAAGAATTAGCAAACTGAGAGTCTATCTTCTTTTTCTGAAATCTCTGAGGGAATGGGAGTGAATTAGGCACTTGAACCATAGAATCAAGAGTCGGGGAAGATTTAGGCTTTTCAACCTTCGTCTGCTCGTTGCTCTGTTGATCTTATTCTTGTTTTGACTTCTCCTCAATAGGCAAATCATAATTAGAAAGCTTCTCATGGGTGGCATAAGAGGGAAGCGTAGGACTATCATATGCAGTGCCACTTCTCAACTGGATGGCTTTTTGCTGAGAGCTTATGGAAGTTGATAACTGTCCCATTTGTGTCTCCAATGATCTAAGATGATTCTCCATGGTAGACATCTTCGTGCACAAATTGTCAATCTGTGCATCACTCCTGTTCAATCGATTCCTAGTCTCTCTAATAAACGTGTCGAGTATCTCTTCTAACAACTACTTCTTTTCACCTACAGGTGCATTGGAACTAGATAGGTTGGAATAACCCGAAGGTGGGTTCAACACGTTTCTGTGATTGCTGTAAGAGAGATTCTCATGATTACAAAGTCCCGGGTGATAATGAGTCGGTAATGGATTTCCCCAATTGTTAAAACCCCGATTATTCACATAATTGGCTTGCTCAGCATCGAGTTTGGCGCTACTTGAATGGCTGCTGGTGGCATCTTAGTTTATTGCGGTGTTCCACCAGAATTCATGTGGCCAGTTGTTATGATAACATGAGATTGGAGTTGCTAAAGCCGACATAGTATCCAGCTCAAGCACACCGACAACTTTCCTTGGCGCTGATCTTTCGGAGGGCCATTGATAGCTGTTTGTGGCCATTTCTTCAAGTAGAAGTATTGCTTCAGTCGGAGTTTTAGCTATCAATGTGCCTCCTGCTGCTACATCTAATATCATCCTCGTATGCCCATTCATCCCATTGTAAAAATACTGAACCCTCTGCCAGTCTTCATAACCATGTTGTGGACATCTCCTCAACAGATCCTTAAACTGCTCCCAAGCTTCATACAATAACTTAAAATCTATCTGTTGGGATTGAGCTATCTCACTTTTTAGTTGGAGTGTCTTACTGGGAGGGAAGAATTTTGCCATGAACCTTTGAGTCAGATCATCCCAGCTTGTGATACTCCCAGGTGTAAACGTCTATAACCACCATCTGGCTTTATCTCGAAGTGAAAACGGGAATAGGTTCAGTCGGATAGCCTCATAAGATACACCATTCATCTTGATGGTGTCGCATATTTCTAAGAATGTAGCCAAGTGGGCATTCGGATCATCCACGGATTCCCCAAACCGATTCTCATTTGAACCATGCTTATGAGGGCCGGCTTCAATTTGAAATTATTTGCATTGATAGGATGGTGCACAATTTTAGAATAATTGATTCATAGTAGGCCGATAGTAATCTTGGATTGCCCTTTCGTGTTCCTTTGGCTAGGGTGGCACAATTGGAACCAAGTTTTCATTATTCTCATATTCTCCCTTGCCTACCATTGCTTGATTTTCTGCTTGCTTTGTTACTCTGATCGCTCGAAGTGTCCTTATAATCTCTGGATCAAAAGGAAGCAAGTTAGTATCTTTAGATTTTCGCATAAACAGACAACTCAATGAGAAATAATGAATTAATTATACCTAAACTAATCTAGATTAGGATTAAGAGTACTTAGTAACAATATTAGTGCAAAATAAGATAAACCAATCCCCGACAACAGTGCCAAAAACTTGTTCGAGAATTTCATACCGCAAGCGTATGGTGTCAAGTTTTAGTATAGATTAAGAGTGGGGTTATCATCTCCACAGGGACTGATATCAAATTTTAAACTAAGTACAATAATTATAACAACTTAATTCTATCTAGATAATCGAAAAAAGATGGTTTTGATTAAACTAAAAATAAACCTAAAATTAAACTAACAAGTTTGTCCAGACAATTTATCAAACACTTAAAGGATACGAATTCTAGAGGGTTGATTCACCTAATTTTCCCCTATGTTATCAATCCAATTTAGTAATCACAGGTTATTAATCTATAAGCCCAATATTCCTACCGTTTATCACTTCCTCTCTCGAGTGCCAAGTGATTGCAATCCTGATTTCAGTATCTCTATAAAAAAATTATAGTTTAACCCTAATGTTCTCAATGAACATTTTTTTAACGGACTTCGAAAGATTCATAAATTTTTAAGTTCTATGAAACCCTAAGTTATGCTATTCTACGGCCATACATTCAATTACCTCTCTCGAGTGTCTAATCAAACACGCCAAACAATCTAAACTATTGATTAGATAATTCAGATGCAATCAATCAAAATGGCACAGAGATTTAATAACATGCGAATCAATAAACTGAAATATCAAAACATATGTTCAAACGTTGGTTACATCAATCCCCTAGAAAATAAAGTTTAGCTCATGATGGATGTACAAGAACTCATAAAAAAGTAATTACATATCTCGAAATTCAACAAAGACAGTGGAAATAATTTAGAAGATCAAGGGGAAGAATCCTCTCTGTTTCCAGAAGATATCTAGCCTTTGAATCTCATCACGAACTCTTCTCCGTGCTCAAAGTTGTCTTGTATGCTCAATAGAATATCCAACCCTTTTCCCGTGCGTCCTTTGTTGTATTTATACCCCTAAATCCGTCAAAAGTCCGAAAAGTAAATTTCCAAAAAAAATCCACCCAGGTGAGACGCGCTGTGGCGCCGTGGAACGCGCACTGCAATGTGCCGCATCTGTCTCATTTTAAGCCCCTGCACTGCAGTGCTCCTGTGATGTTCACATTTTCTTGCGATTTCTCTTCTTCAAGTGCGACCTCTTCCTCCTTAATACGTTTTTCATCATTCTTCATCGTCTTTCGGCTACCATAACCTGTATTGACCCCCTAAAACATCTAATAAAATAAAAAAGACTCAAACTACTCTTAAACACCTAAAAACAATGCAAAATCATAGTCTAGAATACTCGATTCATTGGTATAAAACCAACTTAACAATGAGACAACAACTGAGAGATTATAACATTAAGGAGAATGAAATTCCACTTATGTATGACAACATAAGTATTACTGCAATCACTCAAAATCATGTATTGCACTCAAGGACGAAGCATATTGATGTAAGATATCACTTTATCAGAGATCATGTTGAAAGGAAAGATATCATGTTGGAATATGCGTTGACTGAGAAGCAGTTAGTTGTTATATTCACAAAAAACCTATGTGAATCAAGGTTTAAAGAGTTGAAAAATGAACTTGGATTAATTGAGTTGAGTTAATTCACTCAGAAGAGTTGTTCAGAAGATTCCAAAGTAAAGATAATTGCGTCAAAAGAGAGTTTCACTCCTTCCAGAGTAAAAAGCAGTATTGGACATTCAACATAGTTAAGTGAACTAATCAAACAGAGTAATACCATTTGACTTGAGAGTAGAAGAGTCATTTGTCAGCCAAGTGTCAGCAGACATATTTATTAACTAAGGGACAAAATGAGATCGTATTCATGAAGCGGTAATGTTTCTAAGATGATGTCAGCATCATTTAATGCAACGCAATAAAGCTACACATAAAAGCTTATGATAGGCCATAAATGTTGCAGGAATTTAATGCGAGTAAATTGGTTTTCTAGATCGAATCTCAATCGTTGATCAAATTCCAAAATTGACGATCATTATTACATCGTATCACATCCCTTATAAACCTCGAAAAGTTTCTCGCTATTTTCACACTTTCATATTTTCTCTCTTAAAAAAACATCGAAAATCCACTCTGCAAATACTCTCATTCAAACTCTATTGAATCTTCATATTATCAGATGGCACCTAAGAAATCTTCAAGTTCTGCTCTTGACTTTGCAAAGTTATCCGAGAAGGTGTACTCGATGCACTTATCGATGTTGAAGGCTTGGTAAGCACTCCGTTGACCAAGTTAGGTCTCGTTTAAAAGCTGTTGAGCATTGCGTTATATTTCGGGAAAAATTGAGGCTTGTTGAGTTTCTGATGTTGCAAATGCCTCAGACATATCAGGAAGAAGTTGTGATATTTTATGTGAATGCTTCTGTTCACGATGATGAAATCCACTCTTAGTAAATGGTAAAGACGTAGTCATATCATTATATGACTTGAGTGGGTCGCGAAACTTCCCAACTCGAGATGGGTGGGTCCGAGTAAGGTCAAGGATCATGAGCTTGATTTTCAAGAAGACTTGGAGGAGATTGCTATTGAGGAGGAAATCGAGAACTACAACCCTTGACTACAAAGGTGTTGTGAAAGAAGGAAATCATAAATTGATAGATGTGGTGTCCAAGTGCTTGGACATCAAATTTGGCTATTATAATCAGTTGCTTGTGGCTAAGCTGATTGTGATGTCAGCTATCATTGAGGAGATGGTGGTGAATTGGGTAGAGTTTGTAATATGATAAGTTGTTAGAATGTTCGAGAATATGGAGGTGGGCGATGGGAAATTTAAAAGTACTGGGCTATGGGCTAGTCCTTAGGTATCTGGTGGAGAAAAAAGGTTTTACTTGAGGAAAGGGAAGCCTTTCCACGTGAATAAGAGGTTTTTCAAAGGCAACCTCTATGTTGCTTAGAAGAAGGCCCATGCAAAGAGAAAAGGCATTTCTTTGTTGTTTTTGAAGGGGATACAACTAAGATTGTCCCAAGCGCTAGTCGCACATTCGGTTTAAATGAACAAAACCGACCAAACTTTCGGTTAACCGAAAGTTTGATTTGCTTAAAATGCAACACCGAATCGAATTGCATGGTTCAGTTCGATTTTTGACCAAAATTTGTTCGGTCAGTTCGGTTCGGTTTCTAGTCAACCAAATTTAAATGAAAAATTAAAAAAATGTTGTATTAAATCTGGTTAGCCAGTGATCCACTAGATCAGTATAAACATTACACAACCGAATTATATATTATAAACATTGCACAACTGAATCAATATAACATTACACTAGACCAATATAAACATTACACACATAATAATAATAATAATAATAATAATAATAATAATAATAATAATAATAATAATAATAATAATAATAATAATAATAATAATAATAATAATAATCATCATCATTCAAGTGCATAACAAGCCAGTGAGTCACTAGATCAATATCAACCTGCTCCTGTCCATTTAAGTCCATGACATCGAATGATCAAATAATTAAAAACTACTAGATCATCAAGTCAAAAAGCAAAACTTACTACCAAGTGCCAAGTGCCAATCAAGTTACATAAAAAATATTACAAACTACTTCATCAAGTCCACTTTCCAAACACAATACGAGAACAAAATGATAATCTTCACCGCTTTCTCAATCCTCAATCACGATTAATGTGAGTTACGTCATTCCAAAATTCCTATCATATTATCAAGTGAAATGCAATGAGACAATCACGATACATAAATACTAGATGCAACGAGAAACATAATTTTTAATCAACGATTCATAATTACCATAGTCAATAATCATAAAGTAAGGATATTGGAATCTACACCAACGCCTACAGCCAACAAATCTGCAACCATTTATGAGAACAAAAAATTAGAAGGAAATACAACTATATTATAAATGAATTGTAAAGTCTAAATGAATATTAAAATTATACCTTGTTCAATCCTCTTTATAAAATCATAATCTTCTTCCAAAGATTTTATCGGAGAATGACGGAGCCATTCTTGGCATCAAATTAATGCTTGAGCCATTTTAGGAGCCAATGAAGCTCTAAAATCATCATGTGCATGCCCCCCGGTGCTAAATGTAGACTCCAAAGCTACAGTGGATAAAAGGCATCGCCATTACATACATCACGAGTCAACTGTCTAAAATGGAAGTCTACAACTTTGAAATTTCCACCAATCCGAACATCAAAACCTTTAGTAGTTTCCCGAACGCTCATTCAAATACATATCTAACTCTGATTCCTCACCCCCTATCCAGATACCGACTCTTGAATGTGAAGTTTATTATCCATACCATGTATTGGAAATCTATTTTCACTATGCAGACCTGAAGAAGGTGATGATGTTGATGATGTCACTGAAGTATATACTTTTTGTACTCATCAAAAGGATCATAAAGAGCACACTTTGCCAAATTTGATATCTCTTCTCCACGCTGAGACCCATACATTTTCTCAAATAATATTGTAATACAATGAACTTGTGACGTGGATCAAGCACAAAACCAATATACATCATCATATTAAACCTTTCTACATCCCCAGTATTTTTAAAACTTCAATTGCATCATCACAACCATATCCACCAAGCTATCATCATCACTCTTAAGCCAATTATTAAAACGTTCATTGATTTCAAATATATCATCCAAGAAAGAGTTAGAAGTCACATATGTGGATCCAGAAACTCGAAGAGTGAGTTCATAAAAATAACGCAATATTATCACAAATTTTTCCACAACAATCCAATAATCTTGAGTGGGTAAACCAATATTTCCGTGCGTTCCACCAGGCATAAAATCAACACAAAAATCAGAATCATTGACCTCATATCTATAAAAAATAACTTGATAAATTAAAGCCGTTTCTAGCATTGTATTAACAGAATTCCATCTTGTTGAAACATCTAGGCACAATGATTTTTTACATTCGATTCCCTTTTCAATGATAAAATCGTTAATCTTCTTTAGTCGCATAGGTGATTTCCTCACATACCACACCACTGTGCGAAAATGTGACTCATTGAACTCTTTCAATCCATCTTTCACAATAAAATTTATAATATGAGCCACACATCGCATATGCAAATATTTTCCATTCAAAATTGAAGTCCCCCTATTATTAAGTCTTCTTCTCAAATAGGCTAATGTAACATCATTAGCAGAAGCATTATCAATAGTAATACCAGAAATCTTGTCAATTCCCCATTCACGAAGACATTTCTCAATCACAAGACCAACCTCATCACATTTATGACTAGGAGATGGAGCGAAATTGAGAATCAGTTTATGCAATTTCCATTCATCATCAATATAATGACCAGTTAGACATAAGTAACTAAGGTTCTGATTAGATGTCCAAATATCAGTTGTCAAGGAAATTCTTTGTCCAGATGCCTTAAAATAAGTTAACTTGTTTTGTTCAACAAAAGACATTTTAAGATAACCTTTGGCTATTGTCGGTCTTGAAGGCACAAAAAATTGGGGGCACGCGGTACTCAAAACTTCTCTAAATCTTTCATTCTCCATAAATTTTAATGACAATTCGTCAATAACAATCATGCAAACAACATATTTTCTAATAGCTTCTTGATCAAACTTCCAATGTGAACTTCCTTCTTTTATGCCACCACTTATATTTTGACAAAAATTAGCAATTGTTTGATTATCCCCAATGTTATTAGGGTGTTTTTTGCAAGCTTTCATGTTATTATTCAATGCGGAAGTACCAATTTTCGCAGTATCAGAAACATATTCTTTCACAATACTTATATTTTGCCCTAGGCTTACCATCTTGGTATTTGTAATGTTTGAAGTGATCCCATACTCGAGATCTTCTTGATATTTTCTCCCTCTTTGGCCTTTCATTTTGTTCTTCAACTTCTTTCGATGTTTCCAACTGGTCCCTTTTAGTTGTGTCATTTGCAGCCATATTCAGCTTCTATGGAATGAGGATTTGTACTTAATGTAGAACGTGGAACTGCGGTCCTCGAACATGTTGTGCCACCTTGTCCACCTTCCATACCTAAAATAATAGAATGTAATTAATACAAAAGTAAAAAAATCACTAACACGATTGTGCCAAGCCATGACCTGACAACATAAATAGCACCCCCGTAAAACAAGCATCTAATGCACATAAGCCCATCATATATTAATCAATATGAAGAAGCATATATCAGTTACCAACTAAAGTAAATTTAAGACAAAAGTAAAAAAAGGAAAAGACTCGTAATTTGTAAAACAAGCAGCTTTGCTATTGCTTCATCAATCCTTCTTTTTTCAAAAAGTAAAAACAAAAAGAAAAAGGAAAAAGAAATTTGGTTGTTCATCCATCTCCATGTCTCTGTTTAGTGTTCATACAAAATGACAAAATGTTGCAACAAATTTCTCTAAAGGAATAGTTTAGAAACATTTAAAAACTTAATTGAAAATTCTCAAATGACAAATCACAGCCCACTCTCAGACCTCAGTATCAGATAAAATGAAGAATAAGCCAAAGGTTCAACATCAACCCACTTTCAAGAATCAAGACATGATTTGGGGGCTAGAGTTTGACAAAATAAGAAATAAGAAATTAGAGACTAACTTACAAACTAGAGAACATTTGGCTGCTATTACCGGAAAAGGAAGACAACCTCGCCGCCCCGATGCTTGTTGGAGTTTGAACGAAGACGTTCATCGAGCGGCAGAATGGTGATTACAAAAACCCATTTTCTTTCTTCGAATTTGGAGTTTGGACTACAAAGTACATGACTAGAAACCCGTTATTTTTCATGTAAATGTAATTAGATAAAGGAATGGAAATCAGAAAAAAGCACTTTTTATTCAAAAAGGGAAAAACGCACTTCAGCTATATCTGTTTTAAAAAAATAGAAAATACATAAAAATTTCGGTTTTTGGTCAGTTCAGTGAACCGATACCCCACTCATAAATCAAAACCGAAAACTAAAATTTTCAAAAATAATAACTAACCACCAAACTGAAATTTTTGGTTCAATTTCGGTCCAAACTAGACTTTCAATTTTGGTTCAGTGCGGTCGGTTAACCCAAACTATGCACACCCCTACCAGCTGCTCCAGTCCCAAAGAAAAGGAAAACAATTGCCCCGAGGAAGCCTGCTGCACTGAAAGGCAGAAGACTTAAAGAGGGCTGTGTGATGAGCCTGATGAGTCTGCTGTGACAGCTGACTCAGAGGAAATAGAATCAGTAGGATTTCCTCTTGAAAGAAGGTCGAAAAGAACACAAGATAGACTTTTAGATGTGGTTGCTCAACCCCCCAAGAAACAACTACCAAGAAAATCGAAGAAACACCTATAGAAAATGTTGGCAAATCTGCTGTTGAGGTCAGGCCAAAGGAAAAAGTTGTCGTGCCAGCCGAATCTGAATTTAAAGAAGCTTACGCTCCTCTATATCATGATGAAATGAAGAGGATAACTGAATGGAAACATTGGAAGCTGAGCAAAAGTAGGTACCAATTCTAGTGCCCTAAGATGATTGAGGAAGAAGAATGGATTATCTCATTCTTTAATGAATGCATTATTCCCCAAGCACTTGAACAAACATATGTATACAACCTTCTATAGAAAAGGCGCAGGGAAGAGAAAGATTTGGTGTTGGAAAAGGGAAAGGCTATGGAAGGCACACAAAGTTGTATATTTATAACAAATGTTGGTGTGTTGTTAGAAGCCGACGAAGAGGAGCTGGAAGAAGTTGAAGTAACTGAGCTGCAGAGCTCTAAGGGAGTTCAAAGAGCTAGCTGAGCAAAGACACCTGACTGGGCTAGGAGAACCTTCATTCCCTACTCAGATTATTGGAACTATGATGAAGGAGCAACTGCTCTCTCATCACCAGCTCACTCTTACTCACCAATCACAAGTCCAATTCAAGGTGAGCCCACGGTTGGGACTGTTTGAAGATGACATGTAGAACAAAATTGTTAAAAAAGATGCTGAGGCCCAAATTGTCGATGAAGCTGGGAACATTGAAATTGGGAACCCAGCTGAGCAATCCCAGAAGACTACTACTGAAACAACAGAGATGGAAATAGTTGTTTGGGATAAAGCTGTAGAAGAAGTTAGTGAGGAGGATGTTATGATCTTGGAGGCCAATGCCGTTCCAGTGGTTGAGACTACCGAAACCAAGCCACAAGTAGAAAATGTA
The DNA here is from genome assembly GCA_016081115.2 of Rehmannia glutinosa. NCBI lineage: Eukaryota > Viridiplantae > Streptophyta > Magnoliopsida > Lamiales > Orobanchaceae > Rehmannia > Rehmannia glutinosa. Next base: position 53,609,585 of record CM071937.1, on the reverse strand, counting down.
GTGGAGGATATTGCGGTTGAAACTGCTGTTACCAAAGATGTTGAAATCCAAGTGGTTGAGACTACTGCGAACGCCAATGTTGTCCAAGATATAACATCGGTTGAGACTGTTGTAGGGAACATTGTTCAAGACCCAATAGCAGTTGAGACAATTGTAGGGAATGTGAAAATGGTTATGGAACAAAATGAGGAAAATGTTCATAATTTGAGTAAAGAGTCAGTTAATCCAGAAGCAGATCCGATGCAGATAAATGAAACAGTTGAGACAGAATAAAAGAATATTCAAAATCCAGCCGAGTCAAAAAAATATGGATCAGAGGCAACTAACATGTCCAAAGATGAAACATCTGTTGAGATGGACATCGATAACATGGCTGAATTAGACAAGATGAAGGTAATCAAGCAGTATTGTCCAACTTTGCGCAATTTTGGTTTGTGCTTGTTGACCCATCCGCTCAAGTAGAGATGGCAGTGGGGCAAAAATTCCTCGTTCCCCGTGGGGAACTGCCCCGAATGGGGTGGGGAATCCCCGAAAATTTCCCCCGTGGGGATGAGGACGGGGACGGGGATTTTTTTCTCCCCATTGGCGGGGACGGGGCAGGGACGGGGATCATATTTCCCACCTCGCGGGGATCCCTACCCTGTTCCCCGTGGGGAACCGAATATTAATATATAATATAATATAATATATTATAAATATATCCACATTAATTATATAAAATCTAAAAATCTTTAATTTATTTTGTATAAAGAGTGCTTTATTAATTTTTTATATAATTTATATATTTTTAAATATTTAAAAAGCATTTTTTAAGAAAGATATCAGTTGTTTTCAAAAAAAATAAATTAAAATGGGGGGCAGGGAATCCCCGCGGGGGCAAGGATCCCCGCGACGATGGGGATGGGGGGAGTTTTGTCCCCGTTTGTCTCGCAGGATGGGGACGAGAGATTCCCGCGACCGCGGGGATGGGGATGGGGATTGATCCCCCGACCGCACTCGCCCGTTGACATCCCTACCTCAAGTGGCTATATCACCTACGAGATGACGTTCTTGAGACAACCGATGCACATACAACTCATATGGAAGACACAATCGCCGCCGGTGAAGCGATTAACACAAGCGAGGCACGATTAGCTCAAAGTGAGCTCACACAATTGTTCTTTGCCAATGAAGCTCACACAACCTCGAGGCACAAAGAGCGCAAGTCGGGCGAAGAGGCAAGAAACCCGATTGGAGATGAAGCGGGGCCTTCCTCAACTCCTATTGACAATTTTGGTCTAGAGGATTTCGTGTTCCTAGTAGAAATTCCTAGTGGTGAAGAGCCAAAAATTTCTCAATCCAAAGAATCCATAACACATTGCGTAGAATAGCGAGATATGGGAGAACGCGCTTTGATTCCATACAACCCCGAGAACACATCCTGGAGTAAGAATTTGCCCCCGAGATTGTGACCAAATCGCGTCTAAACTCGAAGAAGAGCCTTGAGATACATGTTTCGTGAAATTGAAGATATGGAACATGGTTTCTCGGATCTCTGCCACAAAGACATTGACAACTATGATGCACATTTAAGAAGTGAAATCCAGTGTGTTATGCTCAAGATGAATGAGTGGGTTCTTTGAAACTAAAGCTCTTTGCAGGAACAAATTGGGAGCTTCAAATGCCTTTACAACCAACTACTTATTTGGAGTTCTAATCAAGTGGCATTTAAGAATCGCCAAAACGACCACTTCAATATGATGAATGAAAGCCACCGAGTGACATGGACTTGTTAACTACAAAGGTTGAGAAGAAGTTTGAACATTTGGAGGCTTCAATGAATCAGAAATTCTCAACTTTGCAAGATCAGCTAGTTGAACTTAGCTCGCGTCACTCTACTGCTGATTCCTCAACCCAGATGAAGTTAGATTTCATTCTGGAGACTATACAACCTCTATCCTGTGTTGATGCCAAAAAGGGGAGAAGAAAGTGTGGATCCTCCTACAACATCCCGAAAAGGAAAGGCATCGCTCATCTACTTTGTCTCGAATTCCATCATACATGTCGGTGATCTCGCACTACAAAAATCTAGGGAAGAGATTGTTGCACTTGATAATATAAAAGAAAACAGAATAAATTTGCTAAGGAATTAGTATGGTGGGCAACCAAAGATGGTCAATCTCCAAAGAAATAACTAATGAAGAGTTTGACACTCTTCAATATGAAGGATATTATAAAGGAATGAGACTTGCGGATCCTTGGAATTATAATGTGATAAAAGTTTGGAAGGCATTGAGCTTACTAAGAGTCGCAAAGTACTTCCAAAAGCTAGGCGATAGGTGGTGGCGACAAAGTACCTAGAGGAAGAGGAGGTGATAGAGGAAGCGAAAGAGGTAGAGATTCAACTTCTAGTGGGAGAGGCAGAACTCAAAGCCAATCTAGCAGAAGTTCTCCACCAAGAAGAGAATGAGGAGTCATGTCCATCGATCCCCTAAAAAGAGATGCTACCTACTGGCTCAGTCTTGATAAAGCTGAGCAAAGAGAGGATGAAAGAAAAGCAGCTGAGTGGAAGAGACAAGTTGAAAGAGAAGAAGCTGAGAAGCGATCCAAAGGCAAAGAATAAAGAAGATAGTGGTAATTGATCTGCAAATTGTTTTATTTTTACAATAATTTGCAAATACACAATATAGTGTAAGTGCCTGAATTTTTCATGAATAAAATTTCATTATTCTCTCAATTATTTAATTTCAAGGCACATATGTTGTAATATGTTTTGGCAACATCAAAAAGGGAAAAATTGTTAGGAAATTTATTGTATATATTTTGATGATGCTTAGAGAACTTTGTATTAGGAAGTTCGCACCCCATTTCAATGTGATTTTGGCACATGTATTAGATAAGTCGTTGGCTAACCCAGAAACATCTAAGTGATAGTGCATAAGACTTGCTGCAGAAATCATCAGAAGACTCGCAGCTGAGTAGTGGGAAGAACCAGCTGACGTACAACTGAGTAAACATTAGAAGACTCTCAGCCAAATGCGACAACCAAGTCTTTCAGAAAAATGATCGTAGAGTCCATTAGAAGAATATGTCAGAAAACTCAAGCTTAAGTCATAAGGGGTAAAGCATATGTAGTATTCAGACATCTGATGAAAGGGCATAAGTGCAAGGCTAAATATTGATAACTAAAACTTGAAAGGGTATAAGTCTTCTGCTAACTTAAAAAAAACTAGATTTGTAAAATAGGTGACTATCTTCAGCTGAGTTACTCTCTCAACAACTTTCTCAAGAGAACTATTGAGTGGTTAACTCTCCTGGTCATCTTCAATCCAAATGTCTTAACAGACTGAGCTATTTTCTTAAGCTCTGATTTAAATAATCAAAATATTTGTAAAGTCTATTCAACCCCCCTTCCAGACTTTAACTAACACCCCTTGGGACCTACACTCCTGGTCCTTCTTCTCCTATTTTGTCAACTTATGTCCAATATTTGTAGAGAACCCTTATTTGTGGGAACCCCGTAGAAGAACAAAAAATATGTGACTTAGTTTGGAAAGTCATATACATAGACGTATTCTCAACTTCAAAGGGTATCTTTCCTGTTTTATTTTTAGCTAAATTTATAGCTGATCCTTCATCTTTTTCATTATCTTTCAGCTATATCAATTTTGTTTGCGGTTTCACAAAGTTTGCCTCTTCTTCAACAACCGCAGGATCTCTTGGAGTCATCGCATCAAGTTTCATATTTGGCACGGATACTTGTTTTGTGAACATGGCGACATTCTCATCATGAATGTCTGCCACACGTCGGACATTAGATCTCTCGGATGGCCACTAGTAACTATTTTTGGCCATCTCCTCTAACAACTCCAGTGCCTCCTCTAGATATTTCCCTAACAGTGTAGCCCTAGATGCATCATCTATAATAGTTCTCGTGTTGCCACGTAAACTATTATAGAAATACTGAAACTGTTGATAATTGGGATATCCATGCTGAGGGCACTTAGTAATTCTCCGAATCTATCCCATGCCTCATATAATGGCTCTGAGTCTAACTACCTAAACTGGGCGATTTCAGATTTTAGCTGCAGCTTTTGCTAGGGGGAAAGTATTTGGCTAAGAATCGCTGACTTAGTTCAGCCCAATCTGTTGCGGGTGGTGTTAAAGAACATAACCATCCCTTAGCCTTATCGCGCAGAGAGAATGCGAAAAGGCAACATCTAATGATGTCTTCAGAAACACCATTCATTTTGATAGTATCGTTCTAGGAATTGCGCCAGATGCACATTTGGATCCTCAACGGCTCTTCTCCCAAACTGATTCTATGAAACCATCTGGATCAATGCAGGTTTAAGTTCAAAGTTATTTACATTGATCGGTAGACGAGCCACACCCCCATAAATTTGATTAACTTCCGGTTGGAAGTAGTCCCTAACTGCCCTTCTTGCTGGCCTTTCCACAATATGGTCCGGTCCATCCGCCCCAGATGGGCATTCCTCATTGTTTCTATTATCCCCGACATTCTGATTATTCCCACCCGCCATTGCTTTAGATCTTTTCCTTATTTGCTTCACTGTTTTCTCTATTTCTAAATCAAAGGTATTGGCTGGGTAGATCTGGAACGCGTGATCATGCACTATCTGCACTCAAGAAAAACAATGTTAGAACCAAAGCAATATAGTTTATTTATAAAAATAAAAAACTCGAAAAAGAAGAAAAAATAAAGAATTATTTACAAAAAAATCAAAAATTTAGAAAAAGTGAAAAAATATATATTTACAAAAAGCATCAATTAATATTGAACTACTTATTACTATATCTAATTAGAATCTCTCAATCCCCGGCAAAGGCACCAAAAAACATGTTCGCCAAAAATATTTGTTTGAATCTCTATACTGCAAGTGTACAATGTAGTTTATAGGATAATGACAAGCAAGGTTGTATTCCTCAGGGATTGACTACGGAACACTTAGGCTATAATAACATTGCATTCTAATTTTATTGAAGCAATCGAATATCACAAGTTTTTAAGAATAATCGAAAAAATAAAAATAAAAGAAATAATTTCGAACCTCACAAGTATTTTCAACAAATACAAAAGCAACCCTAGGCACATAATCTCAACATGCTTCTTTAATATTAAATCCAATTAATGTTTAACAAAACCAATTCATGTATTTCTATGGGTTTAATTCCAATACCGTTTATTCCCCTCCCGAAGCAAATAAACAATAGATTAATATCAATTGCTAGCATCCCTACTCAACAATTAATACTAACTCCCAATAGATCTCGTAATTTGAATGACTCCCCATAAATAGTTATAAGCCTCCCGACTTTATACTGTTTATGTCGATTTCGATTTCCATCTTTGTTAGAACTCGAGAATTATGGACTAACAAATATGACATGCAAATTATTGATCAAATAATCAGAAATTAAAATTAAGCATTCAAATTCATAAAATAGAACCCATGAATAAATTAAGAAAATAATCAATCAAGATTTAACGTGAATCCACATTTTTGATTATGCCCTAGGATCCAAAATATTAGCCAAACATTGATAACAAATTCATAAACAAATTTGAAATCAACATTGTGATATCATTTAAGTACGGACAAGAGATCTAAACTAACAAAGAAAACACCTTCTTGTCAGGATGGATCCTCCTTCCAAGCCTTCGAAACTCTTATGCTTCCGTAGATGTGAAAGACCTTGTGGTGTTCTTCGTAACCTAGTCCTCCTCTCTTAGAAGACCTTTGATCTGTGTAATCCTGTTTATTTTGGTGTGTTGTATGTTGTATCAATGATGTAAATCCCTGCAAGCCTTGGTCCCTTTATATAGGTGCTTGGAGAGATCACTTATAGAGTTCTGGTAGGAAGAGGACACAAATATTAGCCATAGACGAATCGCACAGGCCGTGTGGTTTCACACGGCCACTCCACATGGTCGTGTGGGTTTACCCGAGCAGACCGTGCAACTTAGTTTTGTCCCTATTTTTTCCGAACACTTCACACAATTATTTTACTTCGCACAGACACCTCACACGGTCGTGTGAACCATACGGTCTGACCGTGTGACTAGTTTTCGTTCGTTTTCTTCGTCGTTTATATCTTCTCTTTGAACTCGTTGATCATGTCCAGGCCTTCCAACTGATATCTTTCCATTTAAGCTCTGTTTCCTGTAAAAGGTTACAAGAGTACGCAGTATCATGCCCTTCTAAGGAAACCAAGTAAAATACACTTACTACACATGCAAATGCATCAATAATGTAGTCAAATAAGCCCTTAAATTCATATATATTTTACACGTATCAGCATGATCTGTGGGATGAAGGCATCATCGAGATGCAAGATATGCTATGTCAACGATGCCAGATATTCCCTATGATAGGTATCACGGGCAGTTAGACGCCTATCGGCCCAATGCTGCATCAAACAAACTATTGCCTCATCTCTCAAAGCATGGTATCGATCATAGTAGCACGACCATCTCGGATCTCCTGATGCAGCTATCTGCTATGGGTGATCAACATCTGGATATGCTTGTGAAGGCCTACCTGTATCACTAGCTGTCTGCTCATCTCCTGCTTCCGTCTCATTACCACCTACTATAGATTTTGATGATGGTTAGAGAACTATATATTAGAAAGTTGGCATACCAAATTTAGTAACATCTATTTTTGTAATTGATAGAATTGTTCGACCGTTAAACACCTAAAATAAATCTAGCAATCCTCACAAGAGAACGAGATCAATCCTAGGGTAGCAAGTTGACCACAAGTCATCTCTCAAGGAAGACTTAGCCGGAAAATAATTATTATCTTTCACAAATAACATAAATTTGTTTTGAGGGAACAAATAACATAAATTAAATTCTAAACACCCTGACAGATTTGTGATTTTTTAATTAACTAAAGAAAAACAAGTAAAAAGACAAAATTAAACTCAACACGATTAAACTTGAATAAAAAGTTATGGATGAAAGTCTGGGGTTTTGGAATCATCTCATCAAACTTGCAAGCAAAATATTAACTATCTGATCATGCGATTAATAAATATAACAAACTTGTAAAAATAAGACCTAGATCTGATAACTCACGTATTCACAGATTAGGGCTATCCCAACATAATTTGCTATTTTCATTAAGCCAATGTTAGATAGACAGATAGTACATCTTTGATTCATATCTAACCCCTGAATAAATTTAATCCAGGAATAATATCTTCTCTTGATCTCAATTATTCCTTAAAACAATCAAGAGTTGGCCAAACAATTAATCAACAAGTAAAACAATTTATTTAGGAAAGCAAATCAATTAGTCAATACTCATGCTTGTTTGTTTGAATCAAATCATCCTAATCCTGGAACAAGGAAATTAGTTCATGCTTGGGGATGAGATCATAATCTCAATTGAAGGAAAGAAAACAATCATAAGCACTATCATGCAACAACAATAATCACCAATAATTGAAACCGGACAAAAGAGATGAAAAATATTACTCTTTGATTAAGCAAAGCAAAAATAACTTCAATGGGAAGAACCCAAGCATTCCCAATATTGAATGGAAAGAAAAATACCAAAAGCGAAGTCTAAAAGTGCTAAGGATGAAAGTGTGGCAAAAATAAGGGCTCCCAAGTCCTATTTTATAAGACTAGAGTCCTAAACAAGGTGGAATAGCCAAAAATCGGAAGAAAATCGCGAATTTCGTGTTCGAGGAAGTCACTCACCACTGCTTTGCCGTTCAACTAACTTGTCTCGCAGCCGCGCGACTATGCGCCTCTTGTGAGCGCTGCGCACCCTCAAAACTTCCGAATTTCATCTTGATTTCTATTATGAATTGTAGATATATCTCTTAACTTTCCATAGCCACTTTAATAACCTCAATATCAATGTTCTAGAGAGAGTTATGGCCAAAATACCAAGACGTGTTATTTACGAGATTTCAACATATTATTTTGACTTGTACATGATTTTAACCCATCTAATTTTTAAATAAATGCGATAATATATATAAAAATGAAAAAGAGTATTCGATCACAGTGATCAGGTAACCAAAGTAAAGCCTGTTAACAAAGACAAAAGAAAATAACGAAATGGTCACAAGCCGACCATATGTTTGAATGGTTGGGGCCTCGTTAAAACCTTCCAAGGTAAAACCCACCTATGTGGGAAAAACCCCTGGAAGGAAAAGAGTACCCCCATGATAAAAGCGCCCCAAAAGCCGACAAAGATTGAAAATGCGACGCACTAAGTCTTGTTGTTGAAGGTCAAGTCATTTCGATTTCCCGGATGAGCAAACACGGAAAGAAAATCGCGCACCAAAGAAAGCCCACACGATCACCGAAATGAAAACGCATCAAACGCACCGTAAATTCATTAAAGCTATAAGCCCTAAAGTAATTGATATTAAAGGCATCAAAAATCCATTGCCATAGGGCCTCGCAAAAACCACAAGAGACAAATAAATGATCATGATTCATTGTTAGCACAACAAAGACCGCAAACCGAGGGTCTGTGAAGGAGCCACGCGAACGCATGAAACGTCTAAAACCGCAAGACGATTGTGGATAGCCCGCCAAGCCACAATCGAACGCGTCTTTCCGGAATGTGAGGAGACCAAATCCAGGAACCCCAATGAACGTTGGGGCGCGAGGACGCTTGAGAAATGTGTAAGCGATTTCAAGTGATACAACCATCATCGAGTGAAGCCACACCCGTGTATCCGATTTACGATCTTTGGAGCGATGGGGACTCTAACAATATCTCGGACCATATCCAAATAAGCATCAATGAATGAGAAAGTAAAGTGCCATGTCCCATCATAAAAATAATCCGAGATGCGATGTCGAAATAAGTGCTGTACTCCTCGGGAATCCCAATCCTATCAAAGCAATGATGTAACCCAACCAATTATCCATTTTAATCGAACTCCGAATTGCATCCCGGCGATGATCCTCCAAGAAACCCGAGATCATAGGCTGAATCCTCTCCGGATGGAAGAGGGGATGAAAGAAACGCGTGGAGATCCATGGGAAGCCAAGAAACGCCTACGGAGGATGTTGTAAACCAAAGAGTTTGAAGTCATAATCTTCCATCCCAACTTCATAAGGAAAGCATTGTTGGCGACCACAATAGACCGTACGCCCAAAACCGCCTTCCGCCCGCGGCATGCAACAACGGCTCCAATTAACCACCACAGATCCTTTCGAGTTACATCGCCGATCCGGATGAAATTACGCATTGCTTTTTCCATTTGTTGTAACAAAGTTCGGGCCACTTGTGTACCATCATCGTGTGCACAAAGGAGCTGGTAATCACCGAATTCACCAAACAAATGCGGCGGCAATAGACAGAGAAGAGAACCTTTCCACCTTTCGAACTTGAAAATAATCTTGTCGAAAATGGATTGAAGGTGGCCACTTTGGGCGCACCCTTGAAGATGGGGGCGCCCAAGTAGATTGTAGGGAAAGCGCCCATATGCATCCCACTAATCGTCCGAATACGACCTCGCACATGATTGGAAACCCGGCCTCCAAAAAAAACTTTAGATTTATTAGGATTGAAAATCGACCCGACATGTCCGCATAGAGGTTAAGTATCGAATAATGGCACGTGCACTTTGCTCGAGGATGCCCCACACATAATCACAATGTCATCTCGCATACATAATAGATGAGGGGAAAACCACGATTAGATTAGGCGCCCGAAAAGGCAAGTAGATTCTTGTTAACGCGTCCTCGACCAATCTACTCGTAACGTCCTCCGCGATGCAAAATAGCGAGAGGAGATAACGGATCTCCTGTCGAACGCCTCGAAAGCAAGAGAAATAACCCATTGGCGACCCAACAGATCAAATTTGAAGATCAAGGATGATCTCAATCCGGTGAATGAACGCCGGAGAAACCAAAGCGACGTAACACGTGAATCAAGAAGCCCGATTAATCGTATCAAATGCCTTCCGGATGTCAATCTTTAAGATCATATTGACATCATTACGACCTGTAAAATATTGAACCCCTCCGAGACCAACGCAATACAATCATGGATCCGCCACTTTGCCAGGGATAAAGCCAAAGCGGGTAGGCGACAAGTAAGAAGAGATGATCGAGCCAGTAGCGTCGCCGAATCTTGGTAATAATCTTAAAAAGGAAATTGCTCATCACGAATCTAAAGTCTTCCACCGCATTCTAATTGTCTTCATTTGCATTTCGTAACATAGACATTGTATAACTTTGTCTTAGCTTTCCAATAGTGTATAAATCATGTCAATTGGGCTTTGGATGCGAACATTACGTCCAAAATACGATAACTGCCGCAGTTGCGCAAAATGACTTTTTAACGTTTTTTGCTCCAAAACTTGCTTTTTCCACCAAAACCTAAAAAATTAATAAAATAACACAACATAATACTAAAACATGCAAATGCAAATAAAAACACCAAAAATATGTATAAATCATCACACAAATCACACATAGAAACATGCAAAATAACTCCCCCACACTTAGCCTTTTGCTTGTCCTCAAGAAAATAATTGTGCCTTTAGACCCAACAAAAAATATCAAGTATAATTTAAAATTCAATTAATCCATAACACCATGTTCTATCCACCTCAGATCCAACATGAATTGATTCTCAACCTCCACAATAGACTCACCCGGCTAAGGTTAAAAAAAATAATAAAGGTGTTCGACCATCCTCGCTAAGTTTCAAATCCGTTTTATAAGTAGCAACCCCGCTACACACAACAAACCACACAATCGCTAACCACGAAATTATTATTCTTTTTTCTTTCTTTCCTTTTTCTTTTTTCTTTCTTTCTTTTTTCGTGAGAACTTTCAAGATGTTTTCCACTAGGTGTAAACATTGGATTTTCTCCAAAGGCTCCTATAGTGATTTCCCATACTCATGTTTGTGTTGCCGTTTACGTAAAAAGACAAACATGGGGCTCATGAATGCTCTAGTTACTAGCAAAGAACAAACAGGAGGAGTATAATCTCAATTGCTCTTTTCTTTTTTTGCTTTCTCTTTTTTTTTTAGATTTTTTTCTTTTGCAAAGCTAGCAATCTTATGTAAACAATAATTAAAACAGGGTTTCAAGTTAATTCACATCAACGAAATGTCACAATTCAAGCCCCACAACCTAGGCTATCATTTGACCCTCGCCAAACTTGTCTACCGAAAAGGCTAATTCACAATTCTAGCCAAATCCTACGTATCAAGTTTGCGGTGTAATGTCATAATCAAAAATTAAATTTTAGCACATATTTCTAGCCAGTTCACCAACACAATTATAAGGCTTGTAACAATTATAAGGTTAGTGAGAACTAACCACACGCAACCATAACACATATATAATGATAATCCCTCCCCCACACTTAAATCACACAATGACCTCAATGCATAAAAAAAATAGAAGGAAAGAGAGGCGTCCTTGGAAAGTGTTATATTCGGCAAACGGTTAAAGCAATCACGTGAACTGTCAATCCTGCAAAAGCAATGTGAAGGGAAAAAAATACCACATATAAACTAAAAAAATTAAATCAAACTAACATTCACAAAAACATCACATGCAAACTCACACAAAGGGAAAAATGCTTGGGTTGCCTCCCAAGAAGCGCTCTTTTAACGTCGTTAGCTTGACAATATCAACTAAGAAAATCATGGTAGGTCATCGAGCAAGACCTCTTTTACTACTTTGAATTTTTTATTTGGTGAATTTCATTATGTTCTCGCCATAAGATATCTTTCACAACTGAACCGGCAGAGTCAATAATAAAATTATCATGCAAGGCACAAGCAGGACTACGAGTTGTATCAAAAATTGAAACCGTTACATTTTTTCCCAAGATATTCGTACTTAGTTTTCTATTTTTGGCATCTATCATAGTATTAATAGTGGACATCAACGGTCTACCCAACAAAATAGTATGATCCTTAATATTACCTTTGTCCTTCCCCATATCTAAGACAACAAAATTAATGAGAATTGTAAGACCACCTACTTGGACCAAAATATCTTTAACAATACCTTTAGGATACCTAAGTGACCTATCAAAGAAATTGCAAATATAATCGGTGGACTTCAACTTTCCTAAATTTAATTGTTTAAATATAGAGTAAGACATTAGATTAATTCGACTCGAGATCAAGCATACCTCCGATTTTCTTACCATTCCCAAAAGCAATATTAATGATGAAACTACCTCGGATCTTGTTGCTTTAGGAGTGGACTCGGGGCTAGATTAGGAGATTTGTAAGGATTATCAATTTTGTGTAAGGGCGATCCCTTATTTGCCTCCTCATTCGTGCTTTCTTCAATTGCATCAACCTTCTTTTCTATTTTAGCAATATCTGTAGGGTTAGACGAGACAACATAATATGGAAACTCAATTTCATTATTATAAATCTCAAGCAATTTTAGGATCGAGTGTCGGCTTGAACTTGCGCTTGTTGACTAGGAACGTGTCCTTTTTGATGAGATATCAAGCTATCTCACCAACTTGCGTAGCCAATTGGCCGACTTGAGTCTCAATTCTCTTAATAGAGGCCTCCAAGGATTCAAAACGTCTGTTATTCCACTCTCGTGTTTGCTGACTAACTTGAATAAAAGAAATCAAGCTCTCTTCTAATATAGGTCGTGGTGGTTGCTCTTGATTGGTCGTCATTCCTGGTGCTTGTATAAGAAAACAAGAAAAATATATCAAACGCACCTGACGAATGAAACCTAAACTAGAAACAAACAAAAAGAATCCTAATCTACAAATACGGAAAACAAACACAATAATTATTACGCCTAAAGCCTTCCCCGGCAACGTCGCAAAAATTATTGTTCGATCGATAAACACCTAAAATAAATCTAGCAATCCTCGCAAGAGAACGAGATCAATCGTAGGGTAGCAATTTGACCACAAGTCGTCTCTCAAGGAAGACATATTTTGGAAAATATTTATTATGTTTCACAAATAATGTAAATTATATCCTAAACACCTTAACAAGAATTGTGATTTTTAATTAACTAAAGAAAAACAAGTAAAAAGACAAAATTAAACTCAACATGATTAAACTTGAAGAAAACGATATGGATGAAAGTCTAGGATTTCAAAATCATCTCATCAAACTTGCAAGCAAAATATTAACTAATTGATCATGCGGTTAATAAATATAACAAACATGTAAAAATGAGGCCTAGATCTCGATAACTCATGTATTCCTGATTTGGGCTATTCCAACATAATTTGCTATTTTCATTAAGCCAAGGTTAGATAATACATCATCTCGATTCATATCTAACCCCGAATAAATTTGATCCAGGAATAACATTTTTCTCGATCTCAATTATTCCTTAAAACAATCAAGAGTTGGCCAAACACTTAATCAACAAGTAAAACAATTTATTGAAAAGCAAATCAATTAGTCAATACTGCACTTGTTTGTTTGAATCGATCATCCTAATCCTAGAACAAGGAAATTAGTTCATGCTTGGGGATGAGATCATAATCTCAATTGAAGGAAAGAAAACAATCATAAACATTATCGTGCAACAATAATAATCACCCAACAATTGAAACCAGACAAAAGAAATGAAGAAATATTATACTCTTTGATTAAGAAGCATTAATAACTTCAATGAGAAGAACCCAAGCAATCCCAATGTTGAATGGAAGAGAAAAATACAAAAAAAACTAAAGTCTAAAAGTGCTAAGAATGAAAGTGTGTCAAAAATAAGGGCTCCCCAAGTCCTATTTATAAGCCTAGAGTCCCAATCGCGCGTGGCCTACTGCCTTATAGCTGTTGTCTGCAGCGCGCGACCGCGCGCCTCTTGTGCGTGCCCGCGCGCCTTGAAACTTCGGAATTTTGTCTTGCTGTCTTCTAATGAATTGTAGCTCTATCTCTTAGCTTTCCATAGCCACTTGAATAACCTCAATATCAATTTTCTAGAGAGAGTTATAACCAAAATACCAAGACGTGTCATTTCTAAGATTTCGACATATTATTTTGACTTTTACATGATTTTAACCCATTTAAACGTCTTCATTTGCATTTAGTAGCAGACATAGTCATTGTAGAACTTTGTCAATTGGGCTTCGGATGCGAATGTTATGTCCAAAATATGATGAATGTCGCAGTTGTGCGAAATGACTTTTTAACGTTTTTTGCTCCAAAAATTGTTTTTTCCACCAAAACCTAAAAAATCAATAAAATAACACAACATAACATTAAAACATGCAAATGCAAATAAACATGCCAAAAATATGTATAAATCATCACACAAAACACACACAAAAACATGCAAAACAAGAGTATTAGTTGTTTTAGAACAACCAAGTCAAATCAGAGAAGACTATCAAAAGACTTGCCTGGAGAAAGCTCAGAAGAGTTACAACTAAGTTATACAAGCATAAGACTATCAGCTGAGTCTAAAGTAGAAGACTTCCAATTGAGTTCAAGCAAAGGACTGATAGGTTAGTCGAAGACAGAAGACTCTTAGAAAAGTCTGTTAGAAAAATATTTTTATCATGATTTTGATGATTTTATTTAATGTCCAAAAGCTTCAAAATAATTTAAGTGATTTTTACTTAGTTTTTGAAGAACTTCTTGAATTTTATTTCTCACGAAAATCGGACAACTTCTCTGTATTGAGGTCGACTGGTTGCCCTATAGTGGAACCCATACCTGAAAGATATATTTGAAAACAGAACCAAAATAGAGAAGAAAATAGGGGGAGGGCGACCGATGTGGTCGATCGGTCGATCGTTGTCGGAAAGTTGCCTCTTTTATTTTTTGGTCCCTGATTGAAAAGGACTTTGTCATTTAGTTGTAATGAAAGCTCTTTGGTTAGGGTAGGAAAGTATGGATAAAGTGACTCAAAATCGAGCATAAAGAATGGTAAGCCTAATCTCAGTCAAATCAATGAATCCCATATAACAAACACCACTAATTAACAAAATAGTACCCTAAGCTTCTCAAACCACCATTTTTTACATCAATTCTTCATAGCCTTTTCTTTGGTAACATTTGAACTTTCTTCAAATCATATTATGAACCCGGCCTGAGCATATGTAATATATGAAAGATAATGATAGGTCATTCCCGATATTCTCTCTTCATGACCTAAATCGTTGACTTTTATCTATGACCGTTGACAGCAGCCGTTTTCCGGCCACTACAACGCCGGAATCATACCGAAATATGTAATTCCCCTCAGGCGACCCCAACTACATTCACACCGACCGGAAATAGTGCCGGTAACATCGTCAATTTTGGCCAAGAAAGTCGAAATCGCGCACATTTTCAGGCGCTATCTTGAACCTTCAGCGCGCCGATTCCGACCACCAAAATGGACGTGCCACCCCAGGTTTTGATCGCCTCCTCATGGGCTTCCATGCCCAGTCATCAATTTGTGCTTTCCAATTCGTCTCCGCAACAATCGACATTTTACCAAAAATCCTAACTTTCAATCGAACTCCATTTCCGACCCAAATACATACCCAATCCCAAAATTGGCCACACCATCGTCAAATTCACTCCTAAACGCACAAATTCCTCCCTCCAATCGACCTGATTGTGCCCCGAATCATAAAACCCAAATTGGGGATCCGAAAATGGATTTTCGTACTTTGAATGCCCGTTTGACCCCTAAAACGGCCGATTTGGCCTTCGTCGAAGAAGGAAATATTGTTCAGGAGGTCGAAACGAGTGGACCTAGCCCATCCAATTCTGGTGATGCTACCGCTCCGGCAGGTCACTATTTGCCGGCGATTCGGGCCCACACGCACCCGTATGCGGCCATAACTTCGTCTTTTTCTCCATCCTCATCTTCCAATGTTGTCATACATCCCCCGAGTACTTGTTTACATCCGAACCGGTCCTCAACCTTTCATTTGTCCGACACCGCTAATGTGTTGGGACTCGTTCCAGAATCGGCTTATCTCAATGTGCAACATACTCCGGCCTCCACCCCTACATGCCCTCCCAATAATGTTGTTCAAATGGCCGGAAGCACCTCTGCAATGGCCTCCCCTAGTGAATCGAACCCTCGAATCTCGGACCATTACGCTCACTTTAATTTGAGGAACACGTTCGCTAAAGTTGTTTGTGCAACCCCTACACCATGGATTCGGCTCCTCTCCAGGCCCAGGTAATATTACCTCATTTTCCAATTTGGTTTCTGGTAATACACATTCTATCCCTAAACCTGTTAGGAAAGGGGATTATTATTCAGTTACTATTGACGAAAATGTTTACCAACAACGTCTTGCTGAATTTTCGTATTCTTTGATCGGGCGAGTTATTTTGGGGAAAGGTAATAAGCCATGGGCTACTATGCTTCTGCACAAAAAACTTTCTGAGCTTTGGGGTATTAAGAATAACTGGAAACTAATTCCCTTGGGCAAGGGATTTTTTTGTGTGAAATTGTCTAATGCGCAGGATCGTACTCGTGCTCAATTTCGCACCACTTGGGCGCTTAACCCGGGAACTATTCGTCTCACTCCTTGGGTTCCGGATTTCAATCCTTATAAGGTGCAAACCTCGGTGGCCA
This sequence comes from Rehmannia glutinosa, assembly GCA_016081115.2. Classification (NCBI taxonomy): domain Eukaryota; kingdom Viridiplantae; phylum Streptophyta; class Magnoliopsida; order Lamiales; family Orobanchaceae; genus Rehmannia; species Rehmannia glutinosa. The sequence continues at coordinate 53,593,058 of CM071937.1, read as the reverse complement.
GCGTTTGGGTACGCATCTTCGAGCTCAGTTTGGAATATTGGGACCCCAAGAACATTATGGGGATTGCCAGTGCTATTGGAAATCCATTGCAAATTGATCAGCGTTCGCTGGATGGTTCTCTAGGGCATTTCGTTCGGGTTTTGGTTGATATTGATCTTTCTAAGCCGTTGGAGGATCACATTATGGTGGAACGCATTGGCCAGTGCTCCTTTGTGTCAATCGGTTATGAGAAACTCCCTGAGTTTTGTTCGAGATGTGGCATTACGGGACATTCGACAGCCTCTTGTCGTCTTAATAATGCGGGCTATCCGGATACAGAAAGGCGTGCTTCTCCTGACCAGGGACGCCCCCGGGCGCCAACTACTCGTCCTAGTTCTGTGCAGAGAGGGCGATCCAGGGCGCGCAAGGTTTATCGTCTCCGGCAAAGCAGACAAGGGTAAGGGAATTGATGACTCGATGGGAAAAATGGGTTCGACTATGCATCCTTGGTTCTCCTACCCGCGCAATAGTCACTTGCTCTACGGATATCCACCTTAATAACACCTTTGCGGCTCTTGGTTCAGTCGACTCCCAGGATCAGCATTCTGCAGATTGCCAGGCCGATTATCCTGCTATGGAGTCATCTCCCAAGGCTACTACTTCCAACACCGGCACGGTCTCCACTATTATGCCTATTACAGTTCAGTATCCTTTGGGGAAGCCTATTCGAGCCCTAAGCCGTGCCTTCCGGGATAGATCCTTGGACTCGGCTAAATCTAGAATTCTCCGGAGTGTTACGTCGGGTCCGTCGCCCCCAGTTCATGACATTACTATTGAACCGGAGAGCCAAGAACCACATGAGATGAACTTTGCGGCTTCCAAGAGATGGGCAGATTATGCAGATGAAATGGGTAACTCTCAATCGTCAGACTTTGCAACGCACCACATGCCAGTTTCTACCGTGCGATCGACACGGGCACCACATTCCCCGCCGTCTCAATGAATTGCATCTTCTGGAATATCCGGGGGATTGGGAACACTGCATCTCGTAATGTTCTTAAGGCTTTATGTCACAAACATAAACCTTCTATTTTAGCCATTTGCGAACCTAAGGTGGACATTTCATCCATTTCGCATTCTTACTGGAGTAGCTTGGGTCTCAGGTTTGTTGCTCAAAGCTTCCGGGCGAACGGGCGCCCGGATATTTGGGTCCTATGCGATGCGAGTATTTCTGTCCATAATCAGGTTTGGTCTTCTTCTCAGTGTATTATTTTGCAAGTTCAAACGGCTCTATGGTTTTCCATGTTGGTTTTGCTCATGGCTTGTGTGATCATGTTGCTCGTCGTGCTCTTTGGTTGGATGTGAGGAATTTGGGTCTTCCGATTTCTTTGTTTATTGGGGATTTCAATCTTTGTATTGGGACATCATGAGCGTTCGGCGCAAGAGTAGTACCTTATCCCGGGCTTCTTGTCGATTTGGGGACTTCTTGGAGGATGTAGGTTTATTTGCGGTGCCGACTACGGGAATTCATTTACTTGGTGCTCCCGAAGGCCTCTATCTCTCCTTGAGGCTAAGTTGGATCGAGCCCTAGCAACCGGTCAATTCTTCTCTTTTTGGCAAGTTGTTAAGGGTTTAGTTCTTCCTCGCATTGGCTCCGATCACCACCCTATTTTGGTCTCTTGTTCTAATCCCACTATCAGGGGTCCGTCTCCTTTTCGTTTTCAACGCATGTGGATTCATCACGACTCTTTCAGGAATATTGTGACTACCTCTTGGGCGATCCCGTGCGCATCGCCTAATCCATTGCAACGCGTCATGTGGAAACTCAAGAGATTGCGACATACGATTAAGGTTTGGAATAAGGAAGTTTTTGGGGATGTAAATCGTCAGGTGGATTATCAGATGGAAAGGGTTCGTCGATTCAGCGGATATTGAATCGGACGGTTTCACCGAGGCTCGCAAGGATATGGAGTTGGAGGCGCGCAATCGGGCTGTCTCGCACGTTGCTTATGCAATGAATTCCTTCGGCGAGAAATCACGATCGGATTGGTTAAAGGATGGAGATCGTAACACAACTTTTTCCATCGTCATTTTCCAGATTCGCAATGGGCGCTCACGGATACAAGGTTTGATGGTTGATGGTAGTTATATAGAGGACCCGGTGGCACTTGGGAATCACATTATCTCCTTCTATACGGACCTCTTCGCGGACACGGGGCAAACCACCGGACTACACTTTGGTCGATCATCTTATTTCTCCGATAGTCAAGCATGGTTGATAATGCCCTTTTGACGGCAATTCCTTGATATCCAAAGTGAAAGAGGCGACATTTGATATGGGTTTGGACAGTGCCCCAGTGCCCGGATGGTTTGATGGGAGATTTTATCATCATTTTTGGGATATCATTTCGAGGAGGTGGTGGCCGCCATCCGAGGCATTTTTCATCATGGCTTCCTTCCGGTGGGTCTGAATGCGTTTTATGGCACTCATCCCAAAAACCAAGGAAGCTAATGCGGTGGAAGACTTTAGACCGATCGTGATGAGCAATTTCCTTTTAAGATTATTACCAAGATTGCGACGCGGTACGGGCTCGATCATCTCTTCTTACTTGTCGCCTACCCGGTTTGGCTTTATCCCGGCGGCGAGATCCATGATTGTATTGCGTTGGTCTCGGAGGGGTTCAATATTTTACAAGGTCGTAATGATGTCAATATGATCTTAAAGATTGACATCCGGAAGGCATTTGATACAGTTAACTGGGGCTTCTTGATTCACGTGTTACGTCGCTTTGGTTTCTCCGAAGTGTTCATTCACTGGATTGAGATCATCCTTCAGTCTTCCAGAATTTCAGTCCTGCTGAATGGGTCGCCAATGGGTTATTTCTCTTGCTTTCGAGGCGTTCGACAGGGAGATCCGTTATCTCCTCTGCTATTTTGCATCGCGGAGGACGTTCTGAGTAGATTGGTCGAGGACGCGGTTAACAAGAATCTACTTCAGCCTTTTCGGGCGCCTAATCAGGTGGTTTTCCCCTCATCCATTATGTATGCAGATGACATTGTGATTATGTGTGGGGCATCCTCGAGCAGTGCACGTGCCATTATTCAGATACTTAACCTCTATGCAGACATGTCGGGTCGATTTTCAATCCTAATAAATCTAAAGTTTTTTTTGGAGGCCGGGTTTCCAATCATGTGCGAGGTCGTATTCAGACGATTACTGGGATGCATATGGGCACTTTCCCTACAATCTACTTGGGCGCCCCCATCTTCAAGGGTGCGCCCAAAGTGGCCACCTTCAATCCATTTTCGACAAGATTATTTTCAAGTTCGAGGAAGGTGGAAAGGTTCGCTCTGTCTATTCTTTGGCCACATTTGTTTGGTGAATTCGGTGATTACAGCTCCTTTGTGCACACGATGATGGTATACAAGTGGCCCAGAACTTTGTTACAGCAAATGGAAAAAGCAATGCGTAATTTCATCTGGACTGGCGATGTGAACTCGAAAGGATCTGTGGTGGTTAATTGGAGCCGTTGTTGCATGCCGCGGGCGGGAAGGCGGTTTGGGTGTACGGTCTATTGTGGTCGCCAACAATGCTTTCCTTATGAAGTTGGGATGGAAGATTATGACTTCAAACTCTTTGGTTTACAACATCCTCCGTAGGCGTTTCTTGGCTTCTGATGGATCTCCACGCCGTTCTTTCATCCCCTCTTCCATCTGGAGAGGGATTCGACCTATGATCTCGGGTTTCTTGGAGGATTGCATTTGGATTCGGGATGCAATTCGGAGTTCGATTCTCGGGCTGGATAATTGGTTGGGTTACATCATTCCGATAGGATTGGGATTCGAGGAGTACTGAGGCACTTATTTCGACATCGCATCTCGGATTATTTTTATGATGGGACATGGCACTTTACTTTCTCATTCATTGATGCTTATTTGGATATGGTCCGAGATATTGTTAGAGTCCCCATCGCTCCAGCATCGTCGGATACACGGGTGTGGCTTCACTCTGATGATGGTTGTATCACTTCGAAATCTGCCTACACATTTCTGCGTCCTCGCGCCCCAACGGTTCATTGGGGTTCCTGGATTTGGTCTCCTCACATTCCGGAAAGACGTTCGATTGTGGCTTGGCGGGCTATCCACAATCGTCTTGCGGTTTTAGACGCTCTGCGTTCGCGTGGCTCCTTCACAGGACCTCGGTTTTGCGGTCTTTGTTGTGCTAACAATGAATCTATTGATCATTTATTTGTCTCTTGTGGTTTTGCAGAGGCCCTATGGCAATGGATTTTTGATGCCTTTAATATCAATTACTTTAGGGCTTATAGCTTTAATGAATTTCTGGTGCGTTTGATGCGTTTTCATTTCAGTGATCAGGTGGGCTTTCTTTGGCGCGCGGCTGTTCTTTCCGGTATTTGGCTCATCGGGAAATCGAAATGACTTGACCTTCAACAACAAGACTTGGACACCGGAGGCGGCCATCCTACGCGCCGTGTCCTAATGAGTCATCTTCCTTGGGACGGAGGTTGCATGCACAATGATCACAGGACCTCTTCATTCTCCGTAGACTTCGTGTTCTGGGTGCCCTAGACAGCCCCAAGATTGTGCAGTCACTTGGCGTAAACCTTTGCCGGGATGGATCAAAGTTAACACAGACGGTAGCGCTACGGGGCACCGGAAATCTCTCTGACTTCCGGTGTCTTTCGCAATTTGTAGGGGTTTTTTCGCGGGTGCTTCGTGGAACGATGTGGTTTTGGTTTTGCTTTTGAGGCGGAACTTACAGCGGCTATGCGGGCCATCCAATACGCGTCCTCGAAGGGTTGGAACCAACTATGGCTGGAGTCGGACTCGGTGTATGTGGTGGAGTTGCTGCGTAAGAAATCCATTGGTGTTCCCTGGCGCCATTTGAGTATGTGGAGATACACTCTCCACCTTCTTTCTCAAATGGATTTTGTGGTCTCGCACATCTTTAGGGAAGGAAACCGGGTAGCAGATATTCTAAGCAAGTCGTCGCAGGTGGATACGTGGTGGGTTCGCCCCGGCGTCCATTATCCAGTCCCTCACTCAGGATTATGTTGGCCAATCGAATTATAGGTTTGTCTCTTAGTGCGTCGCATTTTCAATCTTTGTCGGCTTTTGGGGCGCTTTTATCATGGGGGGTACTCTTTTTCCTTCCAGGGGTTTTTCCCACATAGGTGGGTTTTACCTTGGAAGGTTTTAACGAGGCCCCAACCATTCAGCCATATGGTCGGCTTGTGACCATCTCGTTATTTTCTTTTGTCTTTGTTAACGAGGCTTTACTTTGGTTACCTGATCACTTTGTGATCGGGAATACTCTTTTTCATTTTTATATATATTATCGCATTTATTTAAAAAAATATTATGAACCTTGACCTAATAAGTTCACTCATAGCAAACCCAATCATAGAGTCGAGTGTTTTTTTGTTTTTTTTCCGACTCTTTCATGTACATTCGTCATTTTTTTCTTTCCTTTTCTTTTTTTCTTTTGTTCCCATAAACCAACTCTTGCACATTCATTCACATTATCGATTTCATCAATTTCATCCTCTTTCAACTAACTTACTCAATGCTATAAGCTCAAGTTTAGGACAAAAGATATATCAAGTCAAGGCTCAAAATATGGCTATCAAAAAATAAGGCAATATGCTCAAATTGGTTAACTAGGGAATTAAATATCATTGGGTAGGCTAAAGGCTTGAAAGGCTACACAAAAATGGCCTTAAATCATTTTCACAAATTGCATACGACATGTGGTCTTGACAGAGATACCAAAGCAAGTTCTAGAGTTCTAACAACATGAATGATACGCTCAAAACAAACAACAAGTCTATATATAATGAAAGCAGTAAATGCTCAAAAGCTCACAGGCTTGCATGTCCGTAAATCAAAGCATAAAATCCATGTTTCAATATCCACATGCTCCATATCATCCATTATCATCTTGATCACTTCACACTCAACACCCAAATCAAAACAACACAAGAATTTTTCAAAATAACCACACAAATCACATCGCACAACATCAATCCAAAGTTTACGCACTCCATAAGACCTACAAAGACAATAAACGTGCTAATACTATAAATGTGCTTCTAATGCAATGAAACTTAAGTGCTCTACATGCAACTACATGAAATGCAAAAGAAATTCTCTCAATTTCCCATGCGACCAGTCAAAATAACTATCTCTCTCCCAAACATGAATGAAATTATATCGTGCACATGTGAAAAGATAGAATTTCAATGCAAAAGAAGTGTGGAGACAACCTATGAACTCACTGAGGTTGTGGCGGTGGATAGTGGCCTTGGGAAATATGCCACTGGGTCATCTGCCTCCTCATTTCGAGGAGCTCCTCTTGCCTCTGTCGTCTGCCATGGTCCACTATTGCTGCTCTATTTGAAATGCCCTAAACTCCTCGTGATGCAGCTGGACTCTCTCCTCTAGGGACAATAACCTATCACTAATGTCAGGACTCGCGCGATCCGTACCTCGATGGGAACTTTCCGGGATGTTCTCATCCTTTGGTAGGATCATGTCAGTCGACATATTCCATCTCTTTCTCTACTAATTCTTGTTCGTCAAAGAAAGCCCTACTCATCTTCTTTTTTACGCGAGCATTCTTTGTATTACTAGTTCATGCGCATTAGAGTTCAATACAAAGTTTGACCAGTCATTTATGCTATCAAAAGTGGTGAGAGCGGTGTTGGGCAAAGGGAATGGATTGCCGATTCTTTGTTGGAAGAGATACATGCCCACCTCTTCTGTAATGATCCTCATTATCCTTAGTACGTCAAGACTAATCCTTCTTCGCCATTCATCGGGTCCATAGTCCAAACATTCACATTAAAGAATCGGGCCATAGGGGTAATCATACCTTCAATCATGATGGTGCCCAATCTTTGATTAGCAACATTGTCTAGTTGGTCCGCGAAATAGGTCGCCGTGTTAAATGGTGTGCTCGTCAACATACACCATATCAAAAATAGCTCTCACGGTAGTCATTACCCGTTGTTTTCTCTCACGAAGATTGACGCCGAGGTGACGCTCTGTATGTATCGAAACACCAGGTTCTATACCCATGACGTCTTAGCTGACCTTGCCTCATAGACCCTTATTCCCGTTTCAAAGGTTTCCACAAGTGCTCTCCAGAAGGACTGTTGATTATATTCCTCTAGGGGCATATATGCCCCATTAACCGGCACCTCCACAATATTATTCAATTCGGCAATAGAGAGTTGCCTCCTCGCATTCCCAAGCAGGAATCGGATCAAATAAGGCTCCAGTGAGGGGGATCATTTTAACACCTCGAGGGAGCTCAAGAACTCTAGGGTGAGATTTCTGTATATTGGCCATCGCCCGCTCATGAATCTCGTCCATCCAACCTCTCGAACAATCTCCATACATCTTCGTGTATCCCAAGTGCTTGGGTATACTCATCATTGGCATATCGAGTGGGGGTCATTAGGCGAGTCACCAACCTATTCCAGGCCTCTATATCCTCATCTCGTGAGAGCTCCACTCCGTATACTTTGGGGCTATTTGGGTCAACGTCACATTGGGCTCGTTCTCTCTGTCGTCTTCTTCTTTCGGCCATTTCAACTCATTCAATATTGTACCTAGCAAAAGAATATATGAGACTTCGGATAAACTTAGCAACAACTATCTAAAATGGTGAAATAATGCTTATTGTTCAATATCCATAAAGAGTATAATTTCTCATCTCCACAAGTCTAAAATCAAGGACTAATCCCACTTTTGTCAAATTCAATACAATTATGGAGAATTCAAAATCAAGTGTACTCTAAATATCAATGATCAAGCATAACACAATCAAGAACTCAAACTATCAAGTGTTTGATATAATGTCCCAAAGAATATTCAAAGAAAACTATGACAATTCTATCATATATTGCAGCAAACATCAATCTCCAATGTATATCATACAATAAAATCAAAGAGAGAGTGCAATTCTTACCGAAATCTCCAAGATTTAGCAACAAGGTGGAAATTTTAGCCCTAGGTGCCTTTCTTCAAAATTCTCCAACTCAAACTCAATTTTAATGGAACTTTGTGTAGAGTGTGTGGTGAGGATGAAAGAATTTGAGTGCAAAACTCTTAGAAATCTCGAATTTCTGTCAAAGAGGGAAAGGGTTCGAGAGGATTTGAGAGATTAGGGTTAGGAATTGTGTTTGAATGAAGAACAAACCCACAATCCCGACTTTTAACTGAGCTTGGTGGACAGATGCACGGTTCGTGCGCCCACGCACGGGCTGCCCATGCGTCAAGTTGAACGTCAGGTGCTTCTTCGCACAGGCGCACGGGTCATGCGCCCACGCATGGGCTGCCCGTGCGTCAATGCGGAGGACATTTTTTCAGACTTTTTTTTATATCAAGAAAAACAAGCAAAATCCTATCTAATTAAACAAACAGAATAAGGGAAGAAAAACAACAAACCATTGGGTTGCCTTCCAACAAGCGCTAAATTTAACGTCTATACCTTGACGCATGTATGGTTTGATCAAGGATCCCTCAAGGTGATGTATGCCACCTCCTCCTTTTGGTCCCTGTGGAAGTAATGCTTAATCCTTTGACCGTTGACCAAAAATATCTCTCCATCCCGTGTCAACAATTCCACTACTTCGGGGGGTGATAATACCTTCTTAATTATGAATGGTTCCAACCACCGAGATTTGAGTTTTCTGGGAAAAAAGTTAAAGACGTGAATTGTACAAAAGGACTTGTCCGCCCGGTAAAAACTCTCATTTCTTAATCATCTCCATCTCTTAGTATGCTCTTTGTAAATCCGGGAATTCTCATAGGCCTCGTCTTTGAATTCTTCCATCTGATTTAAATGTAATAGCCTCTCTTCACATGCTTCTTTGAAGTCGAAATTCAACTTCTTTACCGCCCATAATGCTTTATGTTCTAACTCTACGGGTAAGTGGCACGATTTTCCGAACACAAGCTGATATGGAGATGATCCCAAAGGCGTCTTGAAAGCTGTCCGGTATGCCCATAAAACATCATCTAACCTCATAGACCAATCTTTGCGATTTATGCTCAGTCTTTTCTAGGATTTGCTTAATCTCTCGATTGGCTATTTCAAATTTTGCCCATTTGCTTGCGGATGGTATGCCAATGCAACTTTATGCCTAACACCATCTTTTGCAAGTAGATTGCTCATCAACTTATTCACAAAATGTGACCCCCCGTCACTAATCAAAGCTCTCGGGGTTCCAAATCGAGTGAATATATTTTTTTTCAAAAAATGTATTACTACTTGTGCATCATTTGTCTGTGAAGGAATCTCCTATACCCATCGGGATACATACTCCACTGCGAGTAAAATTTATTGATGACCAGAAGATGATGGAAAGGGGCCCATGAAGTCAATCCCCACACATCAATTAATTACATTTCCATCACATTCGTCATAGGCATCTCATGTCATCTAGATATGTTCCCCATCCGCTGACATCTATCACACTGTTGCACATACAAATAATAATCATTAACAAAGTAGGACAATATAACCCACTTTGTAGTACCTTGTGAATATGCGTGTCGGACCAAAGTGTCCCCATAAGGTGAGGAATGACACTTTGTTGTAAAACTCCCTCCCACTCTTCTTGAGGTACACATCGTCTAATGATCATGTCAAAGCACACCTCTTAAAGAGCAAAGGATCATCCACATATAAAACTCGACATCATGGAAGAATTTATTTTTCTAATATGAGGATAAAACGGAGGTAAAACTCCCGTAACCAAATAATTTACAAAATCAACGTGCCATGGGAATGTTGCATGTGCTAACAAAATTTGCTCATCCGAAACACTTCTTTGATTGACTCTATTTCCTCGTTCTCATCCTTTTTGTATTCAAGCCTAGATAAGTGGTGTGCCACAACATTCTCGCATCCCTTTCTATCTCTAATCACCATATCAAATTCTTGCAACAGGAGAATCCATTGAATCAATCTCGGCTTTGCATCTTTCTTATGAAATAGATATTTGATGGTTGCATGGTCTGTGTGGACTATCATCTTTGTTCAATCAAATAAGATCGAAACTTGTCAAATGCAAATACAATCACCAACATCTCTTTCTCAGTAGTGGTGTAATTCTACCGGCACTGTCCAATGTTTTGCTCGCATAGTAGATGGCTCTGAATATCTTTTCTCTCTTCTGACAAAGAACTGCCCCCTACTGCAAAGTCACTGGCATCACATATTAGCTCAAATGGCTGACTCCAATCCGGTACCACAAGAATTGGTGCACTCAATAACGCCTTCTTCAAAATCTCGAACGCCTGCAAACAATCATTGGAAAAATTGAAAGCAATATATTTTTCTATTAATTGACTCAAAGGTTTAGTGATTTTAGAAAAGTCACGAATGAACCTTCTGTAGAAATCGGCGTGCCCTAAGAAACTTCTATTTGCTTTTTCATTCGATGGTGGTGGGAGTTTCTCAATTGCCACAATCTTCGCTCTATCCACTTCTAAACCTGCAGAAGAAACTCGGTGGCCAAGTACAATGCCATCTCGTACCATAAAGTGACATTTCTCCCAATTCAAAACAAGATTAGTTTCTTCGCATCTCTGTGAAACTAAAGAAAGATTGTGAAGGCAATGATCAAAAGAATCTCCATAAACAGAAAAGTCATCCATAAACACCTCCATAATTTTCTTAATAAGATCATGAAAGATAGCCATCATGCAGCGCTGGAAAGTCGCGGGTGCATTACATAATCCGAATGGCGTGCGGAATGCAAGCGTACGAGGGACATGTAAATGTCGTTTTCTCTAGGTCTTGGTGCAATCATGATCTGATTGAACCTGGAATAACCATCCAGAAAACAGTAATAATCGAATCCCGCCAAACGATCTAACATCATATCAATAAAGGGGAGGAGAAAATAATCTTTACGAGTAGCATCATTCAACTTTCTATAATCAATACAAATACACCACCCTGTAACTATCCTAGTAGAAATTAATTAGTCATTTTCATTCTTTACTACTGTCATACCTCCCTTCTTTGGTACCCTTTGTAGGACTCACCCAGGAACTATCGGATATATCATACACAATCCCAATATCTAACCACTTTAAAACTTCTTTCCGACAACTTCTTGCATAATAGGGTTTAGTTTCCTTTGATTACGCCTTTGAGGGTTTATAAACATCTTCCATACGAATCTTATGTATAACAATCGTTGGACTTATGTGTATTTAAATCGATATAACCAACCTAATGCATACTTATATTTTCTCAACACCCTAAGTAGTTTATCAAGTCGGGATGAGAAGTTAAAAGGGGAAGATACGATTATCGGATTTGTGTGGTTTGCACCAAGGAAGGCGTATTTGAGGTGTTCGGGTAACGATTTGAGTTATGGGGTCAAAATCGACTAATCCGGGTCACACACGAGCTGCCCATGCACATACGCACGTCCGTGCATGTCTCGCTCTCTGCTCTTGCTCTTCCACGGCCACCACGCACGGCCGTGCTGTGCGTATACATATGGTCCGTGCGTGGTTCCAAAATGTTGTTCTTTCTATTTGCTTCTTCACGTTCTCATCTTTCTCACTTTTTGGTAGTTCGCATATTATCTAAAGCACAAACATAGTCATACAAGTCTTGGTTGTCGAAATCAGCGTTACACTTGACGTCGAACATGAATGGGTTAAACCAAATTCTAAATCATCACGAGACAATGTATGATCTACGTAATCTTCAATGCATGATTCAACTACATCTAAGAAATTGCAACTCTCTACACTATCATGAAATTTCATAGCCTTATAGATAGAAAATAGAACATGCTCATCATTAACCCGTAATGTGAGCTCTCCTCTCCGCACATCTATTAGGGATTTTTCGGTGGCTAGGATTGACGCCCAAGTATCAGTGGAACATCACGATCTTCCTCCATGTCAAGCACTAGGAAATTCACCTTTGGGAATATGAATTTATCGACATTTACGAGCACATCTTCTATGATCCCTTTAGGATACGTGAGTGATCTATCAACCGCCTTTGTGACGGTGAATGGCTTCACCTCTCCCAATTCAAGTTTCACGAAAATGGACAAGGGCATTAAGTTAATACTTGCACCAAAATCACACAATGCTCTATTAAAGAAAATACCCCTATTGCTCAAGGATAGTGAAACTCCCGGATCTTTGAGATTTTGAGGTAGTTTTCTTTGAATGATGGCACTACACTTCTCGATCAAATTCTTGTCTCAAATTCTGTCATCTTTCGCTTTTTAGACATCACGTCTTTTAGAAATTTCGCATAGTTTGGCATTTGCTCGAATGCGTCGCAAAGGTATGTTAATGTGGAGTTTCTTAAAGATGTCAAGAAATTTAGCAAATTGGGCATCTAACTTTTTCTTTTGAAAGCATTGAGGGAAAGGGAGTGGAGTAGAAAGTTTTGAAAAATCAGAGTTAGAAGAAGATTTAAGCTTCTCAGCCCCATTTTGTTCATCTTTGTGTCCCTCGTTTCCATCATCGACCTCAACTTCGCCATTTGCTACAGTGTCATCTTTTCCAGGGGTTGCAATTCTTTCATTTGGCACATGCACGGTCCGTGCGTGTCTCCAATTATTCATGATTTTCCAGAATCTTCGGCCCCTCGTACTCTGAACCACTCCTCAAACGAATGGTTTTACACTGCTCCTTCGGGTTGACTTCTGTGTTGCATGGAAATTGGCCTTTCTGATGCTGTCCACCAACGATCGTAGATAACTAGCCAATCTGAGTTTCAAGATTTTTCATTTGTGAGCCCATAGTGTTGGGCAATTGCGTAACATGTGTCTCAATCTTGTCCAGCTTAGCCTCATCTTTATTAAATCGGCTCCTCGTTTCATTCATAAATGAACTAGTTTAACTCATAAACGAAGAAGTGAACGTCCTCCATAGATGGCTTTGCCTGCGTATTGATAACTCCATTCATCACACTGAAGCCTGGTGGTGGTTGAATCACGTTTTTCGTGTTTGCATATAAGAAAATTTCGTGATTCCTCAAACTCGGATGATAATGAGTTGGAGTCGAATTATTCAGAAATTACGGGAAATTTCAGTTATTGACATAATGAGCCTCTTCCATAGGATCATGTTGAACTTCTCCATTATTTGCACCTACGTTTGCCTGCCCCTTGAGTTAAAATACTTATGATTCGTCATTGTGATTATCCCGAGCCGTTAATGCTTTGATCGGGTCCGAGTCAGAAACTTGAGCTACCCTTTTGATGTTTGTCCTCTCGGAGGGACACTAATATTTGTTCATCGCCATTTACTCCAGCAAATTAAATGCATCTTGTGGGATTTTTGCTAATAAAGCCCCTCCTGCTGCAGCATCCACAAATGATCTTGTCTGTCCCAACAACCCGTTGTAGAAGAAACTAGTTGTTGATCCTCTGCGAACCTATGTTGCGGACACCTCCTCAACAAGTCTCTCGAATCTCTCCCGGGCCTCCTATAATGGTTGAATCGAATTGTCTTAACTGTGTGATCTCGCTCTTGAGCTACATTGTTTTGCTTGGTGGAAAAAATTTAAATAAGAATTTATGGCTCAAATCATCCCAAGTATTAATACTCCCTTGAGTCAATGTGACTAACACAGTTTCTCGCCTTATCCCTTAAAGAGAAAGGAAATAGGCGCAGACATATAGCATCATATGGCACTCCATTCATCTTGATCGTGTTCTGATTTGCATGAAGTGTGCAAGATGATAAGTGGGATCCTCGGTTGGAAATCCCCCAAAAGCGGTTCCTCTTGAATCATCAAAATCAATGCTAGTTTCAACTCAAAGTTATTAGTATTAATTGGTGCATGGGCAATTCCACCATAATTGCGATTAGTCACGAGGGTGAAAGTAATCGCGAATCATTTCTTTGTTGGACCCTTGTACTTAAAATTTGAGGTAAATGATTGTTCCCATTGTTAAGTTGTTATTCCATTGTTCTCGTACACATTCTCCATAGTTTGATCTAGATTTCTTACGACTCGTCTAGTAGCTGCACTTATTCTTAAGGGAATGCTTCAACCTCCGGAATGAGCGGTTCTAATTATCTTCTCCGGGAGCGAGTGTTCATGCACTACGGACCAACTAAAAGAAACAAATCAAACACTGTAGGAATAGAACTAACAAAATTAAATAAAAAGCAAAATGCCTAAATTAAAATAACACTATTTATCGTAATATTAGTATAAAAAATTTAATTAGTCCCCGACAACGGTGCCAAAAACTTGTTCGCCTAATTTCTTAGCTTCGCCATGCAAGTGAGCGGCTTATTTAATAGATATGGTGAGCAAGGTCGATCCCACAAGGACTAATAAATTAATGTACTATGTATTGAGATTATAATAGCACTTTATTTTTATTTAGGACGATCGAAGTGTGATTGTTGATTTATAAAAACTAAGAAAATATTCTACCATAAAACTAACAAAGCAAAGAATCACGATTGAAAAGATCAAGTAAATGGATGGATTCTAGGTTATGGTTTGATTAATCACTCTCTTGTTATCCAGATTAATCAAGCTAAAGTTATTATCTATCTTCCTACAAGATTATCACACAAGTTATTTATTCTCTCTCTCGAGACACGATAAACATGTTGATTGGATTATCTAAGCTAGCATCTCTACTCAACATAGGATAACCAACTCCCTAAAGCATAAAAGATCAATAAATCCTCACAAATAATCACAGACTTCTCAATCATGCAAAATATTCATGTCAAGTACTCAAGATCTAGTATTGAAACTCATCTCTCGAATTATGAATCAACAGATCAAACATGCTAAATCATTGACCAAATGATAAAACAAGCAATAAAGCAAAGTACTCGAATAGGGTTAAAAATAATAACTTCAGTCAAAATCAATCATCCAACAAGAGTTAATTAACCTACTCCCAAGCCCCGAGAATCACGAGATGTTTTTGCAGGCGTTTGTGTCATTTGGTAAAAAAATGGAAAGCTGTCAAAACACCTGACAGGCACGCGATGCGTGCGTGTACGCACGGGCTAGCCGTGCGTCAATACGAAGCTACCAATTTTCCCTGAAGAGACGCACGGGCCATGCGTATGCGCACGGGTTGCCCGTGTGTCATGTCAAACTCCATGCTCTGCTTCACATCTCACATACGGGCTATGTGTATGCGCACAGGATGCTCGTGCGTGGTCAAGTTCCGCCCATTTCTGCTGATTTCTTCTCGGTTCAACTCCTTACTTCTCGTAATCGCACAATTCACAAGGGTTCTAATACTGCAATGCTCCAAATTGCCACAAAAGTGCTCTAAACATAGTTATTTTTCTGCAAAACAAGCAAAACGTAATATCTTTCCAAAGATTGAGAACACGACCACTTATTACTATGTTAATGCATGTTTATCAACGCATTTTAGTCAAAACCATGTCCAAAATACATGCAAACTCACACTAAACACCCGTCCCTAGGCCCGCATAGAATTTTTATTTTTCAAAAATATATTTTATTATATATTTTGCATATATAATATATTTTATAATATAATTTTTATGTATTCTTATATTATATCTAACATTTATTAAATTGACAATAAATACTTTTGTAAAAAAATTATAAACATATACTTTTTTATTATTTTTTATTTTTTTTGTATTTAATTTAATTTAAAATGGTGCAGAACGGGTCGCCCCGTCTCGCCCTGCAACCCGCGATGTGTCGCCCTGCCCTGCCTCATTCTAGGCATGGGGTGGGTATGGGTTTTCACTGACCCACCCCACTGCCATCCCTACCTGCTTGTGCAAATTTATGTAGATGACAACATTTTTAGATCCATGAACAAAGAGTTACATGACAAATTCTCAATGCTCATGCAAGAAATATTTGTGATGAGCATGATGAGAGAATTAACATACTTCCTACGACTTCAAGTTAAGCAAATGAAGGAAGGAATCTTCATTAGCCAAACCAAGTATACCAGAGGTTTGATGAAGAAGTTTGGGATGGAAGATAAGTCATTTGTTAAAATCCCCATGAACAGTTCTATCAAGATGGATCTTGACAACGAAAGGAAGTCTATAGATCAAACAAGATACAAAGCTCTAATTGGATCACTACTCTACTTAACTGCAAGTATACTTGATATTACCTTTGCAGTAGGTATATGAGCTAGATTTCAATGTGCACCAAAAATAAATCAATTGACAACTGCAAAGACGATCTTGAGATATCTGAAAGGATGCCAAGAAGTTGGAATATATTATCCTAAGCAAGGAGGCTTTAATGTTATTGGATACTCGAACTCAGTTTGTTGGAGGTAGAGTTGATAAAAAAAAGTATTTCAGGTACATGTCAACTACTTGGTAATAAACTAGTTTCTTGGTTCAGTAAGAAACAAAATCCAATAGCTACATCTACAGCTGAGGTAGAATAAAGAGATGCTGGTAGCTATTGTGCCCAAGTCCTATGGATGAGACAACAACTAAGGGATTATGATATTGAAGAAAAGGAATTCATGATTATGTGTGACAACACAGGTGCAATTACCATAACAAAAAATCTCCTACTACACTCAAGAACTAAGCACATTGATGTTAAATATCACTCCATTAGAGATCATGTTGAAAAGAAGGATATCATGTTCGAATATGTACCACTGAGAAGCAATTAGCTCATATATACACAAAACCCCTATCTGAATCAAGGTTTGAAGAATCGAAGAACGAGCTTAGGTTGATAGAGCCGAGTTAAGTCAACCAAACGAGTTAAGAAAATGAATAAAATGATTTGAGAAGAGTTCTATGCTAATAATCGAGTGAAATTAGCAGTAGAGTTAATCGATCAGAAGAGTGAAAGTCATCTGAACAGAAGAGTCAAGTTTTAGCTGCCAAAAAGCAGAAGAGTCATTTCAGCTGAGAAACAAGTCAACAGACAACTTAAATGACTTCAAGTCAATACGACATAACATTTAATTGAGCAAAAATATTTTATTACATTACATCAACCACATTTAATATTCTCAGGTCATCCGTGATTAAAGTTGCATAAGAATAGTGGCTGAGCCATAAGGGCATCCACAATGGGGGTTGCAAGTTCAAGTTTTTTTGTGGCCCCCACAGTGCCACATAGATAAAACTTGAACTTGAACTACACCCTCTTCTATCATCCACAATGGTAAGTTTAAGTTCATGGTTCAAATGGGTCCCACTGTCAATGTTGTTGTAATATAAATTTATTGTTATTTTTGTATATATTTTTTAATAAAATAATATATATATACAAATGATTTATTTTTCATAATTATATTAGAATAAAAAAATATTAGACTAATAAAATTTAATTAAAAAGATCGGCTATACAATTTTAATTAAAAATTTTATCAACAAAAATGGGTCACAACATAAAGTTCAAATAATTACAAAGAAAATGCTATTAAGTGACAAATTAATATATATATCATAATTTATTAGAATAATAAAGAATATTAAACTAATAAAATTTAACTAAAAAGATCAATTTTACAATATTAATTAAAAAATTCGTCAACAAAAATTGGTAGCAACGTAAAGTCCAAATAATTACAAAAAAATGTTATTAAGTGACAAATTAAAATAAAAATAAATATATATATATATATCATAATTTATTAGAATAAAAAAAAATATTAGACTAATAAAATTTAACTAAAAATATTTTACAACTTTAATTAAAAAACTGTCAAAACAACATAAAGTTCAAATAATTACAAGAAATGCTATTAATGACAAATTAATACAAAAAAAAATAAATTATATATCTACACATATATATGCACATACATACATATAGAGAGAGAAAGACATGAACTTGGTTCAATATCTTGAACAAAAAAGTTGAACTTGAACTTTGAACCATTACATAATGGTACAAAAAAAGTTCAAGTTCAACCACCCCATTGTGGGTGGCCTAAATGCTGCGAGTCCATGCTTCAAAAAGGCAAATTTCAAGATTAAATCTGAGCCGGTGATCACAACTAAAAAATGCACGATCTTTGATTACGTCTTTTCACCTTCTATATAAGTGGTTCACTTTCATTCTATCTTTACGTGCAAAGAACTTTCAGAAGCAAAAATCTCTGTCTACAAAAGAACCCTCCAAAAATCTTTGAAATTTTCTCAAACCCTATTTCTTGCAATGGCTCCTAAGAAATCATATGCTCTGCTGAGAAATAGGCCTTGAACTTTGCTAAGATGTCGCAAAAGATATATTCTGGTGCCACCATTGACGCAGATGGTTTGGTCAAACACTAAGTAGACAAATCTAAGGCACAGAAGATAGTGAAATGCCTTAAGTAGGTGATGTTGCTAAAGTTTCTGACAATCGAGATGCCCCAGACCTGCATGGAAGAAGTTGTTATGTTCTATGTGAACGCAACTGAACAAGATGATTGAATTCACTCATCTGTAAATGAAAATATTGTGGATCTTGCAGTAGAAGACTTGAGTAAGCCGATGAGTTTTCCGAATTTTGGATTAACTGAGCTGAAGGATTATAAGTTCCATATGCAGAAAATCTGGGAAGAGATAGCTTTTGATGAAGAGGAGAAAAACTATAACCCATCTGGGGTTAAATTAGTTGTTAAGAAAGAGTACCACAAATTAATGGGCATTGTTCCAAATGTCTAAATATCAAGTTTGGATCATATAACCAGTTGTCTAATGCTAAGATGTTGGTAATTGCTGTTATTTTAGAAGAGCTTGAGTTGAACTGGAGCGAATTCATATTTGACAAACTCTGTCAGAATGTACTCAACTGAAAGGTAGATGATGGAGAATTTGAAATTAAGCTAGGATATGGTTTTGTCATGGGCTATCTGCTGGAGAAGAAGGGAATTCCCCTGAGGAAAGAGAAGCCATTTCATGTTAACATGAAGTTGTTTAGAGAAAATCTGTTAACTGCCCAGAAGAAAACACATGCTAAAAAGAAAGGTGGTGCATCTAAAGGAGCAACAGCTGAAATTTGCCAGATGAGTCAGCCCTGGTCACTAAGAAGACGATGACAACTGCTCCCCGAAAAGCAATTGTTGCAAAGAAGAGGAAGACTCTGCCCAAGAGTCGTCTGTGGGATGAACTAGAAGAGTCTTTTGTGGTAGCATACACTGAGATAACTGGCACCTCTCCAATCAATAATGGGGTAAGATCCAAAATAGTTAAGGATAAACTCTCAATTGTGATTACAAGAACCTCCGTACCTCACATACACCATGATGAGTTGGCCCCAAACGTCTGTAAGATGTAATAAAATTTTAGCATGTGGAAAACATTATTGAAACATGCATGAAACAACTTTTGTAGAAGTAAAGATATTGGAAGCACTGTGTGAAACATTTTGGAAACAATTCCTGAAGAAGTGCATGTAGATTGTGAAATTAGACCCAGTTCCATTGTAAATATAAACCAAAAACAATGTTTGAATAACTCTGAAACAAGTTATGAATGATTTCTTAAAAGAAAAACATCTTTAAGTGAGAAACATTATCGTGAGGTCAACCTGATGAAGAAATTTCAGCGAGAATCATAAAGCTCATGCAATATGTATATATCATTATGTATTTTGAACTGTAAGACGAAGAGAACAATTAAA
Organism: Rehmannia glutinosa; assembly: GCA_016081115.2. Lineage (NCBI taxonomy): Eukaryota > Viridiplantae > Streptophyta > Magnoliopsida > Lamiales > Orobanchaceae > Rehmannia > Rehmannia glutinosa. Next base: position 53,573,434 of record CM071937.1, on the reverse strand, counting down.
TCAATGTTGTTTAGAAGCAAATAATTTTCAATGAAATATGTATTCAGTTTCCAGATTAAAGGTTTCTTGATTACCTTGCTTTTTCTTGTTTCTTCTCTAATTTTGGTGTGATTCTTGCGTCTTATGTGCTGATCCTCTTGTTATTTGCTTCAGTTTTTCTTTCTTCTTTCTATTTTTTCTCTTCTTCTACTCTTTTGCTGTGATTTTCTTTTATTTTGCGATTTCTGTGTTTAACTTATGGTTTTTGGGGTGTGTTGTGATCAAGATCTGAATTTGGAGCAGCGATCTATTGTGTTATGAATTAAGAGCATCAATCTGTTGTGTTATATGTTGCAACGTATTTTCTGTGAGTTAGTTACCGGGAGCGTATTACTAGAAAAAAGTAAAAGTGCAGCGTATTTTGGAGGGTTTTTGGCTGAGATATTGGACATTTATGTCCTTTTCCCTATTTCATTTGATCATAACTAAAGGCCTGGTTTAATCAATGACCAAAAAGTTGCAAAATCAAGATTTCATGAATTGTCAACATTTTCCTTATTCTTGGTAATGTTCGAACAAAATATATATAATAATATATGAGATAAAGATAAAATAAATAGATAAACAAATATAATGCACAACATATTCTTAAGATTATTCTTCAAAAATTTATAATCAAAGTTTAATTTTGTAAAAACTATATTAGGTATTTATTTGAATGTAATAGATGATATCTCTTATATAAGTTTTTCAGTTGAATTTTCATCTCATATATTGATTAAATTAAAAATAATTACAAAGAAATTGATGAAAGAGAAATAAATACTACTCTTCCTTTTTCTTTTCATTTTTTTTTATCTCGACTTTTCTAATTATATCTAAAAATCAAAGAGAAAATTGCAAAAACTGTTCATATATTTATAGGGGTATTGCAATATTAGTATGATAACATTTAATATTGCAATTTAAATCATGTGATAGTTTTACCCCTCAACAAAAATAATAATTTTAATCCTACAATATTTAGAATTTAACAATTTTCATCTTATGCATGTCGAAAAAATATAATCTTATACTTTTTAGTTGTGGTGTCCTATTAGTCAAAAGTACAAATGTATGTATTTTTGTATTTCCATAATTAGGAAATAATACATGCAGAACTCGTATCTCGGATTTTGATTCGGATTATAATTCTGAAATTCTTCTCTCGTTAGGCAATCTATAATATAAATGATATTAAGTTCAATTCATAAATAAATATAATATAGGTTGTGATACCATTTTCTACTTGATCTTATCTGAATATTTGGCTATCAAAGGCATTTTGGCAATAAGTCAAATATCGAAAATAGCCCCAGGACCAAATTGACACCAATTTAAAACTTATAGGACAATAATTGTACAAATCCAAAACTTATGGAACTAAAAATTCAAAAATAAAATCAAAACATGCCAGACTAAATCTGCAATTCCAAAAGTTACAACACTAATATTGCAACACTCCTAAAGATGGAGGCCTAAATTTGCATTTTTCCCAAAAATCAAATGTCATTTAATTTTGTTACTAATATTTTTTTTATTTTTGAAGAATTCATACGCTTATGATAATAGAAATTCAGTTTTAGAATTGTCCATCACATTTTATGGAATTATGGAAATTCTTTTAGTTAATTACTAATATTTTTATATTTCATCATTTTAATGGTAATACAAATTAGATTTTTGTGAGAACAATAGAATCTTTGCATGATCAAGTTTAAACTATCACATCTCATACAAAGTTCAATATGTGTTTATAATATATAGAGATGGTCTCCCATAAGACCGTCTTACTGATCCTAATCCGTAAGACAGATTCTATCCAGATCCGGATCCATACCCCTATATCTTAAAAAAAATTTAAAAACACATGTAGTAGCCGCGAATTGAACCCGGGTCTATGCAGAGACTAGGAATTGAATTCCACCACTATACCACTGATACTTGTTGTGCAATTTTCGCTAACATACCCTTATATCCATACCTTGGTAAATTAAAAAAAAAATACCTCTGAATAAAGAGGCGGGAACCAAACCCGGGTCTGTACCATGGCAAGGTACTATTTCATCACTAGACCACTGGTACTTGTTGTGCAATTTTAGTATAACAATGAATATAACTCATTCATAAATTATTACAAATTCCCCAAAGCTCGTCATAAATATTTTTCTTCTTCACTGTACTAAAGAACATGATACTTTATCTCAAAAAACTGATACATTATCTCATAAAAGTGTTACTTTAACTCTTGTCAAATATATTTTTGCTTCTTAGATGTACTGAATTACTAATATGTGATTGCATTAAAGAACATGATACTTTATCTAAAAAAAACGATACTTTTATTTATAAAAGTATTATTTTAACTATATCATATTTATTTTTTATTTTTCCTTCTTTCCTTCATTCCTAATTTGTGACTATATTAAAAACATGATACTTTATCTCAAAAAAATAGATACTTTAACTTATAAAATTGTAACTTTAACTCTGTTTTATATATATATATATATATTATTTTAATATATTCATAATTTGTGACTATATCAAAAATATGTTACTTTATCTCAAGATACAAATACTTTTACTTATAAATGTATTATTTTAACTCTATCATATTTTATTATTCATCTTTCTTTGTATTGAATTCATAATATGTGACAATATTAATACTTTAATTCGAAAAAAGATATTTTTATTCTTAAAATATGATATTTTGTCTCTCAAAAAAGTATATACTTTTACTCATAAAGGTGTTACTTTAACTCGATATATTTATTTTTCCTTTTGTAAGGTAATCATAATCTGTGGCTATATTAAAAATATGATACTTTATCTAAAAAGCGATACTTTTTCTCATAAAATATTTTTAATCGAGGAAGAAAAACAGGAAAAAAAAGAGGTGGCTTTGACCGCGGATCATGATTGGTCAACAGGATCTCTATATGAATTTTTGCCTAATATATTATTGGGTCAATAGATCCGTCTTCTGATTTAGACCCGTAAGACAGTCTATATGAATTTTTGCCTAATATATATTGTTGGAAAGCTCGTGAAATCAAGTTGTGTGAATCTAATTCCATTTTAAAATTTAAACTACTTAAAGAGTTATGATGAAAAGAAGTTAATCCATAATCACAAGATCCATTTTTCGCTCATGCATGAAGTTGATTTCCAAAATCAACTTGTGCATTCGTTGTTGAAGAGGCAGGTTGTTCATTCGCGGAAGGATGAGATACTAGTGTCTATTTGTTGTAAAATTTTGAGATATGGTATTGGGGAGTTTGCCCTGGTCACGGGGCTGAAGTGTGTTGGGAAAAGGCCCTCTGTTCGTGGGGATGGTATTACTTCTGAGTTTTTCCAGAAGTATTTTTTGGCTCAGTGAAATTCACTAGCCAGTCAATTGAGGAGTGTTTTAGATTACAAGTGTGGGGGAAAAATGATGATGATGCTCTGAAGATGGCTTTGTTGTATTTTTTGCATTTTTTCTATTTTCTTCTACTAGGACTTCTGTTAATATGGATTTTTTTGATTTAGTTGATAGTGAAGATTTTAACACATATCCCTGGGGAAGAGATTCGTTTGACCTTACAATCAGACAACTGAGGGAACAAGTGCTCCACAGGAAGCAGCCTCAGGAAGAGGATTTGAAGCCTGCTGCTAAACACACTAAATTTTTACAGAATCAAAGGCTTTCCTCAGGCTTTTCAGATATGATTCTACGAATGTTGTTCAGAGGTGAACACTAAAATTTACAATCGTATCGGGCATAGTATCCCTTGTATTCTGAATTGGGGTTGTCCTTTGTCTGATAGAGATAAGAATTTGAGGTCAGATGATCTCGATATGATGATTTTCAACTGTTCCGTGGAACCGGTAATACATTACTTTTTTATTTTTTTGTTTCTCTTTTGTTTCATAACTGTTTCATATATGTTTATGTGTTGTTTCTAACCTTTTTTTTGTTTGTTTTCCTTTTGTTTTAGTTGAAGTTGATGAATATTTGACCATCAGATGAAGAGAGGTTGCAGTTGGATATTGAAACTTTTTTTGATGAGTCCAAGTATTTGTTTGATTCTGTTGATGGGGACTTTGTCATTGGTAATCGGAAGAGGAAGGAACCGGATGTTGATTTGGGATCGAACTACATGTTGGATGCGTTGTTGAAGCGAGGATAAATTGGCCAAGGAGTTGAAGGTTTTCAAGAACTCCGTTAATAATATCTTGGAAGAAGCGAGTTTAAAAGCTGTTCTCTACGAGTTTGTCTGCCATTAAGGGAAACTTGAGGTAACCTTATTTGTTTTGTCCACCCTGTGTTTAATTATTTTTTTCTTTGTTGCTTGTTTGTTTTGATTTATAATATTTTTCACTTTTACTTTTTTAGGGTGGTGATGAGTGGATGAAGGCGACAAGGTTATTGGGGTGCAAGATAACAAAATGTCGTCGGCGTCACCGAGAAGGAGTCAATGGGAGTGGATGATCAACATGTTAAAACTCATGTTGTGCCATTTTCTAAAGAGGTTGTTGACCCGCTTGTTTGGAAAGGATTTGAGGGAACGGTAGTCCCCCTGTCAAGGCGGACGGTTTGAAAACAAATCGAGAGGCTTTTGAAGGTGGAAATATTGGTAGTGATGTCGGGGTTAGTCTGTTGTTGAAGGGATTGTAAATGAGGGTGAGGGAATTGTCGTTGGTGGTGAAGTTGATTTGTCAATGGATAAAGGGGTTAGTAATGATGGTGAGGGACTTCTTTGTCGGTGGTTTGATGGATATTGCGAGAAAATATTGAGAATATTCTGTTTGATTCAAGTAAGGTTTTAGGTGAGGTTGGTGTTGAATCTTAGGGCCTTAATGTTCATCTTTGATCATGGATTCATTGGGTCTCAAGAATTTGATTATCTCACCCAATCTCAATTTGATTCTATTGTGAATCTTTGCAACTCAGTTTATTCTTTGGAATGGTTGGTTCTAATATTTGTCTTTAGTTTGTTTTTGACATTTAATTTTTCATTATATTTTGTTTATAACGAGTTTTGTATCTTGTTTTATTGCGGGTTGGTGTCAAGGGGTCTCGATGCATCACACTGTCCCTCAATCCCGGTTCTAAGAGGGTTTCAAAACCTCTGTTCTTGTGAGAACTCCTTTCACCACTCACTTTGAATCATTTGGTAATGTGAGTGGGAAAGTAGTTGGGGGATTTCAGTTGGGGGACATTGATTTAGATCGACTTCTCAGAACAAAGATGCGACCTTGGATGCTGGTAGGAAGCCTCCAGTAGTGTTGGTTAAAGGAAGGTGTCCATTGGATGATAGCCTTGGTGAAGGTTATGACGGTTTGGATGATTTTAATGATGGTCTAAGTGAGTGGCTTTCGGAAGGTTTTGTTTCGCAAGGGTAATATTTTTTATTCTGTTTTGCAATGATTATGAAATATTATTGTAATTTTTTAACTTATTTATGTTTTAGGCCAAAACGTCATTCGAAAAGAGGATGACAATATTGATCCCTCGTTAAAGATGGTGTATGCGAGGTGAAGGAAAAATCATTGTTTCATAGTATGTACTATGTTGATTAGTACTTGTCTTCTTGGTAAGTTACTAATTTTTATGTTCTTTATTTTTCGTATTTTTGTTTACGTGTTCTTACTCTTTGTATACTCCTTTTTCAAAGATATGGACGTGTTGTTCTATTACATACACAAGAAGTATATGTACGGGCATTGTGCTGTGAGATTTACTACCACGGACCTGATCTTTGATAGATGCATGCCGAGTATCTATAGCCGGTTCACCCTTGTCAACAAGAGGAAGAAGAAAAATTTCGACACTTCCATGATTAACTTGAATTCTTACGTGATTGACTATATTATGGGTTTTGATATAGGTTGTGGTTTGTGGTCCGAAGTTGATCATATTTGTTTCCCATTCACTGCGTTGGCATGGAACACTGGATCCTGGGGAGGTTGAGCATTCAAGAGAGAATTATTTATCTGTACAATTCACTGTGGACCCCGGACTCTGTTAAAATAGCTAGGAAAGCTATTGAAGCCTATAGCGTGCTGTTGCCCCATTTTCTTTCAATGGTAGCATTCTACGAAGAGCGCTAGGACATTGCTCTTGGTTCTGGCCCTTACTCTGCTAACATTAACTCCCAAATGAAGATTGTAGTTGTTAGGGATATTCCTGTCCAAATGAAAAAGTAATATTCTTGTTTGTATCCTTTTTATTTCTATTTTATTTTTTGTTTGTATTTATATTATGTTTTTAACATGTCCCCCCCTCCCCCGTTTTTTTTAGCGATTGTGGAGTATTTGTAGCTTGCTATGCAGAGTATTTCGTCTATGGGAAAAAATGTTAGAGGAAGACTTCGACATTGAAAGAGAACGGATGAGGTATACTCACCTGTTATACAATCACGCAAGGCTGATGCAGCAGAACGGAGACGAAGACGACAGTGATATTGAAATCATCCACTCACTTCCTATTGAAGCAAGGAAATTGTTGTTAAAGAAGAATTTTGTATGAGATTTGTGTTATAGTCACATGGAATAATATGCTTTTACTTATATTTTAATGGTTTGTTAGTACAGTTATTTGGTACCTGTCTATATTTCTAGTTAGTTTCTTTATATTTTGAAGTATGTATGTGACAGAATCTGAATCACTACGAGGTTTTGTGGAACAATATGTATGATTTTATTTTTGGCATTCATGGGTGTTTGAGAGGTTTTAGTTTTCTAGATTTTGTATGCTTGTTTTTTGTGTTTTACAGGATTTGCAGCAATGCAAAAATATTGGAAACAAATAAGAATATCATAACCCAAAAGTATTGCATTTTAATTATCATGATTAAATCATCGTTAAGCATAACTACATGCATTTTGGTATTTGATATTCAAGTTAGCACGCATGCGAAATCATGAAATTTCTATTTTTAGCTTAATCACGTTAACTATAGATATCATGTTTAATATTTGTTGGTTAAACGTGGTAAATTTGAAAGTGAATAATAACATCGATGTGTGTATCCAGAGAAATATTATAAGAATAAATTAAGTAGAATGATTAATATAATACATGAAAAAGATTGGAATATTAAGATTACTATATATTTACTTGGTGATAGTTAAGATATTGTGTGAGAATAACTTTTTTTTAAAGGATAATGATACTACTACTAGTAAAAATGTAGCGAGTATATATATATATATATATATATAACTTAGTCTAGATATCATTAATCTGATACCAATTTTACATATATCATATTTCTTATCTATATATAATAAAGTATAGTTGATATGTATGTATACGTGTGTGTGTTTTATGTTAACATATAACTATAGATAGTAAAGTGTATGATTAATATTATATTGTTAAACATACAAGTGTATAGACAACCATGTTACACATAGGTAAGTTATATATATATATATATATATATATATATATATATATAGGTGTTTGTATGATAATTTAACACATAAATATGTTGGTCTTCAGTTATCCTCTTAGCCAACTCTAGATAGTGGATAACCATTGACCAGGGCCGCTCCTAACGTTAGTCGAGCGAGTCGGTCGACTCGGGCCCAAAAAAATTACAAAATATAGGGGCCCAATTTTTATGTATACTTTATACATATAGTCATATATAAAATAAGTACATATTTGACTAAAGAAACCTTTGGCCCGGCCAGCGGTTTACCCATGCAACATTGATGTCTGTAGATCCGTGTGCCTGTGTTCGAATCCTCTTGCCTGCAGTTATATATTTTCTCTTTTTTTATGTTTTTTTTTTGTTTTTTTTGTTTTTGTTTTTGTGATTTAGATAAAAAAAAAAAACAAAATTAAAAGCTCATCACCAAGAATGAAGGGCCCATTTCCTTGGGCCTTGTAGTCCTTGAGCCTTGATAGATTCTAATAATTATCAATATTTTAATTTTCTTTAATGGGCCCAACATTAATTTTTCTTAATTTAAATTTTAAAAGGCAAAAGAATCAACCAAAAAAAAAGGAAAATAAAGCCTAAAATAATTGGAAAAGTGGGGATAAAATAGAAAGGAAGATAGTTGTTTGTCTGTGGAAAAGGAAAAAAATCTCCGGTCAACGGCCAGTACAAGAAAGATTAAATGGGTTGGCTCTATTATCGATTGAGAAATAAATTATTGAACAACTTGATTATATTGATTTGATTAATACTTTTGCTGCGGCCAAAAGCGTAATGCGGGTTATATTTAAATAACTGTTTGGATTTTTAACATAGATGTCATATTAGTTTAACTATATTTGAATTATTTTATATATTGCATGGTATTCTTTCTTTTATTATTTTATGTTGTCGATCTTTTAGTTTGTACAAAAAAGGGGCCCAATTTTAAAAGTTCGATTTCAAGCCAAAAAATAATAGGATCGGCCCTGCCATTGACATGCACTCAATTGTGGGATTTTCACAAACACATATATGTTAAGGACATCTGGAAAGAAAACGAAACACAGGTGGGCGGAAATATGAAAAACAAATAAAGGGGTAAAAAAAAAGGAAACGAAAAGAAAGAAAAGGAAATATAGAGAAGAAAAACAAACTCAATTGACAAACCCGGATAGAACAGAAAAGGAAAGCTTCATTACTAAAGCAATTAAAACCTGTAAGTTTCATATCCTTTGTTCTTTGGTTATTTTATTTCCGGAATTATTTGGGTTATCTAATTATAATGGTGTATATTGAATTGTGAAGATTCCCAAGTGGATTTCTCACGAATTGAATTAGGAATAATAATGGGTAAAGATTTCTAAATGTATTAGTTAAATTTAATCTGCCTTGCGCATGATTATTCAATGGGGTATTAATACGTTGAGAGCAATAATTAAACAATAATTCATGTAATAGTTTATTTCTGGATGTCTATCTGCCTTGAATGTTAATTACCATTGCTTACAGAAATTGAGATAAGGTATTTTAATCTTGATTGAGCAGATTTATTAATATAATAAATATAATAATAATATTATTATTATTAAAGCAGAGAAAAATTGAAAATACAACTACATATAGAAATTAAATTGATAAGTTTCGTAGCTTCTATTGTCAAAATTAAATTGATTGCTAAATTTATATTTATGTGCATGGAGTTGTTAGATTTGCAGGTGATTTCCCATAGACCATCATAGGATAAAGTTTCAAACTTATTACGTTAATTTTGATTCTTCCTTCTAATTACTTAATAGGATTTTAATAATATAATAATGATAATAAAACAAAACAGATATAAATGCAATAATCGTAATTGTAGGTGTATCATAAGATAATTAAATAAGATTGAATTATATATTTTATTAAGTTAAGAATCGTACCAATTAAGATTTTCATGCATGTCCAGGTTATAAATTGAATACACATGACATTATTAGTGTTATCTATATAATTTGAGATTGTTTATGCATTTTTATATGTTAATAGGCAAAGACCCAGATAAAGGAGAAGACAAGGCCGATTAGGCGAAAAACATTGAGATAAGGGCACCACCTGTGAGTATAATCTTTTAGTTTGTTATTTGACTTGTGTGATTATATGATTAATGTGTTGGAATGAATTGCTTACTTGTTTGGCTATAGTGATTAGAAGCTTATTGTGCTCTAACGTGAATTGTATGATTGTATATGGTGATATTGTGATATAATTGAGATATATGATCTCTATGTGATGAGATTGAAATGAACTTGAGATATGTGATCTCCACTGATGTTATTGATATGGAAATGAGATATGCAATCTCTACTGATGTTATTGATACAGAAATAAAATATGTGATTACAGAAAATACATTCATCAGAGATTAATGGATTTTGTTATTGCCGCTAATGACCTTGAATCATGTGTTACAGAATTACATATAACCAGAAATTCTGGATTACAAAGTACCGTACGGTCACCTCGAGTTCACTGAACTCTACGTGAATTAAGAATTACAGAGTGTCATGGCCATCTTCGTGATCACGATATATTCTTGGTATTAGTTGGCCCATAACAGTAAAAGAATATGATCAAGCATAAGCATATGTGTGTGATATGAACAAAGTGTGAAAAAATGTTATTGATGATATGCTTGTGTGATGCTAAATAACATGTTGTTGGATTATACTTGCTGAGCTTGCAACTCACCAAATGCAATGTTGCCAATTTTTAGTTGTTGTAGATGAATGTTGATCATGGAGGGTGACAGAAGTTTAAAACATGGGTCGACCGACTTGATTCCCATCTATCTCCCTCAACTCATCATTTGTATCTCAAACAGGGAGTTTTGTTTTGATCTGTATATAAAAGGGCATGGTCGACAATGTCATTTCATATGGATAATTGCACGTGTGAATAAGTGTGGATAAATTGCCAAATCATTTTTAGTAAATGTTTCTGCTTGCTAAAAAGGGTTATAGTCCATGATTAATATATTAATCTCATGTGCAATGCAGCTGTGCTACCTATGAACTATAGTATCTTATGATATGTAAATATGTGCTACAAGGATAAGAGTGTTACAAAGAAACATATAAGAAACTATAAAGCAACATGAATGAGTTTGAAACAATTGTGTTGTGTTCTATTGTATTAATCTATCTAGCTTGACACATATGTAAGCAAATGGAATATGGTGTTATTAAATGCATCTTATTTTTGGTTGATTCATGCATGTCTGTCTATTGTGTCCATGCTGCCCACACCTTCCGCATTTATTTTTTCTAAAATTTTCTCCCAAGCTGCCTTGTGTCTTCTTTTCTTTGGCCTTCCAGATTTGGCCTTGCCTTCTGGTGGAAGGGTCCACATTATTTCAATTTCAGGTGTCAGGATCTAGTTATCTTCATGCGGGATTGGATACACAGTTTCCAAATAAGTGACTTCCATTGTTTCCTTCATGTAGTATGCCGAAGCGATCTTGAGTACGGATCTTCATTCAATTCTTTTAGTACTGTTATAGCATGTGGACAAGAAATTTCATCTATTTGGAACCTGTTGCATGTTCAAGTCCTTTTCTCAAGGTCCACAACAAATATTTTTTCTGATTCTGTGACTTTAAAGAAAAAATCATTTGATCTTTTCACCTAGAAACAAAAATGAAACATGTGAGAAACAATTTTGAAACAAGAGGCCTGTTTCAGATTTGTAGTAAATACTCTTAAATTTAAAGAAATGGTGTAGTTTTTCCCCATATACTCTTCAGTTGTTTTTGTCATTCTTGTAAATGTTCATCTTGCTTCGTTTCGATGCCTCGCATGTCCAATCTTGAGCTAAGGATCTCACGTACTCGAGCAATGTTGTTACAGGTAGGTGTCTCCCTGCTACGATTCTTTGCATTCAACGACCCTGCAATGTTGGATGTCATGTGGAAGTATCTTTTGTTGCGACAGTGTAGTCGTGTCCATTTCTCGTATCCGATGGTAGACAAGTAAGGTGTTAGTCCAAGTGGCTACAATAATCTAGAGGGGGGTGAATAGATTATCCCGATTTTTCAGATTTTGCCCTCTTTTTCGAAAAACTCAAGCAAAGATAAAATGCTAAATGCGGAAAGTAAATAGCACACGTCGATTTATAGTAGTTCAACCCACCTAGGGCCTAATTTACTACCACCCCTAGTATATCCGGGATGGATTTCAAAAAGAAAAAAAGATTTTATTAATTTACCAAAAATTAATACAACACCTTGAGGATTACCACAACCCTCTTGAGGATTTCCCACAACACTTGAGGATTACCACAACCCTCTTACAACACCTAGAGGATTACCACAACCCTCTTACAACACCTTTGAAGATTACCACAACCTTCAAACACCTATCACCTAGATCACTCAAGTGTATTCTTACCTCAAGAATACTCACAAGGATGTCTTGTGTTGAATGATGACCAAAATCAAGATTACAACTCAATAATGATTGATACAATATGAGTACAAGTGTAATCAAGAATTGAAAGCCTAGACCTCAAATTTGTGCAAGTGAAAGTGCTTAGGCTTATACAACAAGATATATGAAAGTGTTTGCTCAATTGCTCTTTGCTTGTATAGAGTGTTGTATCTTGTTGCTTGAATGAAGCCTCTATTTATAGGAGAGGACTTGGCTTTCATTTCCAGACATTGGCTCCTCCTTGGGGAGTGATTTGCTGCAAAAGAAACCATTTAAAATGATCAATATAGCTGTTAGAAATCAATCCCACAAAATAGGGAAAAGCATTCAAAAAAACGCATAGCGGATAGTTTTTGATAAACTAGGGGTTCGACCGGTCGCGCAGAGATAAGATTGAAATTGAATTCTGCGAATTTTTACACAGGGGGACCGGTCGGAGGGGGGTGCGACCGGTCGCCCTTAGATGTGACCGGTTGGACTTGAAGAATTTACGAAAAGAGAAGTGCGGAACAAAATCCAACTCCAGTGCAGTCGCCCGCGGCCGACCGGTCGCCCTCACGGTCGACCACCAGTCGACCGTCCTGCCCTATTTTTCTTACGCCCCAATTTGTTTCTCGGCTCAACTCAGTGCGGGTTGCCCTATAGGGCGACCGGTCGAGCTGAAACAAATGTGTTGTCCAATTTTTATCGAAAATAAACTCCAAAAAATACTCTGAAAAATAGTAAAAACATTTTAAGTTGATTGGAAGTATTTAGACAACATTTAGGGACATTGTTTTGGTTTAAAAACTCATTTGAACAAACTCGAACATAATCATCAAAATCATGATAAAAACATTTATCTAACATAAGGTATGATTTTGTTGTTTACTCTGTCCAGTGCAGACATTTGTTCTTCAAATTCGTCCTACGCTTTTGCTACTACTATGAATGACTCCCTTATTTCGTTATTTTTCTTTTGAAGTTTGCCTTCAAATTTTTTAGGAGATGATACATGCACAGTCCATGGGATACTTCAAGATACACCTAATCATTAAAATAATGTTTTTTTTCAGAATGTTTGTGACTGAAAATAATTTTGAAACCTATATGTGAATCATTAAAGAAACATATTTGAAACATCTATGAAACATAACCACAGGAAATATTTTATAATATGTACCACATTTATTGTTGTTTCTATGCTGATATGTCTGTCTGAGACTATGCACATGTTTTCCCTGAGATCAAAAGTTTGTCTGAACTTTGTGAAAAATCATACCCATGATCCATCATTTTCAGAATCCACTATTGCAAAAGCCAATGGGAAAATGCTCCCATTCCCATCTGCGTGCATGCAGACAACAACGTCCCCCCGTAACTTGCTTTCATAAATGTACCATCAACAACAACCACTGGCCTACAGTGTTTCCATCCATTTATTGATGCATTTATAGCCATGAATAAGAATAGGAATGTGTTATCCTCTTTTCTTACTATTTCAGTAATCGATCTGGGATTCATTTTCTGCAACATGTAAAGATAAGCTGGTAATTTCTGATAAGATTCATCCGGCCTCACCCTTAATATTTCGAGTGCTTTATCTGTTGATCTCCAAGCCTTTCTGTAGTCAAGACTTATTCCATGCTCATCCTTCTTGTCTCTTATTATATCTGTTGGTGTGTACACTGTTTTGATGTTGTTTAGGTACTTTGATTTGATAATGTCTCCAATCATTTTTGCTGTAGCTTGTCTACTATCATTCATTCTCATATCAAGCGGACAAGTATGGTTGTTGTCGTATTTTCTTAATATGAACTTCGTTGTCCTTGTTCTTGATGATGCTTTCAAATGCCAATTGCAATTTTCATCTAGGCACTTTATGTGGTATTGCTTGTTGCACGATTTATTGACCTTATACTGGAAGTGATTTTTCAATGCAAAACAGCTGATGTGTTTTATCAATTTGTCCTTGTTGTTGTAAACATTTCCTATTTGGATTTTTCTTCACAATTAATAGATTCTTGGATTTGCATTGTTTCCTCGACCACATTTTTGCTGATTAGGTTTGCATAGTCAATGTAGTCAATGAGATTGTGTGCCCATATTTTCCATTGTTGAGCTCTCTACTTATATGTTGTTGGTTCCCTCCATTGCATTTTAATGTGTTGTTTTTTGGAAGCTTGTCTCTTTTGATTTCAAGAGTAATTGGTTTTCTGAATTAACTAGTAAGTCTATGCACAGAGGAAACTTCATCCAATCTTCTTCTTTGCTTTTTACTTCCAAATAGAACTTCAGGTTGGAGTCATTTTCAATCTTTAATGTTGGCAGAGATTCTCTCAGTTTGTACTTAATTTGCATTCTTTCCTCATCTCTGCTGACCTGTAATTGTTGTTCTAAAATTTCATGCAGGGTGCTGAAAGTGATATAATCCGTGTTCTCTGCTCATTCTCCCTTGTGGTATACTACTGCTGGAACTTTATCCACGGTACTGTAGAATTTTATCCTATTTGAAACATGAATGAAACATCGTTGAAACAAAGATGAAACAAATCCCCTGCGCAGGGAATCAATGTGCTTCCCATGCAGAATAGAAACACTTTTGAAACAACAATGAAAGAACTTTGAAACAGTTATCTAAATGATTGCATGCAGTTTTTTAAGATCCAGACATTTTGATGTGTAGATTTTCATGACAATCAAACTTTTTAGGATGTTGTATTAAGTTTTGAACCAAATAAGTATTTTATAATATTGAAACTCATTTTGATCAAATTTTGTATTCGCAAATTCGTGGTACAATCTCAACTTCATCTGATGTGTATATATATATATATATATGTTCAATTATAATTTTGCATGTGAAAATAGATGCGCAGTGATGAAACAATATTTTTTCAGAATAAGCATTTTTTTTTCAAGATTGGTGTTTGGTACCTTGTTTTTTGTTCTGTTTTCTTCCTTCTTTTTTTTTACTAATTTGCAGTTCGGTTCTTCTTCCTTTGGTCGTACAGTCGTACTGTTTGTTCTTCTCCTTCGCAAAGTGTTTGCGCACTTGTTTCCGGCTACTGTGTTGTGGATCTGTAAATCTGTTTTGGTGGTTATTTTTATATGCAGCGTATTGTATGGGAATATGTTGGCTTTGAGCGTATTTGTTGGTATTAGAATGTGGTCAACGTATTGTTAGGTAATTTTGGTTAAATCTCAGTATTTTGCAGGTACCGGTCATAAAAAGATGGGTATTTGTGTCATTTTCCCAAAAGAAAATCAGGGGACATATCCAACTATTTGGTGCCTATATCTTCTCTTTCTCTCAACGCTATACTAATTTCTAGAAAATTTGAAATACAAAATAACACTTTGTATCACATTCAAATTATACCATTAAAAATAGATACAGCACAAATATCCCCTGTTTTTGACCTTTGGATACTTATAAATTTGGATAACTGCAGTATGCCTCACAACAATTTTCGATCCAGAACAAAATAAAGTATCATTGTGCTCTCTTTACAACTATGGAATATTTAAAACTAGCACCATAACATGCTTATAAAAAAGATAATTGAGGAAAAAAACGCATACTTATGTTAAATAATTATTTATTGATTTAAACCAATATATTGACTAGAAATGGCAAATTAACCAACCATCGTACAAGTCCACTATAAATAAAGAGTATGTGAATTGTAAGACGGTCGCACGGCGCAATGGATTGCACTTTTAGTATAAAAAGTGATATTTTTAATATAAAATGTGATACTTTTAGGGTAAAAAATGATATTTTTTCTGAATACACTTAATTTTAGTGTATTCAAATAATGTATCACTTTTTATACCAAAAGTATCACTTTTACTCTAAAATTATCAATCGTTGACGGTGCGACCGTCTTACACAAGTTTTTGTCATTAATAAAGTACTCTGATATCTTTCTTTCACTATTAAATTAGTACATAAATTAAGTTTATAATAGGTATATCAAATTTGCAAGACATTCACACTTTTATGGATAGAAAAATAATATATGAGTGATTTGTGTAAATATAAATTTATAATAATACTATTCGAATGTTCTTTTGAGTACTCGAATCAAATAAAATGATATTTATATTCATATTAGTATAATACACGAAACTGAATAAATATTCTTATTTACATTTATATTATAATTTTTCCAATTTGAATACATTGGAATCAATAAAACTCGATACACCCCTTGTTGACTTGTACAAAAGAACTCGAGATTTTACCACGAACATTGCGTGCTTGTGTAAAGTTGTTTTTTTCCTTAAAAGGGAATGGGAAATCGTTAGTTTTTTTTTTACAACCTTGAACAAGCTCTCTAGAGTTTGTGAATGTCCTCATCCTCGTCCTCAAATTCAACATAATCATCACGGGTACCATCATCATCCTCCTCGTCGAGTCCACCGGCAATACCCTCATTAAGCCTAACATTCTCCGACAGTTGCCCACAAGCCTTCAATCGCCTCGCTTAACGAGTCGTGTATTTTGAGATTATATCAGCCTTGTCATCTTGATAGTTTCGGAGGCCGACGATGATAATATCACCGGCGCCGATCCAAACCTTGTTGTGCATCGTCCCTCAGATATGGCACAAGCGCTTTACACCGTCGATGCACATGGTCTAGCATCTGTCATTTCCGAGCATACATAACACCTGAGCATACTCCTCACCATCCACCTTTAACCTCAGCTCGTGCTTCTCCTCAACGTCGGCTTCCTTCTTTCCACTCTTCTGATTCTTACCTCCTTTTTCTTTGTGTTGAAAAAATTGGTGAAGTTCGAAAAATCAAAGGAAAACAAAAGAATTAATTCCTGAGGCGTGCGAAGATTAGCACTGTCCTTAGGGATTTATTTGCATAATCCTCCAGGATTCAACAGGATACGAACGACAAAGACCAAAAACCCAGCAATCAAGAGCAAAGAATGAGTATGAAGTATATTTTTCTCTCTATCTATCTTTTCTTCAGTAGAAAAGTGATTAGTGATTATATTTATCTTTAAGCCACAACGGTATGTCCTATAAATTAGGAAGCACTCTGCAGTTTAACAAAAAAATACGAAAGGATATTTGAAACTCTTGGATTTTTAAGAAGAAAATCCGTAAGATGTCATTATTGTGGTACGTCACTTCTTCCGATCCGGCTCTTTGGACTCAATTCAACTTTATGGCTCTCATTCCAAAAAGCAAAGATGCGAATGTTATGGATAACTTCAGGCCCATTGTCATGAGCAATTTCATCTTCAAAATTATCACAAAGATCCTGGCTACTCGATTTGGCCGCATCGTCAGTCGCATTTTATCACCTACACAGTTTGGTTTTATTTTGGGCCGTCACATTCATGATTGTATTGCTCTGGTCTCGGAGGGTTTCAACATTCTACATAATCGGGGAGACAGTAATATGATCCTGAAAATCGATATCTGTAAGGCTTTTGACACTCTCAGTTGGAATTTTCTTTTATATGTGTTGCACAACTTTGGCTTTTCGGAGAAGTTTGTTGCTTGGATTCCGGTGATTTTGAAATCGGCCCGTATCTCGATTCTCCTTAATGGATCTCTAGTTGGTTATTTTGCTTGCACGAGAGGGGTGCGTCAGGGTGATCCTCTTTCACCTCTCTTTTGCATTGCCGAAGAAGTCCTGGGGAAACTAATCTCTTGATTGGTGGCGTCCAATCTTCTCACGCCTTTTGTGGCTACGCGTAATATCATTTTTCCGTCCACATTGTCTATGCAGATGACATTGTTATACTCTGTGCAGCAACCTCTGTCAATGCACGTCATATTTTTGACACTCTTGGTCATTATGCTTCTCTTTCAGGTCAGGTGTTCAACCCAGCCAAATTGAAGGTTTTTTTTCGGTACTCAGGTTTCGTAGTATATTAGAACCACGTTCAGGCAATCATGGGTTTGTTAGTTGGATCCTTTCCAACTACTTATCTTGGAGTTCCCATCTTCGAGGGTGCTCCTAAGCATGGTGTGTTGCAGCCTTTGTTTGATAAGATTATGGTGAAATTTAAACGATGGAAAGTCTCTTCTCTTTCCTTTGGTCGGGTTGGTTGTTTGGTTAATTCAATCATTGCCACTCCTTGGTTCACAATATGCTTATCTACAAATATGCTTATCTACAAATGGCCTATCGCGATCTTGGATTGGAGAAGGTAATGCGGAATTTTATTTGGTCCGGTGATGTTACTCAAAAGGGATCTGTGGTGGTTAATTGGACGCGTTGTTGCACTCCTAAGAATGAGGGAGGTCTTGGTGTTCGGTCCCTCATTTCTGCAAACATGGCTTTTATTATGAAATCAAATTTGGAAAGTCCTTATTCGGATTCAGTGGTCTTTGATACTCTCCATAGATGTTTTATGCTGGCTAACGGTTCTATCAGACGCTCTTTCTTGGTTGGGTGGGGTTGCGTCCAGCTATGGAGGATTGCCAGACTGACTCTAGATGGATCCCGGGGGCGCATCTTCGATTAATTTTTGGACATATAACTGGCTTGGGTATATCATTGATCGGATTGGTATCCCGTATGAGTTTCGGACTACCTTTTGGAATCCTATTTCGGACTTCTTTTTTGATAACATATGGCATCTCACTATGTCGTTTGTGGAGGCATACTTGGACATTGTTCGGAACATTGTCCGTTGTCCGATTGCTCCAGGTTCATTGGATAAAGGAGTGTGGACTCACTCTATGGATGGAAACATGGCGGAAACATCGTCAATTTTGGCCTACAAAATCAAAAATCGCGCACATTTTGCGCCGATTTGAAACTTCTCGGCGACGATTCCGACCACCAAAATTGACGTGCAACCACAGGTTTTGATCGTCTCTCCATGGGCTTCAATACCCACCACCAATTCGGGCCCCTCGACTGACTCCAAAGCAACAATCGAAGCTTTTCCTAATATTCCTAACTTTCAATTAAACTCCAATTCCGACCCCAATACATACCCAATCCCAAAGTTGACCACACCATCTTTCAATTCTCTCCAAGACGCACAAGTTCCGCCCTCCAATCGACCCAATTGTGCCCCGAATCAAAAACCCAAATTGGGGATCCGAAAGTTGATTTTCGAACTTTGGATGCCCGTTTGACCCCTAAAACGGTCGATTTGGCCTTCGTCAAAGAAGGAAATATTGCTCGGGAGGTCGAAACGAGTGGCCCTAGCTCATCAATTCTGGTTTTGCTACCGCTCCGGCAGGTCACTATTCACCGCGGTTCGGGCCCACGCGCACCGTATGAGGCCATAACTTCGTATTTTTCTCCATTCTCATTTTCCAATGCTGTCATACATCCCCGGGTACTTGTTTACATCCGAACCGGTCCTCAACCGGCACCGCTAATGTGTTGGGACTCGTTAGGAATCGGTTTATCTCAATGTGCAACATACTCCGGCCTCCACTCCTACATGCCCTCCCAAGAATGTTGTTCAAATGGCGGAAGCACCTCTGCAAGGGGCCTCCCTAGTGAATCGATCCTCAAATCTCGGCCCATTTTTAATTTGAGTAACACGTTCGCTAAAGTTGTTTTGTGCAACCCCACACTATGGATTCGGCTCCTCCCAGGACCAGGTAATATTGCCTCATTTTCCAATTTGGTTTACGGTAATACACATTCTATCCCCAAACTTTGTTAGGAAAGGGATTATTATTGATTACTATTGAAAAATGCTTACCAACAACGTCTTCTTTGAATTTTCGTATTCTTTGATCGGGCGGGTTATTTTGGGGAAAGGTAATAAGCCATGGGCTACTATGCTTCTGCACAAAAAACACGAGCTATGGGGTATTAAGAACAACTAGAAACTAATTCCTTGGGCAAGGGATTTTTTGTGTGAAATTGTCTAATGCGCAGGATCGTGCTCGTGCTCAACTTCGCACCACTTGGGCGCTTAACCCGGGAACTATTCGTCTCTCTCCTTGGGTGATTTCAATCCTTATAAGGTGCAAACCTCGGTGGCTAGCGTTTGGGTACGCATCTTGAGCTCGATTTGGAATATTGGGACACCAATAATATTAAGGGATTGTCTTTGGAAATCCATTGCAAATTGATCGGCGTTCGTTGGATGGTTCTGCGGGACATTTCGTTCGAGTTTTGGTTGATATTGATCTTGCTAAGCCGTTGGAGGATCACATTATGGTCATTGGCGGTGCTCCTTTGTGTCAATCGGGTATGAGAAACTCCGAGTTTTGTTCGAGGTGTGGGATTACGGGACATTCTGACCCTCTTGTCGTCTTAATAATACAGGCAATCGGATACGAGAAAGGCATGCTTTCTCGACCGGGGGCGCCCCGGCGCCAACTACTCATCCTAGTTACGTGCGAGAGAGGGCGATCCGGGCGCGCAAGGTTTATCGTCTGTCGGCGGAGACAAGGGTAAGGGAGTTGATGACTCAATGGGAAAGATGGGTTCGGCTATGCGTGCACGTTCTCCTACCCGCGCAATAGTCACTTGCTCTACGGATATCCACCTTAATAACACCTTTGCGGCTCTTGGTTCAGTCGACTCCCAGGACCTGCATTCCGCGGTGATTGTTATGGAGTCATCTCCCAAGGCTACTACTTCCAACACCGACACACGATCTCCACTATTATGCCTCTTACGGTTCAGTATCCATTGGGGAAGCCTATTCGAGCCCTTAGCCGTGCCTTCCGGGATAGCTCCTTGGACTCGGCCACATCTAGAATTCTCCGGAGTGTTACGTCGGGTCCGTTGCCCCCAGTTCATGACATTACTATTGAACCGGAGCGCCAAGAACCACATGAGATGGACTTTGCGGCTTCCAAGAGATGGGCAGATTATGCAGATGAAATGGGTAACTCTCAATCGTCAGACTCTGCAACGCACCACATGCCAGTTTTTACCGTGCGATCGACACGGGCGCCACCTCCCCCGCAGTCTCAATGAATTGCATCTTCTGGAATATCCGGGGGATCGGGAACATTGCATCTCGTAATGTTCTTAAGGCTTTATGTCACAAACATAAACCTTCTATTTTAGCCATTTGCGAACCTAAGGTGGACATTTCATCCATTTCGGATTCTTACTGGAGTAGCTTGGGTCTCAGGTTTGTTGCTCAAAGCTTTCGAACAGGCGGCGGATATTTGGGTCCTATGCGGAGTATTTTTGTCCAAAATCAGGTTTGGTCTTCTTCTCAATGTATTATTTTGCAAGTTCAAACGGCTCTATGGTTTTCCATGTTGGTTTTGCTCATGGCTTGTGTGATCATGTTGCTCGCCAGTGCCCTTTGGTTGGATGTGAGGAATTTGGGTCTTTACGATCCTTTGTTTATTGGGGATTTCAATCTTTGTGTTGGGACATAGCGTCTACCTTATCCCGGGCTTCTTGTCGGGACTTGGGGACTTCTTGGAGGATGTAGGTTTATTTGCGGTGCCGACTACGGGGAACTCATTTACTTGGTGCTGAAGGCCTCTATAGGCTAAGTTGGATCGAGCCCTAGCAACCGGTCAATTCTTCTCTTTTTGGCAAGTTGTTAAGGGCTTAGTTCTTCCTCGCATTGGCTCCGATCACCACCCTATTTTGGTTTCTTGTTCTAATCCCACTATTGGGGTCCGTCTCCTTTTCGTTTTTTCGGCGCATGTGGATTCATCACGACTCTTTCCGAATATTGTGACTACCTCTTGGCGATCCGTGCACATCGCCTAATCCATTGCAACGCGTCATGTGGAAACTCAAGAGGTTGCGAAAAAGCGATTAAGGTTTGGAATAAGGAAGTTTTTGGGGATGTTAATCGTCGGGTGGATTATCGGATGGAAAGGGTTCGTCGGATTGAGGCGAGATATTGAATCCGACGGTTTTCGAGGCTCATGAGGATATGGAGTTGGAGGCGATCGCGCGCTGTCTCGCATGTTGCTCATGCGACATGGAATTCCTTGCAGAAATCACGATCGGATTGGTTAAAGGATGGAGATCGTAACACGCTTTTTTCCATCGTCATTTTGTCAGATTCGAAATGGCGCTCACGGATACAAGGTTTAATGGTTGATGGTAGTTATACTGAGAGGACCGGTGGCTCTTGGGAATCACATTATCTCCTTCTATACGGACCTCTTCGCGGACACGGGGCAAACCACGGACTACACTGCTGGTCGATCATCTTATTTCTCCAATAGTTAGCATGGTTGATAACGCACTTTTTTTGGCTATTCCTTGAGAATCCGAAGTGAAAGAGGCGGCATTTGATATGGGTTTGGGCGGTGCCCCCAGGATGCGGTTTCGATGGGAGATTTTATCATCATTTTTGGGATCTCATTTATGAGGAGGTGGTGCATTTTGCTATACGATATTTTTTCGTCACGGCTTCCTTCGGGTCCGATTTTATGGCACTCATCCCAAAAACCAAGGAAGCTAATGTGGTGGAAGACTTTCCCGATCGTGATGAGCAATTTCCTTTTTAAGATTATTACCAAGATTAGCGTCGACTAGGAAGCTCGATCATCTCTTCTTACTTGTCGCCTACCCGGTTTGGCTTTATGGCAAATCCATGATTATTGCGTTGGTCTCGGAGGGGTTCAATATTTTCTGAGTCGTAATGATGTCAATATGATCTTAAAGATTGACATCAGGAAGGCTTTTGATCTGATTAGTTGGGGCTTCTTGATTCACGTGTTACGTCGCTTTGGTTTCTCGAAGTGTTCATTCTTTGGATTGAGATCATCCTTGATCTTCGAGAATCTTCTCTTTGAATGGGTCACCGGTGGGTTACTTCTCTTGCTTTCGAGGGGTCCGTCGAGGGATCCGTTATCTCTCTGCTATTTTGCATCGCGGAGGACGTTAAAGTAGATTGGTCGAGGACGCGATCAGCAGGGAATCTACTCCCGGCCTTTTCGGCGCCTAATCGGTGGTTTTCCCCTCATCCATTATGTATGCGAGATGATATTGTGATTATGTGTAGGGCATCCTCGAGTAGTGCACGTCTTTATTATCCGGATACTTAACCTCTATGCGGACATGTCGGGTCGGATTTTCAATCCTAATAAATCTAAAGCTTATTTTGGAAGCGGGTTTCCAATCATGTGCGAGGTCGGAGACGATTTTGCAGGATGCATATGGGCGCATTCCCTCGATCTACTTGGGCGCCCCCATCTTTAAGGGTGCGCC
Source organism: Rehmannia glutinosa (assembly GCA_016081115.2). Classification (NCBI taxonomy): domain Eukaryota; kingdom Viridiplantae; phylum Streptophyta; class Magnoliopsida; order Lamiales; family Orobanchaceae; genus Rehmannia; species Rehmannia glutinosa. Next base: position 53,550,396 of record CM071937.1, on the reverse strand, counting down.
CAAAGTGGCACCTTCAATCAATTTTCGACAAGATTATTTTCAAGTTCGGAAGGTGGAAAGGTTTCGCTTTGTCAATTCTTTGGCCGCATTTGTTTGGTGAATTCGGTGATTACCAGCTCCTTTGTGCACACGATGATGGTATACAAGTGGCCCGAGAACTTTGTTACGACAAATGGAAAAGGCTATGCGTAATTTCATCCGGGACTGGCGATGTGAACTCGAAAGGATCGGTGGTGGTTTGGAGCCGTTGTTGCATGCCGCGGGGCGGCGGTTTGGGTGTCCGGTCTATTGTGGTCGCCAACAATGCTTTCCTTATGAAGTTGGGATGGAAGATTATGACTTCCAACTCTTTGGTTTTACAACATCCTCCGTAAGCGTTTCTTGGCTTGATGGATCTCGCGCCGTTCTTTCATCCCTCTTCCATCCGGAGAGGATTCGACTGGGATCTCGGGTTTCTTTCATTTGGATTCCGGGATGCAATTCCGGAGTTCGATTCTCGGGCTGGATAATTGGTTGGGTTACATCATTCTTGATAGGATTGGGATTCTGAGAGTACGAGGCACTTATTTGACATCGCATCTCGGATTACTTTTATGACGGGACATGGCACTTTACTTTCTCATTCATTGAGGCTTATTTGGATATGGTCCGAGATATTGTTAGAGTCCCCATCACTCAAAGATCGTAAATCGGATACACGGTGTGGCTTCACTCACGATGATGGATGTATCACTTGAAATCTGCTACACATTTTGCGTCCTCGCGCTCCACGGTTCATTGGGGTTCTGGATTTGGTCTCCTCACATTCCGAGAAAGCGTTCGATTGTGGCATGGCGGGCTATCCACAATCGTCTTGCGGTTTTAGGCGTGTTGCGTTCGCGCGGCTCATTCACGAGGACCCTCGGTTTTGCGGTCTTTGTTATGCTAACAATGAACATTGATCATTTATTTGTCTCATGTGGTTTTGCGAGAGGCCCTATGGCGGTGGATTTTTGATGCCTTTAATATCAATTACTTTAGGGCTTATAGCTTTAATGAATTTCTGGTGCGTTTGATGCGTTTTCATTTCGGTGATCGGTGGGCTTTCTGCGCGCGGCTTTGTTCTTTCTAGTACTTGGCTCATCTGGGAAATCGAAATGACTTGACCTTCAACAACAAGACTTGGACAACGGAGGCGGCCATCGCCTTCGTGTTGGAGTCATCTTCCTTAGACCGAGGTTGCATGCAAAATGATCAACAGGACCTCTTCATTCTCCCGAGACTCCGTGTTCTGGGCGCCCTAGACAAGCCCCGAAGATTGTGCAAGGGATGGATCAAAGTTAACACAGACGGTAGTCTTATGGGGGCACCGGAAATCTCAGACTTACGGAGTTTTTCAATCGTAGGGGTTTTTCGCGGGTGCTTAGGTGGAACGATGTGGTTTTGGTTTTGCTTTTGAGGCGGAACTTACAGCGGCTATGCGGGCCATCCAATACGCTTCCTCAAAGGGATGGAACCAACTATGGTTTGAGTCGGACTCGGTCTATGTGGTGGAGTTGTTGCGTAAGAAATCCACCGGAGTTGGCGCCATTTGAGTATGTGGAGATACACTCTCCACCTTCTTTCTCAAATGGATTTTGTGGTTTCGCACATCTTTAGGGAAGGAAACCAGGCAAATGCGGATATTCTAAGCAAGTCGTCGTAGGTGGATACATGGTGGGGTTCGCCCCAACGTCCATTATTATCCCTCACTCGAGGATTATGTTGGCCAATCGAATTATAGGTTTGTTCCTTAGTGCGTCGCATTTTCGGTCTTGTCGGCTTTGGGACGCTTTTATCATGGGGGTACTCTTTTTCCTTCCAGGGTTTTTCCCACATGGGTGGGTTTTACCTTGGAAGGTTTTAACGAGGCCCCAACCATTCGGCTTGTGACCATTTCGTTATTTTCTTTTGACTTTATTATCGGGCTTTACTTTGGTTACCCGATCACTGTGATCGGGAATACTCTTTTTCATTTTTATATATATTTCGCATTTATTAAAAAGTCGTGGTCAGCGGGCTATATACGGATGTCGGCCGTTATAGGCGTCGCCGCCACGAGAGGATTCATTGGTCCTACTGCTTGTAGACTATGTTATTCTCACTCGGAACTGATTGATAACATTTTTGTTTCTTGTGATTTTGCAGGAGCTCTCTGAGACTGGATTGTTGCATCATTTGTTGTGACCTTTCGTCATGTCTACAGCTTCAATGAATTTCTGGTTCATTTAATGGAATTTCATTCAGTGTGCAGATTGCTTTTCTCTGGAGGGTGGCGACCGTTTCTTGCATTTGGCTTTTATGGCACATCAGAAATGACGTTGTTTTTAATGATAAGAAATGGACTACGGATGCGACGCTAGTTCAGTTGAGAGCTATGATTATCGAGGTTGCTTCGTTAGACAAAGGGTGCATGCAGAATACCCAGGAGGATTTACTTTGTCTACACAGGTTGAAGGTTCGGGGCCTCCCCTAAGGCCCCTCGCATTATCCCAGTGCCTTGATCTCTTCCCCTTCCTGGCTGGATTAAAGTCAATACAAATGGTTGCACAACCGGAGCCCCTGGGCATATTATGGCGGTTGCGGTTTACCGTACTTATCGGGTTTTTTTTCGTGGGTGCTTCGTGGAGCAGTAAGGAACGGGCTATGCTTTCGAGGCCGAATTAGTTGCAGCTATGAGCGCAATATCTTATGCTTTTCATAAGGGATGGACTAATATTTGGCTAGAATCTGACTCTACATATGTTGTCGACCTTTTTAGATCTCGGGTTGGCTCCATCGTGTGGCTTCTACTTAATCAGTGACGTTATTCTCTATTTCTAATCTCCCAGATGAACTTCATGGTTTCTCACATTTATCGGGAAGGTAATCGTGTTGCGGATCAACTTAGCAAACTCACGTGTGCTTCCACTTGGTGGGACGCTCCTCAGGTGGATATTATTTCTCTGCTCACAGATGATTATGTCAGACGAGCGCATTATAGATTTTTTAGATAGTGTTGAGTGTTGTTCTTTTGTTCTGGTTGTATGGCTTTTTCTTTGCTCGCCGAGGTACTCTTTTCCTACTAAGGGTTTTTCCTACAAGGGTGGGTTTTACCTTGGTAGGTTTTTAACGAGGCCCCAAATATTGCGCTACCTGGTCGGCTTGTCACCAGGATCTTTTCTCTTTTTTTATTATAATATCGATCTTTATTTAAAAAAAAAGAAGAAAATCCGTATCATAGCTATATATATAATAAGAGACTATTCTTAGAATAGTAACTCAATTTTCCCGCCCATTTTTAGGTTTCTAAAAAAAGTAATATAAATTCTTCTTAAAAAAGTTAATAAAAATATATAGAAAATACGAAACAATAAATATTTGTGATTTTTTTTGGGTACTCTACCTTCTTTTAATAAACCATTTATTAAAGTTATATAAAAAATAGAGTATGTAAAATTTGGTTTCCAAATTTGTATGTGTACTGCATTAATTATTATATATGTTTTTTCTTTTTCTTTTTCTTTTTTAAAATTAAATAATATTTTCGTTTTAGATCCGTTTTTGACATATAATATATCGAATTAATCATTTTTTTAAGAACTTAAGTTTGACATCAATATTGCATACATACAATAAAAAAATAAACATATAAGATATATTTACTCAGTGTTTTTGTAACGTGCTTTCAAAATTATGTCATCGGGATATTGGACAATACATCAATTTGTATATTCATATATTTCGGTTATTTATGATATATGTATAGTTGTTAAATGAGTTTATTAAATTTCTTCAAATTATATAGAATTGTATTTAAGTTGATTAATTCAATAAATTTTTTTATTTAATTGAAGAAAATATCTCAAACTATGTATCCAAATATTATACATATATATTAATATATATTAAATATATCCATACATAGCATTATATATATTCATGTGAAAAGAAATTGAATCTATATATATATATAAACAAACCCCTTTCTAAATCTGTTTTCCCGCCTAAACACCTATTTCTAAAAAACATTTCGGTGTGTTTTTATAAAAGTTGACCAATTTTTATGATTTTCGGTATATAATCTTCCGTTTTTTTTAATTTGTTAAGTTTGACCTTTTAAATAATTCGCTGATATAAAAATTATTAATTGAAAGTTGACTTCTAATATTAAAACCATCGATACGTTTAATTAAGCGTTTTTATTTTGAAAACATAACTGATTTATAGTCATATTTTTTTAATTCTGGAAAGTATCAAATACTTTTATTTTGAAAAACAGAACATATTTATAGTCATATTTTTTAAGTCTGGAAAGTATCAAATACCTTTTGTACATGGAAAGAAATCGTTGAATATGGAGTTTTTTCGGCCTAAAGAATTTAAAAAGATATCAATTTATATTGTAAAAAATTAGAGGCCAATTTAACATTGTTCTATTTTTGCCAAAAATTGTTTAATTTGGTAATAAATTCGACGAGAATAAATGTAGATTTACGAAATCCCACATATCGGAATTTATCAATTGCATTCATAACTATCTATGGTAAAAATTGTGCAAGTAAAAACAGTAATAAAAATCTAACCACAAATATTTTTCTCTAATTTCCTTACAACAACAGTCCATCAACAGTATAAATAATGCACCATAGCATTCCAAAAAGTTACAGCAATTCAAAAACTCTCTGCAAAACCTTTTTTCTTTCAGCAAATAATCGAACACCGCATTATAGACATGGCACCATTCGTTACTCTTATTCGCGACCTCAACAATACCCAACAATTGTGGGTTGTCAAACTGCGACTTATTCGATTATACGAGAAGCCCTCTTTCACGGATAAAAATGTCATTGGTACACTAGAATGTGTTTTTCATGACAGTGTGGTAAGTAATTTTGTATTCTTTATTGTCTTTTTATTTTCAGTTTTAAATCTCATAAATTTATGATTAAAATTTTTTTTACTGAAATCTATTACAGGGTCATCGCATTCATGCCACCATAAGGAAATTCCAGATTGCTAATTTCAAAAAGATGTTCAAAGAGGGACATGTTTATGTCATAAAGGATTTTCTGATAACAAAGCAAACGGACAAGTATAGAACCACGTCTACAAAACAAAAGATATTGTTTTATGGCAAAACTCAAGTATTTGAGATGTTTGAGCTGTCATTTCCGAGATTTATGTTTGATTTCCAGAATTTCGGTGATTTAGCTAATCCGGATAAGGTGGACGATACAATGTTGTTAGGTATATTTTTTTTTTGCTTTATTTACTTTTAAATTATTTTGTTGAATTATATATGAATTTTTTTGTTATTTTTTTTCCAGATATCATGGGGAGAGTTGTTTCAATGCACAGTGCACAAAACAAGGACATTGATGGGAGGGTTACAAGATTCATCGAGATAACCCTCGAAGATTTAGAGTAATTTTCTTATTATTTTCTGTACAATTCATTTTAATGTAAACTAACGCTTATATTTCTATAGGAGTAGGCGCCTTTCGTGTACACTTTGGGAAGATTACGTAGAACAAATTCTCCCTCATTTGGAGAATAACATATCCGACCCCATTGTTGTGATTCTACAAATCGGGCGTGCCAAAGTGTTTAAAGGTATCTCATTCTTGAAATAAAATATTCAACAAATATTTCTGTTTTCCAGCAAAATTAATTTAATTAATTTTTTGATCAAATTTTAAACAGATCAAGTGAAGGTGTCTAACATCTATTATGTTACAAAGCTGATTGTTAATGAATCCATTGAGGAAATTGAAGATTTTAAGAGAAGGTTTGTGTGAATAAATATCATTCATTATATTTAAACATTTATTAAATTGTTATTGCTAATTATTTTACAATTTCAGTCTTCTGGCCAGAAACAATCCAACATTTTCGATTAGCCATGTGTCAAATCCACGGTCTACAAGTATGTTGGAGGATCTAGAATCTCCAAAGTTCTCATTGAAGCCGCTAGAACATCTATATGCAAATGATGTTGTAATTTATTTACAATTTTTTACATTTTTTTAAGTCTGTTTTTTAAATAATAATTTTAATCTTTTAATCATCTAATTTTTTGATTTCAATTATTATATAGGCCGATAGTTTTTGGGTTTGTGCAAGAATTGTTGGTATCTCGGATGAATGGTGGTACGTTTCTTGCACAAGATGTACCAAAAAGTTGCATCCAGCTGTTGATCAGCTTTACTGCATCAAATGTGATCGATTGCAGGAAAACTGGCCGTATACGGTAATTTTTTAATGTTCCTTACAATTGAAATTATAAAATTAAATTGCTTTTAATGGTTTTTCTAATTTCTAATTTTAAATTTACGTTTTTTAAATTAATAGATATATGATTCACTTTCAAGTGGTTGATGAATCTGCAAGTGCCACATTGCTCTGTTGGGATAGAGAATGTGAGATGTTGATAGGGAAATCTTGTGTTGATTTAAGGAATGAAATTGTTCAGGTTTGTATTTTTCAAAAAGATTAGCTATTTAATCCATATATTAAATTATTATTATATATATATAATATATAATTAAAACTTCTATTATTCTTGATTTTTTTCAGAAAGAAGAAGGTGGCAGTACTTCAGCGGGTGAGCTGACCCCCGATTTGAAAGATCAAATTGGCAAGATGGTCCTTTTCAAAGTACAAATTAAAGAGGAACAGCTGCGGAATTATGCCGAAGCTTTTTCAGTGGTTAAGTTGACAGCGGATCAAGATTTGGTTTGGAAATATGGAGCTACTTCTCTTGAGAGTCAGGTAATTGTTAGATTTTCACGGTCAAACATAAAATTATTTAATTTTTTTTTTTTTTTTTATAAAATTTATTTTATATTCTGAAGGAATCGGACTATTTATCAAAGCTTCAAGGAGAAGAACTTCGTCATGAAAATGTAAGAATCTGAACTTTCAGTTTTTTTTATATGTATTCTATTGAATTTTAAATTCTAAAATTTGTTATTTTGTGTTCATAGGAATTAGATGAGAGTTCATCGGGGGACGAAGTTAGCATGCCTAGCAAGCTTCTTGGCAAACGCAATCGGAACGATGCGTCGCCACTTGCAAAGAGGGCTTTGAATGAGCAATTTTCATCTTCGACAACGAGCATGAAGATGAAAAGCATTATAAAGAAGGAGAAGGATTAGATAGATAGCGAATAGCAATTTTGTCTTAAATTTAGTTTTAGATTATTGGTTATTCAAACAACCAATTATAGGATTTGGGTTATTTGGAACAATTTATTTCAGTTCAGTTTTCTATTTCCATGGTTTCAGTACTATTAATAAAAGTTTCTATTCAGAATATAATAATGTCATTTGCCTATTCAATTTTCTTATTTCTGAATTTATAAGCTTCTATTAGTTTTATTTTAATTTTAATGTTTTTACCTATTAATCTTTTTTTCAACATATCCTTTAATAAGTTATAGTGATAATGAAAACTGAAGCACTATTAATTATTGAAATTAAAAATACCTATAAGGCATGCATGTCTGATATTTTTTCGAAGATTTAATCTTAATCTCTCATTACATAATTAATTTTCAAAGACAATATCTATTAATTTATCTTTATTTTAATTTTGATATTAGCTTTAATTTTTACTGCAGGTCCATTTTGGGAATGGATAATCAAGCCTTTTTCTTTCTTGAAGTTTTCACTTACAAATTTTGTAATTTAGGTAGTTTTTTCCAAATGTTTCAATTCACTCTGTATTATTGTATAAGACTTATTTATTCATTTGTGAATTTTACAAATAATTCATACATTTCTAATTATTACAGGAAATAATAAGAATAACATTCCAAAAAAAATTAACCAGGTCAACTAAACAAACTTAAAATCAGACTATTCAAAAATCGAAATTAACACATTAATCATCTTAATGAGAACCCTACAGGATTCCACCACTCTCTTGGAGCAGGGTCAAGAGGTTTTTTTTCTCAAAAGATGATTAAGTAACAATTCTACCATAAAACACAATCAACAACTTAATTTAAGCAATTCACATCACGGAAAAATTAAACAAAAAAAAAACAGGTATTAATTACAAAGTTAAATAGCTGTAATATATTATGTCTTATTATATATAATATTCCTGTAAATTTATTAAGAAATTTAAAGTCTGAAGAAAATTCCCTTAACACATATGTTCCAAGATTATGAAATCAATGGTCAACTATATACAATTTCATAATATCTTGATACCATATATGTCCTTTTAAATCTACTTATTGTAGCAAAAGATATTTCGTGAAATCATCATTTTATGGACATTTATTTTATCCCAATATATAACAAATATGATATTCTCTATTCACTAAATAGTTACACTAAATTTTGAATTTCGAACATACAAAAACATCTCCATCATACACATGCCATGTATAGTTGTCATTAACATTACCTAAATTGAAAGATACTATTTAACATATCAAAACCATTCCATAATTAATCATGCACAGTCTATATAAACCATTTCATTCATGCGAATGGAATTTGCATAAGAAAAATCCAATGTCTGAACACATCACATACTTCAACATTAAAAACTGATAATTCTACTAGCCCTAACGATGAGAAAGCTAACAGGACACAGTGTTATTGGATGCAAGAGGAACAGGAACTCAATTAATGAAAATTAAAGGGTATGTTGCTTCTATATGTTTTATATGCTGTGAACAAATCATTCTACTTTTTAATTATCAATTGTATTTCATTATTTCAGTTTTGCCATTGTTTCCTGTATACTAGCTTCAATGCTTAATTCTGATATCTACCCCTACCTTTAATATGTTTTTGTATAACTGTGATGTTTGTCATTTTTCTCTAAGTTTTTTAAAAACAATTCTGTCATTAATGTCAGCTACAGGATACATGTCTAGATTTTATGTTCGAATATACTTAATGATTGTATGTAAAGCAGAATGTGTACACCTTATAACCCAAAAAGATGACATTAATTTAAAACTAACATTTCAGAAGAAATTAAAATTTATTACCTTAACTTGAGGCTTTGTCACTCACTAACCTTTTTTTTAGTACCCCTGTCAACAAAAAAGAAAGTAGTCAGAACTTTTCATATACATATTTAATGTAAATTGAATCTTAATTATAATAAAAGTGTAATACTTATCTTTTTTTGTTGCTGTTAGTTAAACTTCGTTCCATACATGAAAGAAGCTCAACACCACCCTTCATCTAATATTACTTTTTTTTACAGAGATTTTACACATCATAAATGATCAGCAATACAGTTAGAAATACAATGTTTCTCCAACATGATTCCACTACTTTCGCAGGGTAGGGTCAAGTTGGTGTTAAACTCAAAAGCGACAACTAAAAAAAAAACCGAGTTTAGGATCTGATTTTGTGAAAACCGAAAATGAATTTTTTTTAAAACATTATTTACAAAATGAATGTATGCTGACTTATTTTTTTAATCTTACAAACAATAGAACCATATTCTATCATACTCGAATGATACAACTCATAATAATTAGTCAGGTGCTTAAACAGATCTAGAAATAAGATAACCAAAATGCGAAGATAAAATGAAGATTTATTTAAAAAAAAATTCCGTGTTAAGTCTTTTGTATTTGTTACGAAAATTCCCAAAAAATATTTTTAACAATTAATTTTTCATATGTAAAAAAAATTTCGCCTAAAGTTTTAGAGATCTGGAAATGACATGAACAAAATGATGAAAAAATGAGTTCCTGAGTATAAATAAAATATGTGGATGAATCGGTTAAATTATTTACGAATATACCATAAATATTTTTTAAAAATTAATTTCTTATTTAAAAAATATAGGTTCACATAAACTTTAAATATCAGTTTAACCGTTTATATTTTTTACAAAAATACAATTACAAAATTTTTTATGGTAATATTTTTTTTTTAGAAAAAAACTGATAAATATACTTTGTACTAAAAATCGATAAAAATTTATAAAAAATAAAATAATACTTACCGATTCAAGCGACAACCATGTTTTTTATTGAATAAACCGGTTCATCAAAATCAAAACCACGAAAAGCCCAAAATATGTACAGATCTTGCATATATCTCTAGAAAAGTGGAATTTGTTGTTCATTCATAGGTAAATCAAAAAAATAGAGATTATAACCTACGGATCTAGCCGAATACTTACAGATCCTTTACAAAACCATACGGTTTTTTTGGTTTAAAAAAAAATATATGTAAATCTACAAAATCCGAGTGGCTATGAAGAAACCAACGGATTTAAAGATTTCTGAGAATAAATCTTGAAAAACCATTTCTGAGAACCAAAAAAATAATCGAAAAAACCCACAGAACCCATCTTATAAACACTTACATATTTCATTTTCGAAACCCTAAATCGGAAATGAAAAAAAAACACAAAATATTTACCCAAAAATCGTACCACCTCACAGATATTGCACCCAGCCTTAAGTGGTATGAAAATTTTACCAAAAGACTGAGAGAATAGAGATGTGGGTTGGTTTAGATTCGAACTCGGTTCTGTTTGAATAGTTTCAGAAATGAGAGATGAGAGTTAGGGTTTCTCTATGAGAGAAAATGGTTTCAGAGAGAGAAAGAGAGAATTTTCGAGTAAAGAGAGAAGTGAGATGGGTTTCGAATGAAACCGTGTGCTGCACATCCGAAAATGAGGGTGGGTGGTTTGTGTGGGATTGATTATGGCCATCCGATTTTTAATCGGATGGCCAGGGTTTTTTTATTTTTTTATTTTTAATTAAAAATGTTTTTTAAAAAACAGGTGTCAAGATCATGTGCTCCTTCTGGATTGTTCGAAAAGGATGAGAACAAAACATGTCTCAGTGTCAGCCATCCGATCTGAAATCGGATGGCTGTTTTTTTTTGTTTTTTGTTTTAATTTTCGTTATTTAATATAAGAAAATGATTATTTGTGTATAGAATATGGGCTTTTAATTAGTTGAGATATTTTAAAAAAGGGTTGGGCCAATCTGATATATATTTAATATATTTCAATTATATCCTACTCAATCCTATGTTTTTATAAAGTGGCCCAATCTGAATTATTTGTTGATGTTTATTTTAAATAAAATGTTTTAAATAAAATTAAACAATAAAATAAAAAAATAAATACAAAAATCTAATTTGATTATCATATTGTTAATAATTTTCAATTAATTTTTTTTTTCGAAAATTTTGATTTCATTCGATTATATAATTTACTGCCGAATAAATTATTAACTATATAATAATATATATAGAATTAAACTTCAGTTTCCAAACTATTATATATTGCTCACTTTAATATATTTCCTATTCATTATATTTATTTTAGGAGGTTAACAAAATAAATTGATCTGATTTGTTAAAAAATAACATTAAAAGTATACTTATATATTTTTTTATTGTATAATAAATAAATATATTTACATTTATTTACTTATTTCACTGTTAAAAGAATTAAAATACAAAATTAGCTTTTTAATTTTTTTACTTTCATGTAATTATTTCTAAATGCGTTTTCATTTGTGCAGAAAATATTTGTAGCTCCAATTTGTCGATTTCTACCACGGATACGACCAACAATTTGCAAAATCGGGCTAAAAGACACTTATCAAACCAACTGCTTATAAACATCACAAACACATGTCCTTCAATGACAACAAGAACAGATATGCAGTCATCATCAAGGTTATGTAGACTAAATGATTTCCAAGGCAGCTCTGGAACAATTATTAATACAGATAATTATATCCCCAATTCGATCATCATAGATGGTATGTTCCATTTCGCTTGATTTTTTTTCTTTTAATTATTTTCTATTATTTAATACTTAATATTTATTAGTGTGACAAATTTATATTTTATAAATATGTTTTATTTATTATTTCTCAAAATTTGTTTGTTTAAATTAATCTAATATTGTATCCTTTCGTTTACTCAGAAAATCGTGTACTATCTTCAAAGGCGAGTACAAGTGTGTCCAAACAATTGGAGTTGCAAGGGTCATCGAATAGCATTGTTAATTCAATGCAGAAAACGCCATTTATTAACATCACAAATGGTATATTCAATTTCTTCAAATTTTTATTATTTTGTATAATTTATATATAGATATATTACATATACTCATTTTGTTGTGTATTTATTTTAGTAAATTGGTTTTACAATTACAGGGATATCTTCTTCAAAAGGAATTTCAACAAACAATAAAAATAAAAGGTGCATAGGAGAGTCTTCAAGCGTTGGTTGGGACTCGATAAAAATAATTGATCTAACATCTGAGGAATCTACGTGTATGGATCCCATTTCTAATGTTACAGCAATATTCGATGGCACTAAGAATGATTTCGCACATTATTCATCAAATGGGAAATCCGTAGTTGAAAAACAAGGTATTTATGTTATGGATTAAAGTTCACGATGAAATCTTTAATGCAATATATTTTGATTTAACTTTTTTTGTGTAATATCTGTGTCTTTTCTTTTTTGGTAGAAATCTTGGGATATCGGAGATGCAACATACAAATGTCAATTTTGTAACGGTGTTTTGGTTTGAAGAAAGGTTGCTCTCCTATCCAAAAACCAAACCCAGATATTCTTCGTGTTGTGCACATGGCATAATTGAACTTCCTCCCATCAAAGAACCACCTGTTGTGCTAGGAGATTTGTTGTTTGGAGATGGAAATAAGAGCAAGCACTTCCAGGACAATATCAGATCATACAATAATATGTTGCGTTTCACATCGATGGGAGGCAAGATTGACACCGACATAAATAAAGACAGAGGTCCTCCTGTTTTCCGATTGCATGGACAAAATTATCATCTGATGGGAAGTTTGTTACCATGCAATGGTGCGACACCGAAATTTGCCCAATTATATATATATGACACGGACAATGAAATATCTAATAGATTAAACTCTGTCAGGTATGTTTATTTGTGAATCTCAATATTTGTTTTTAATTGTTTATGTAATATCTCCCTAATTTCTATTTAATTTTCTAGGCAAGGGAGTGAGCATAATAATTTGCACGAGTCGATCGTCAATGATTTAAAGAGAATGTTAGATGGAAATAATGTATTAGTAAAGACTTTTAGAATGGCAAAGGAGAAGATTTTAGAAAGCGGTCAACGTGATGTTTGTTTGCGTCTAATCGGTAGGAGAAGTACGGATGCTAGGAGATACAATATGCCTTCAACTTCTAAGGTTGCTGCTCTAATCGTTGGAGATTTTGATCAAGCCTTAGGAGACAGGGATATATTAGTGGAAACAAAATCTGGCAGTTTGAAATGGATAAATGAGTTGAATGCTTCATACTTGGCTTTACAGTATCCGTTGTTATTACCATACGGTGAAGATGGTTTTAGAGAAGACATATCGTTTTCTAATCTCAAAAAAAAAAAAGAATCCAGGAGGCAGAAAAATTGTTAGTGGGAGAGAGTTTTTCGCTTATCGACTTCACGATAGAGATGATGAACCTCCTACAATTTTATCATCTAGAAGATTGTTTCAGCAATTCATTGTCGATGGTTATACAATGGTTGAGTTAGCGCGATTAAAGTATGTATGGTTGAATCAGAGGAAGTTGTGTTGCGATATTTATAAAGGTTTAACTGACGCGTTGTTGCATGGAGACATCAATCCTGGTACTCAGGGTAAACGAATTATATTACCTTCTACCTTCACGGGAGGTGCTAGGTATATGATTCAGAATTATCAGGATGCCATGGCTCTATGTCGATGGGCTGGATATCCTGATTTGTTTATAACATTCACCTGCAATCCGAAGTGGCCAAAAATCCTAAGATATCTTGAGAAAAAGAAATTGAATCCTGAGGATCGACCTGATATTGTCTGTAGGGTGTTTAAACTCAAGTTGGATTCCTTGATCAAAGAGCTTAGGCAAAATAAACTCTTTGGTGAAGTCATTGCAGGTGAGAAATTAATTTCAATTGTCCGTTTTTTCCAATATGATTAATATATTACTACTTTTTTTCATTTTTTTTATTGCAGTGGTATACACGATAGAGTTTCAAAAACGTGGCTTGCCACATGCCCATATTTTGCTTTTTTTGGCAAAAGAAAATAAGAATCCGATTGCCGATGATATAGATCGGATTATATCAGCTGAAATACCCGATGAGAGTTTATACCCATGTTATTTTGCGGTAGTCAAGGACCATATGATACATGGTCCATGCGGTGATGCTAGAAAAACTTCTCCTTGCATGGCTGATGGAATTTGCACAAAACATTTCCCGAACAAATTTGTAGATGTGACGACTATTGATGATGAAGGTTATCCACGTTATAGACGTAGGAATGATGGGAGGATAGTGGAAAAAAATGGAGTACCTCTTGACAACAGATAGTTATGCCGCACAATCATTATTTGTTGCTGAAATATGGAGCTCACATCAATGTGGAATGGTGTAACCAATCAAGGTCGATAAAGTATTTGTTCAAGTATGTCAACAAAGGAAATGATCGTGTCACCGCATCGTTCTATACGAGTAGCAATGATGAGGAAGTGGAAAAAGCTGTTGAGGTGAGCATGTATTACGATTGTAGGTATGTTTCATCTGCGAGGCAAGATGGAGACTATGGGATTGAAATTCAATATAAATATCCTCCAGTTGAACGTTTAAGTTTTCATCTCCCGATGAACAAAACGTTATTTTCTCGGATTCTAAAAGAATAGATGACGCGTTCTTAGGAAAGATTCGGTAAAAGAAAGTATGTTTTTAGCATGGATGGAAGCGAATAAAATCTATCCTGAGGTGAGAGAGCTAACATACACTGAAGCTCCCACAAAATTCACGTGGAAACCGAATCTCAGAAAATGGATGCCGAGACAAATTGGCAAATCGATAGGACGAGTTTTTTATGTCCCCCCCCGGAGCTGGTGATATGTATTTTCTGAGGTGTCTTATCAATGTTGTTCATGGAGCAACGTGTCATGACGACTACAAGAAGGTTGACGGTGTTCAACATTCTTCCTATCGAGAGGCTTGCTTTGCTCTAGGATTGTTAGAAGATGATAGGAAATATATTGATGCCATCAATGAAGCGAGCTCCTGGGCTTCTGCGGAGAATCTTAGAGGTTTATTTGCATCATTGCTTTCGTCCGACTTTTGAGCCGACCAGAACATGTCTAGGAGAAATGTTGGGAATTTCTTTCTGATGATATTTTATACAAACGTCGACGCCTTTTACATCATCAAGGTATTATTTACAAAAAAATATGTTAATTAATAAAACCTTTAATATTTGTTAAAATATTTTGTTTTATAATTATTATTATGATCTTATGCAACAGATTTGGTTTTGAGTGAGAACGAAATCAAGAATCTTACGTTGTTGGAAATTGAGATATTATTGCGAAATCTCGGTAGGAGTCTGTGTGATTTTGACTCAATGCCATTTCCCGATGCTGACACCATTCATAGCAACCGAAATAGACTTATATATGACGAGTTGCGTTATGATCGAGATGTTCTTTTGCAAGAGAACAAAGAGCTCATCTCGAAACTTAATGATGAGCATCATAAAGTTTACTCAACGATAATGCGTGTTGTACGATCAAATAAAGGTGGGATGTTATTTGTCTACGGATATGGAGGAATAGGAAAAACATTTTTATGGAAGGCTTTATCTTGAGGATTGAGGTCGAAAGGAGAAATTGTCTTGAATGTTGCATCTAGCGGTATAGCTTCTCTTCTATTGCCCGGTGGGAGGACTGCACATTCGTGATTTGTTATTCCATTGAACCCACATCAGGACTCAACTTGCAATATCAATCAAGGGAGTCCACTTGCTGAGCTTATTATTCGTTCTAAACTTATAATTTGGGACGAGGCACCGATGATGCACAAGCATTGCTTCCAGGCATTAGACGAGACTTCACGAGGTCTTTTGAAACTCATCGACCCAATATTGGAACATAAACCTTTTGGAGGGAAAACCGTTGTCCTTGGTGGGGATCTTAGACAGATCTTGCATGTTATTCCCAAGGGAACTCGGCAAGATATTGTTAATGCGTCCATTAACGCGTCGTATTTGTGGAAATATTGCACTGTCCTTAAACTGACTAAGAACATGCGTCTTCAGAACCTTGGTGATAGCAGTGATTATAAAGATTTGGCCGAATTCTCTGAATGGATCGCAAGTATTGGTGATGGAACAATCGGAGGTTCAAATCATGGTTGTGCCATGATTGATATACCTGAAGATATCTGGCTCGAATCTTCAGGTGATCCGATTGCAACTATTGTAGAAAGTACTTATCCAATGTTTAAAGACGCCATTGATGATCCAACGTACTTGAAAGAAAGAGCTATACTAGCTCCTACCTTAAATATTGTCGAATCTATAAATCAATATATGACGTCTTTAAACTCATCGGAGGGCCGGACCTATTTGAGTTCGATGAAGCACGTATAAATCGGATGCTAATGTTGACTTCTGCATGATCGCACACTCCTCACGAATTTTTGAATGGGATAAAATGTTCAGAGGTTCCTAATCATGAGTTGCATTTGAATGTCGGGACTCCAGTTATGCTCTTGAGAAATATGGACCATTCCAATGGATTGTGTAACGGCACTAGGTTGGTGATTGGAGGCTTGCCAAGCATGTTCTTGAGGCTAAAATTCTCACGGGAACCAATGCAGGTAATAAAGTTTTGATTCCGCGGATGACATTGACACCGTCGGATCTCAGAATCCCCTTCAAGTTCCAACGGAGGCAATTTCCTCTAATTGTATCTTATGCCATGACTATAAACAAGTGTCAAGGCCAATCTCTCTCCAATGTCGGTTTGTACTTGAAGAATCCAGTGTTCAATCATGACCAATTATACGTTGCGGTTCCCGAGTTACTAATCGTAAGGGTTTGAAAATATTAGTTTCTGGTGATGACGAATAAAAAAATAAACAAACGATGAATGTTGTGTATAAAGAAGTATTCGAAAATTTGTAATATGTACAAGTAGTGTTTTAATTTGAAAACGTCGTTTGTAAACTTTGTTATTTTTTTTTGGCTCATTACAATTGTAAGGTGTACACATTCAAATTACATAATTCGACAAATCATTAATATATAAATACCATATCATATCACTCATCGTTAAATCTTCCGTGCATCGCACGGTCAAAGACACTACTAGTATATATAACAAAAGACTATTCTTAGAATAGTAACTCTTATTTTTCCGCTCTTTTTGGTTTCTAAAAACAATAATTTTTTTCGGATTTAACTAATAAAATGAGATTTTATTATATATGGTGGTCAACTTTCTTTAAACAAATCATTTTCTTATAGTTATATAAAATATAGAGTTATATAAGCTTTCTAAGTATATTTGTAATACATTAATTATTATATTTGTCTTTTTCTTTTTATTTTAAACTTTAATATTATTTTTTCCATTTTTTATCCATTTTTGACGTATAATATATCCAATTAATCGTCTTTTTACAGTCTTCAGTTTCACACCTATATTGCATATATAAAATAAAAAAATAAACATAATAAGTAAAAGATATGATACATTTACTCATTATTTTATAATGGGCTTTAAAAATTATGCATTTGAGCTATTGGACATCAAATTTGTATATTCATGTATTTTGACTATCTATTATACAGTAAAGTTTATATTTGAGATTATCTCATTTCTTCATAATTATATAAAATTGTATTTAAGTTGATTAAATTCAATCAAAAAATATTTATTTTAATTGAAGAAAATATATCAAAATATATATCCAAATATTATTTATATATATATATATATTATATCCATACATAGCATTATACATGTAAGAAGAATTTTTTTTTATTTAATATGAATTTATATTCATAATAATGTATATAGAAAATTACTTCTTATATTTATTAATATACTTTCACGTTAATAGATTTTTTTAATACTTATCAGTGTATTTTGATACTCAACTTTAAAAATTGTACATATTGACTATTAGATATGAAGTTATTTGTTTGATATTATTATGATATATGTAAATATATAAAAATAGAATAGTTTTTATTTTTTGAAATATTTTATTTTTACTTAAAATTATGTTGCTAAATATGAAACAAGATTTTTGTTTAATTTCTTTAATAATTCTAATAATTGTTTAAATTTTTAAACCCTAAAAAATGTTGGAATTTTAAATGACTTTATTTGTTTATTGTATTATTAAAAATATAATACATTAATATTTAGCATTAGGAAATTGTATTTTTTTTTAAATTGTTCCTCTCTTATAGATAAATATGTTCAATAAATAGGTACAATTTACATTCACAAAATTTATTATCAACCAAATTTATTATCCTTAAGAGGGTTTTTAATATAGTAATTTATTATTATATTGTTTAATTGTATGATTTATAATCAAATTAACTAAATTTATATTTTAATTATTTATTGAAATTCTAAAAAATTTCCAATCACTAAAAATTATTTTTGTACAAATACAATTCGTGCATCGCCCATCCTAAAAAATACCAAATATGAGAACTCAAATAGAACATAATAAAAAGAAAATTCAAATAGTACAATACAAATCTCCACAACTAAATTTCAAAAATAAAATAAAGATTATCTTAATAACATGAATAAATAAAATACATGGTAAAATAGGCAGAAATAAAAAATATCTCCAAAAAATAAATCTAATGAAAACAATAATGTTGTCAAAACTATATTTTGTTGACTACTATTTCATTAATTATTGTACTTAGTTCTCCTATTATCTTATATGCACGTGTTAACTTTTCATTTATTATAACGAGCTTTTACAAAAATCTTTATCACCAATTTACACATACAAATAACTTTGGAAAATAAATTTTCATCTGAATTTACTACTATAACCTTGAAAAAAAGTGTGACACCAATTTTCACACTTATTAAAAATCTAGACATGATTAAAATGAAATAGGCGATGTAGGTGCGCCCGTGCTGTTCTAAGAAAAATCACTTTTCGATGATGGAATACAAATACACATTCTTGAATGTATTATTTATAATTATGAAGTATGATACTTTTTTCTTTTTTGAGTTCATCAATAAAAAAATTAAATAATATTTCATGTCTATTGTTTGATGCTATATCAAAGTTAATATAGTTCAGGAGACGTAATTTGTAGAATTATTAGGAAAATGCACATGTCACAGTACAAAACGAAGGCCTCACAAATACACACCCGTGCATAGCACGGGTAAAATACTAGTATATATATAATAAGAGACTATTAATAGAATAGTAACTCTCAATTTTCCCGCCCATTTTTAGGTTTCTAAAAAGAGTAATATAAATTCTTGTAAAGAAGTTTAATAAAAATATATAGGAAATACGAAGTAATAAATATTTGTGATTTTTTATTATTTTTGGTAGTCTAACTTCTTTTAATAAATCATTTATTAAAGCTATATAAAAAATAGAGTATATAAAATTAGGTTTCCAAATCTGTATGTGTACTGCATTAATTATTATATATGTTTTTTTCTTTTTCTTTTTTAAAATTAAATAATATTTTCATTTTAGATCCGTTTGGACATATAATATATCGAATTAATCATTTTTTTACGAACTTCGGTTTGACATCAATATTGCATATATACAATAAAAAAATAAACATATAAAATATATTTACTCATTGTTTTGTAACTTGCTTTCAAAATTATGCCATTGGGCTATTGGACAATACATCAATTTGTATATTCATATATTTCGGTTATTTATGATATATGTATAGTTGTTAAATGAGTTTATCCAATTTCTTCATAATTATAAGAATTGTATTTAAATTGATTAATTCAATAAAAACAATTTATTTAATTGAAGAAAATATCTCAAACTATGTATCCAAATATTATACATATATATTAATATATATTAAATATATCCATACATAGCATTATATATATTCATGTGAAAAGAAATTGAATTTTTATTTAATATGAACATATTCATAATAGTTTTTATATATGAAAAATATTTTTTTATATTTATCAACGTACTTTTCATGCTAATAAAAATTATTTTCATATTTACCAATGTATTTTGATATTCAACTTTTAAAGTTGTGCATTTGGACTATTAGATATGAATTTGTCTATTTGATATTTTTTTGATATATGTGTATATATAAAACATAATAGTTTTTATTTTTGAAATATTTTATTTTCTCATAAAATTATGTTGATAAATATAAAAATAATTTTTGTTTAATTCCTATAGTAATTCTAGCATATTTTCAATTTTCTAAACCCTTAAAAGATATTGGAATTTGAAATGACTTTATTTTGATTGCATTGAAAAATAATAATTAAATATTCAACATCGGACAGTTAATTATTTTTCCAAACTTTTACTTTTTTATAGATAAATACAGAAAATAATATAGACAATTCACATTCACAAAATATATTATCAATATTGTATTTAAAAAGATTTTTCATTGTTTATAATAATTTATTTTTATGTTGCTTAATCATATGATTTGTAATCAAAATAATTATCTTCATTTTAATTATATATTGAAATTCTAAACTTTTTGCAATCATTAAAAATTATTTTTATAGAAATACAGTTCTTGCATCGCACATTCCGAAAAATACCAATTATAAGAACCCGAATAGAATATAATAATAGAAAAATCCAAATAATACAATACAAATCCCCACAACAAAATATTAAAAAAATAAAAATTGTAACATCCCAATTTTATTAATTTAAAATATTCTAAAAATTTTTTTAAAAAAACATAATTTTATAAATTAAAGTGATCCCAATAATGATAAAAAAGGTTGATTGAGAAATTTTAATTCTTAAGGAAAACAAAATATAATAATAATAATAATAATAATAATAATAATAATAATAATAATAATAATAATAATAATAATAATAATACATCTTCCAAATTAAAATATCCAACAATTGTTCCAAGCATAAACCAGAAAAATTAAAGACATAAATCTAAAATTTAGTCCGGTCATAATTATTTAAAATATAGCATGATTTATTCCACCATCTACAACATCATATCTTCAGCCGGATTCCTCAACCTGAAAGTCATGATAATAATAGGGGTGAGCTTCATCTCGCTCAGTAGGGATATATCTGTCAATATTTAATATAACATGAAAAACATTCACATAATTACAACGGTAAATTCATTCATTTCCTCGTCGTTTTCCTCTCGATCGGCGGTTCTGCGCATATAGCATTGCGGGTTCACCCGAAGATACGTTTGATCCGGACCCTTTTCATGGCCCCTAGCTTATATGAATTTATTTCCTCTTGACATATATTGCAGTCAATGAAGTACAATCATGAAACATTAAATAAAGACAAATACTATAGAAATCCCTACCTTAATAATAGCAGATATTCGATGTAGAAAAATCGAATAACACCTCTGATAGGAGCTACTCTCAGGAATACTTTTTCTCCTTCATCAAATTGTATATGTTTTCTCCTTTATCAAAGATACGACTTTTGTCTATCTTGAGCCATCTTGATTCGATCTTGTATCATAACTATCTTCTCAACGAGTTTGCGAATTAATTCAGGCCCCAAAATTTTTCTTTCACCAACTTCATTCCAATATAATGGTGATCTACACTTTCTTCGTACAACGCCTCGTATGGAGCCATTCCAATAGTCGCTTGATAGCTGTTCGTTGTTATAAGCGAATTCTATCAAGGGTAATAATGTTTCCCAATTACTTCTAAGTCGAGGCACACATGCTCTCAACATATCTTCCAATATTTGTATAGTCCTTTCAGATCGCCCATCTGTTTTTGTGGATGATAGGCCGTACTAAAGTTTAGCTTTGTTCCCAAGGCACTTTGTAGACTTTTCCAAAACTTAGAAGTAAAACGCGTATCTCTGTCAAAACAATTGACACGGGGAACTCCATGAAGTCTCACTATCTCCTCAATATAAATTTGTGCATATTGCTCCATCTTGAATGTCATCTTAACGGGTAAGAAATGAGTGACTTTGTTAAGCGATCTACTACAACCCAAATAGCCTTGTTTCCCTTGACTGATGGTGGAAGCCCTACCACAAAATCCATAGTTATGTGCTCCCATTTCCATTCGGAATGTCAAGTGGTTTGAGCAAACCGGATGGTCTTTGGTGTTCGGCTTTAACTGGCGACAAGTCAAACATTTTTTCCACAAAAGTCTCAATATCTCTTTTCATACTTCGCCACCAAAATACTTCTCTTAAATCTCGATACATTTTTGTACCTCCGGGGGTGGTGTAATACGGTGTACGGTGAGCTTCTTCGAGAATTTCTTTTCTAAGCCTTCTTCTTTAGGAACACATAATCTCCTTCATAAGTCAAAGTACCATCATTTATTATAACAAATCCTTTTACATTCCCTTCACAAGCTTTTCCTTTCATTTTGCTCAAAAAATTATCTCGAGGTTGAGCTTAACTTTTATCTTCTCTCGAGTAGGTTGCACCACCAAAGATGCTAGTATTGTCTCGGTGCTTTTTGGTGGTGCCGCTACTTCAATTCTCATCTTAGCAAATTCTCTCACAAGATGTTCTTGTTGGATATCAAGCTTGATATTTCTCCTTTTGTTTACGACTTAATGCATCGGCTACAACATTAGCTTTACGGGATGATAGGCGATAGTGCAATCATAGTCATTCACCAATTCCAACCACCTTCTTTGCCTCATGTTTAGCTCTTTCTGAGTGAACATATATTTCAAGCTTTTGTGGTCGGTGAAGATTTCACATTTCCCTCCATATAGATAATGGCGCCAGATCTTTAATGCATGCACTATAGCAGCTAACTCTAGGTCATGAGTAGGATAATTTAACTCATGTGGCTTTAGTTGTCTTGAGGCGTAGGCAACCACTTTACCATGTTGCATTAGCACGCATCCCAAACCTTGTTTTGATGCATCACTATAGATAACAAAATCTTTAGTTGGGTCAGGAATTGTTAATACTGATGCAGAAGTTAGCCTTCACTTCAACTCCTGAAAGCTTTCTTCGCATTTCTCATTCCATTGAAACTTCTCCCTTTTCTTGTCGATGAGTCATAGGCTCAACTATTTTTGAGAATCCTTGATAAATCTCCGATAATAGCCTGCCAAACCTAGAAAACTGCGAACTTCATTCACATTCGTAGGTGCACTCCATTCGTTGATCGCTTCAACTTTAACCGGGTCCACTTCAATTCCTTGAGCAGTGATTACATGTCCAAGAAACACCACTCGATCTAGCCAAAACTCGCATTTCTTGAATTTCGCATATAACTTTTCCTTGCGAAGTGTTTTAGCACTATTCTTAAGTGCTCAATGTGTTGCTCTCTATTCTTTGAATATACAAGTATATCATCTATAAAGACTATGACGAATTGGTCTAGATACAAATGAAACACTCTATTCATCAAGTCCATGAATCTGGGCTGGTGCATTACTTAACCCAAATGGCATTACTACAAACTCGTAATGTCCATATCGAGTTCTAAATGCCGTTTTTGGAATATCACTCTCTTTAATTTTTAGCGATGATATCAGGATCTCAAGTCAATCTTAGAGAAAGTGTTGGCACCTCTCAATTGATCGAACAAGTCTTCAATCCTCGATAAGCGAGATACTTGTTCTTCACTATGAGTCGATTAAGTTCTCTATAATCGATACACATTCTAAGTGACCCGTCTTTTTCTTTACAAAAGAATCGGTGCTCCCCACGGTGATACACTAGGTCTAATAAATCCCAAATCCAAAAGTTCTTGTATTTGCGCCTTTAACTCTTGTAACTCCTTTAGCGCCATCATAGGGTGCCTTAGATATAGAGTGTTGCCCGGTACCAAATCTATTCCAAATTCAACACAGATCTGGAGGAATTCGACAAGTCTTTTGGAAATACATCCAAAAATTCTTGCACAATTGGTACGTCATTAGGTGTCACTTCGGCTGTCGATGTATCTACTAAACTCACTAGATATCCTTGACAATTTTTCTTTTTCAACATCTTTCTTGCCTTCATTGCCGATATCACTCGTGGTGATGCGCTTAGACTTAATCCCATAGAATTTTATCTCATCATTTCTGGCGGTTTGAATATTATGTCTTTCGTGACAATTAATATTTGATATCTACTAAGCAATTCATACCTAAGATTACGTCAAAATCCTTCATCTTAATTATGTATAAATCAGCTTTAAGATATTTTCCCCCTATATTCACTTCAACATCCTTATTTACTGAGTCAGTTGTTATCGAATTTCCAGATGGCAAACCAACCTCAAGGGGTTCACTTACTCTAGCACTCTTATGTCCTAATATAGCATGAAATTTGGCAGATAAAAACGAATGTGTGGCACCAGTGTCGAAAAGTACAAGAGTAGGTATTCCAGAGATGGTTAGCATACCTCATATTGTACTGGGGTTCTGATCAGCTTCTTCCTGAGTCATGGCATACATTCGAGCTCTACATCCAGATGTTTGTTCTCTTCTTTCCCGCTCAGCTTTTAAAAGAGGACAATTAGAGACTTCATGTCCTGGCTTCTTACACTTGAAGCATTTTCCTTGTCCAGCTAAATATTCTCCAAAATGATTCTTCTTGCATTTTTGGGCAAGTTAACCCTATCTCTTGCGTAGTTGGACATGTATTTCCATCGATCTTTATCGTTTTATTTTGATTTTCATTTTTATTATGTCTTACCCCATCCCATTTTCTTTTCTCGGGTAAACGACCAACTTTTGCTCCTCTTCATCCCCGACAAAACTTGCTTCCACCTCATGAGCCCTTCTCACCATCAAGTACTCCAAATCTCTT
The DNA here is from genome assembly GCA_016081115.2 of Rehmannia glutinosa. Taxonomy (NCBI): domain Eukaryota; kingdom Viridiplantae; phylum Streptophyta; class Magnoliopsida; order Lamiales; family Orobanchaceae; genus Rehmannia; species Rehmannia glutinosa. The sequence goes on along the minus strand of CM071937.1, from coordinate 53,525,567 downwards.
TGAGCAGATAGTATTCACGATAGTTGTGCTCAAGTCCCCTTCTAAACCTTAGAGCCTTTTTCAAATCAGTATCCACTAGGTGTGGAGCAAACCGACTTAATTGATTATTTTGTCTCTCATACTCTGTGTGATGTCATGTTTCTTTGTTTAAAGTTAAGGAATCTGTCTCCTTCTTGTCCCGATATGATTGTGGGAAAAACTTTTCCATTACAATCACTTTGAACTCATCCCATGTTAAAGCATTCCGCTCTTCCATGTCTTAGTCCTCGATACCCTTCCCCCAAAGATCGGCGTCTTGATGAAAGTTGGAAAGACACATCGACTCTCTATTCGTCATTGCGTGCATCCAATAAGTCGAAAAATCCTCTCTAGCGATCGAAACCATTCTTCTACTGCTGTCGGGCAATCACGTCCGTTGAATGTGGGTGGACAATAGTGGCGAAATTGTTCCACAACTCGTGCATTTGTTGTTGTCCCCGTTGTTCGCACACCTCGAGGAAATCAACAATTATATCTCCAGCGAGCGGTGGTTTGATTTCTTGTGTTAGTGGAGTTCTCACCATTGACTTGATTTCCACGACGGGAGCCATATTCCTAAGGCCATACGTAATGTATTATTATTATTATTTATCCCAAGTTATGAATGGATTTTGCATGAAATATCTAACTTAAAATCTAAATATCATAATATAATGGTCAAATAAATTAGTATCAATTAAAGGACAACTAAGCTTTATATATAATAAGGATTTATTTATCAATTATTGAAATATATAGACCCATTTATCTCTCTTGATCCATGTCTTCATCTTCCGCGGATGTTCTAGGATCTTACGGTTCTTTTTTTGGGTCTTCTTCCAGGTTTCCTTAGGTTCCTCATCTTCGCCATAGCCTCATTGTTCAAAAACTCAATCCATTCTGAGTATAACCTGGCAATAAATGTCCGTAGTTGATTTTGGTCGATCTTCATGCCCGTCATACTCAATAATGAGGCATAAAGCTTTTCGGCTTGGCGTTCCAAAACGAGGGTAAGCTATCAATCACTCTACGGGAGGCAACGCGTTCGTTTGGAGCCCGATGACATTCCTCACATTGTACCACAATGGTGAATTTTAACTATATATTCTCAATACTATCCCCTCCTCAATTTGATAGTTGAAATAATGATTGAGTCGATTAATTGGATGGTTCGGACCCGATTATTATTATTATTATTCTTTCTTGCGAGTGTGGCGAGTGCGAGTTCCTGCCATCTATATATATGTGCATTTGCAACTATAAGTCTATTTTTTACATTTTTTAAAGGAATACAAGATTTCTATTCATCTAACATTTAACGATATTATATTTCTAAAGCGAGAATATAATAACATGGAATCATAATAAAATACATCATGACATAAATGAGCATATTGTATAATATAACTCGCATTAATAATTCTCTTACCTTGAGGAGACTGACAAGATATGACGGAGGTGGATGTTATTACACCATCTTATCTTATACAAAGTTTGACATTTTTAAAAAAAAAAAAACTATACATTTTAATTTTAATTTTTTTTAACAAGCCTACAGAAACGTAGACCTTCTCTGATACCACTTGTAACATCCCAATTTTATTAATTTAAAATATTCTAAAAATATTTTTTTTAAAAAAAACATAATTTTATAAATTAAAGTGATCCCAATAATGATCAAAAAGGTTGATTGAGAAATTTTAATTCTTAAGGAAAAAAATATATAATAATAATAATTGTGAAGCCCGATTTTTCCGAGCTATTAATTGATCCTTATTGTCGTTTATACTTTTGATCGACTATTTTACGCGTCATTTTGACGGGTAATTATTAATAATATATACATTTTGTATTTTATTTCATTTTATTTAATTACTTGTGATCATGATCTTTATTAATTCTATTCCTCATTTATGATCACTTGATTGATCATTATTACTATTTTTGTATTTATTAGTCACCTTAGAATTTTAAGAGACTATTTATTTTAGAGACTTTTACCTTATAGAATTAAGATTTTGATTTAGATTAAGTGATCATGAGACTTACAAGTGATCAAGGAAATCACTAAATATTTTGGAGATTGATATATTTCATCTATTATCATCAAATTTGGGACAAAAAAAAATATATGGAATTACCATAATACCCTTGAAGTGGATGCCAACATGGTATTTTTGGAGTAAAAGTATCATCCAACTCTTGTACACCTACACCATATATTAGTCATCTTGTGTATAATTATACCATTAATTCAAACATTATACACATCATCTATCACATTACTTCTTTAATATTTTTTTTGCCAACATGTTGGAAGTCTTCCAACATTCCATTCAAACCAAGTCTTGCCCATACCTTTGACCTTCAAATTGTCTCCCATGCATGAGGCAAAATGCAAGACACAATTTGAACAAAATTTTCTCTCCCTCTCTCCTTGGTGTGGACGGCCATATGGCCTATTACACAAAAAAAAATTCATCTCATTTCATCTAACACATTTATTCTCTAACAAAAATTCTCCTCATTCTCTCTAAAAACTCCCAACTTCTCTCTATTCTTCCTTTCGCTTTCTTCTTCTATACTTAGAAAATTTTCAAGATTTTTCCTCCCTATTCTTCACAAAAATCGAACCAAACTATACCAAGGTAAGAAATTTTATCTTCAATCCATTTTTGATATCACATTGTTCATCTCTTCCACCTTCTTAACTTAAGTTTGAATTTGGTTTGGAGGTACATTTAGAAGACCTTGAAGATTAGAGCTTGACAAAATTTTTGAAGAAGGACCTCAAGCTTGAAGAAGAAATAGTAGAGGAAATTAGGCTACAAGTTAGTAAATTGATCTTAGGCCCCTTCTTTCCTACTCTTCCTATTTTTTTTCAATCTTTAACACCCCTTTTTCATTTTTGAGAAATAGGGGCTGACCTCAGGAGATTTTGGAGTTGGGCCAAAATTTCCAATTTTTAAGCTTCAACTAGTCTCCAAACATCTACTACACAAGGTAAAGTGTAGTCCTTTTCATTTCCTTATTTCCTTCTTTTCTCCTTAATTTTTCTCTCATTTTTCTAACTCCAAATTTTGATATTTTCTTGACTTAGGGGCTGACCTAAGAAGCCTCATCCAAAATTGTGAAATTATCCTTTTATTTCACAATTTCCAAATTTAAGGTGGGTGGAAAAATATTTTCCAACTTTTAGGTGTTTTGATTAAATGCATGTAGAAACTTTGATCATGAGCCTTGAGATATATATAATCTATGTATTGCATGTCAATTTTATATATCAAATCATGAAAATTCTCAAGAGTTGCTCAAAATTGCTATTTATTGAATTTTAGGTGCATGCATGTACACTTTATTGTTTTAATTGATGAATTCTTGTATGTATTGGACATGCATGTTTATGATCTTTAAAATCTATGTTTTGGATGCCTTATAACCTGGAAAAGTCGAGCATAATTGATTAAATTTCAATTTTGGACTTAAAAATATAAAAATGGAAAGTTGGTGGACTAAATTGCAAGAAAATAAAAGTTAAAGGACCCCTCAGCAAATTTCGAAATTTGGGACTGTACTCAGGTTCAAATTGACTTTTGGACATTTTAATAAAGTTTTAAGAGCTTTAAGATAAATAAAATCAACTTTTAAAAGCCAAGGACTAGATTGTAAAATTTTGAAAGTTTAAGGGCTACTTTGCAATTTTTAAAACTGTACCAGACCTTAACTTTAAAATTTGAAATTTTTACTCTTAAGGTACTGGTAATTACATATTTTAAAAGTATTCCAAAAATCCAAGTGTTTAAGGCTTGGAAAGTAATTTTTTCTAAAATTGAGGACTAATGTGTAAGACCCAGGTTCAAATTTCATAACAAAGCAATGCATGAC